>CM055678.1:39526900-40094400 GCA_029448645.1 Andrena camellia | reverse complement strand
AACGTTGCACGTTACTCTGATCACGTTAACGTTTATAATATTCACGGGTACGTCCGACTCGTGCCAGATTTTCGGCAATAAGATGCGATTCGGGGAAAATCGTAGCAGCGAGCCCACGTTGTCTGGTCTCGTAATGTCTACGAAGAACGAGCAGTATAGCTCGCTCTTCATGGTGTTGTTGTTAGGTCGTAGCATTAGAGGGTACTTGCCGTCATCGCCGTTCTCGGTGTTACCGAGTCTTCGAGGATATCGATCGAGCAATCGTTGCTTCAGATACTCGGCGATAGCGTCTAATTCGTAGGAGCCGTGGGGGATCGTAATGCGTTCGTAAGCGGCGTCGACGATGGAGTCGTTGCCGGTCTCATAGTTCACCATGAAATAGAATTTATCGTTGCTCGAGTCGATGTTCGGAATCGTGTGAAACGTCTCCAAGTCCGCGAGTCCTAATTCGTATTGACCGTCGCTCAAATCTATCGGCGGGAAATAATTTACCGTGAGCACGCTGCTGCGACTCGTTAACGTGAGCGTGAACGACATATCATAGATTACACTCGCGAGACGGAGAGAGAGGATGTGGCGCGCGCGTACGAATACTCGGCAATTTATCCGATGTTACGAGTCTTTATTATAGAAGATATGGATTGCCATTACGCATGGATACATCGCAGCGTAATCTTAGTATACATCATTATTAGTATTAGTACTAATATTAGTATTATTATATAGGCCATAATTCCATAGACATTTGCTGTAAAAATTGCATGCACAAGCGACCGCAATTCATCTCGTCGAAACGTTGAAAACGATCGTGATTGTACGTGATCGTTTTACCGCGTCCGAAATAGTAGATCAATTCCGCGGGTTGTCGCAGATTCCCAAAACTATCAAAGTATTGTACTCGCGGTCAACGTTTCGCGTACGCTACCCAGTGCGTACCGGCGCCTCGGTTCTCGTCCAGATTCGCGATGCCGCATTCATTGGTTCGTACGCGCGTGGGAAGCGTGTCTCGCATAAACACCCCTCGAAAGAACGGTACGCTGGCGCACTCGCGCTCTAGTTGCAGGTTCGTCATAGGTTGTCGCGTTATCGCCGCCACCGTCGCCACGCGGCTACTCGATCGACGGTTTTTTTTCTTTGATCGCAGTCGTCGTTGGCGTCGACGTCTAGGATTCAAACCCGCGCCTCGCTTGTACGGCGTCAGATGCATTCCTCGCCCTTCCATCGCCCGATGATGACACAACGTTTCTTCCAGCTGTTTTCGAGAGGCCTTCGAATCGTTGACCGCTTTGGTTATACCAGCCGCTCCACCGGCCAATGCCCCGATAGCCGATAAAGCGGGCAGCACGAACGGAAGAAATTGAAGAAAGCCCCCGCGTTTCGCCACTCGTAGATCGCGATGTCGTCGTCGTTGCGGATGTTTCTTTCCAGACTTTCTCTGTTTACGTTTCGTCTTTCTCATACCCATGCCGAGTTTAGTGTTAGCCTTCATCGTTGCCCACACTCCAGTCGCTGCGGCTTTTTCGCCAAGGGTCGCGTCGTTCGCGAACACGCGTTCTCGCGCTCGTTCGGCTAACGCGCGATCCGCCTCGTGTCGTCCCTCCAAATCCTTTCGACGAGAGTACGCGATATCGTGGTCGCGGCACGCGGCGTCCAGGGGATTCACACCTCCGTCGCCACGAGCCAATCGCTTTATCAAACGCGTTCCCGGTCCGCAGAACTGATAACCCGGAACGTGTAGTTCGAACGGTAAGCGGTTTATGATACCGTTCAGGAGACCCGATCCAGTCTTCTTCTTCTTCTTCTTCTTCTTCTTATTCTTCTTCAGATTCCTCTTCCCTACTTCGCGAGACGCCGCGGTCGTTGATGCGACCATACACCTGCGTTAGAATAACCGCGATAGCTGCTATACAATAATAATCGCGTACGCGCGCTCCACCGATCACAACGATAGTGACCTGCGCGACACGTGCCACGAATATAAATAGTCGTCCCTCGTCATAGACGCGCGCGCGAACATGCGATTCGCGTGACCGCGAACAGAATGCTCGAGGACGATAGGGACGCGAGTCCATCGAACAGACGCGGTCCGTTGTTACCGAACAGCGTGCGAGGCGTGATTTGCGGTCCGTCCGGGTGCGGAAAAACGAACGTGCTTCTGAGCATGCTAGAGAGTCCGAACGGTTTGCGCTTCGAGAACGTGTACGTGTACTCGAAATCGTTGCATCAGCCAAAGTATCGATATCTCGAGCAGGTGTTGTCGCGCGTCGACGGAATCGAATACTTTCCCTACTCCGACAACGCTGAGATCGTTCCACCGAGAGACGCTCGGCCCGATTCGATCTTCGTGTTCGACGACGTGGCGTGCGACGAACAGAACGCGATACGCGAATACTTCTCCGTGGGCCGTCACGCCAACGTGGACTGCTTCTATTTGTGTCAGTCGTACGCTAGAATACCTAAACATTTGATCAGGGACAACGCGAATTTTCTCATGCTGTTCAAACAAGACGGCACGAAATTGCGTCGCGTGTACAACGATCACGTGAACACAGACATGACGTTCGAGTCGTTCAACGAATTGTGCGCGAGATGTTGGCGTCGACTATACGATTTCGTGGTGATCGATAAGGATAGGTCCATGTACGAAGGTCGATATCGGAGGGGATTTAACGAGTTCGTCGTAGCTGGCGGATCTGAGTAAACCGCGAGTCGTTCGTCGATCAACACGATATGTCTAACGAATCCACGACGACAACGACACCGCCGACTACGATAACCTCGAGCAACGCCGACGCGAAGCGTACGCGTAAACATCGTCGACGTCATCGACAAAAAGTGGCGAAACGCCAGGGTGTGGACGCAAAGGTGAATGCAAAGCTAGAAATTGCCAAAGTCAGCGACGTTATACGTAAAAAGTGCTTAGACTTGAAAATTGGTAAAATGGCTACGGAAGCGGCTGTGGAGGCGAGCACGCGTCCCATCGTCGAACCGCTGAAACGATTGATCGAGAACGGGTCGGCGTTGAAAACGCGCTCAACACCTCGATCGCGATCGCGGTCTGTGAATAGGAAACACGAATACGATCAACAACAACAACAACAATCGTTGAAGAAAATCCGAAACGCCACCGAGGATACATCCAAGGAACTTTCGAATAACCTTCCAGAATCTAGCGACGACGACGACGACGACGACGACTGCGGCAGCGGCAGCGGCAGCGGCAGCGGCAGCGGCAGCGGCAGCGGCAGCGGCAGCGGCAGCGGCAGCGGCAGCGGCAGCGGCAGCGGCAGCGGCAGCGGCAGCGGCAGCGGCAGCGGCAGCGACAGCGGCAGCGGCAGCGGCAGCGGCAGCGACAGCGACAGCGACAGCGATGTTGTCGATGATGTCGACGACGGTGAAAAAATTCGGGACGATGAGTCGCCAGCAAAGGTTGGCGATTTGGACACGCTGCGTAGCCCCGTCGATGATATCGAAGTGTATATACGGAACGCCAAAGGACCCTTATCGCGAGAATACCTGCGACTATTCTTCACCGATACCAAGAAACGAATCGACAACGTGTACGGCGTATATTTGGCGCCCGACGACGATCTAATGATCGGCGATTCCGTGCTCGCCATTGACGGCGACGGCTATGACATTCGCGTGAACGGAACGCGATACTCGGGGACTCGGGGTTTGTACGAATTGCTTTTCATGCAAATACCCAACGATCGGACGTGCACGGTAAAGGATCTCCACTCGTACCGACGCGTCTTGTTGTCGACGAACGCGCATAAGCGAAACCATTCGCCGAGCAAGCCTACGCTGGGTAACAGGGGGTACAAGTATAAGAAAATCATATCCGCGGTGATCGGCGGGGTGCGGACATCGGGTATCGGACGCGTTAGGCGCGGCGGCGGGCCCGGCGGCGGCGGCGGGCGCGGCGGCGACGGCGGGCGCGGCACGCGACATGGTCTAGAATTACCCATCGACGAATCGATGACGGTCACCGATAACGCGATCGATTACTCGTACTGGAACGATCCGAACGAATTGGTCGATAGACTTGCGTTGCTCGTGGCATCGCGCGCGGCAGGTCACACGGGTCACGATAACGAAATCGCATCGATCCTGGAGGAACTTCGCGAGGACAAATATATATCTTAAATCGAGCAATCCGGTGATCGTCTCGTCAGTAGTGTTCGGGGCGCGCGCGCATCGTCATGTCGGTGAACAAGTTTGGTACCTCGTTACGCAATGACAACAACAACAACAACAACAACGAAACGGCGATGACGATGACGAGACTATTGACCGCGGTGGACGAACGCTTTACTCGGAAAATCGAAACGGCTATCGCGAACGCGCGACTGGACGCCGAGCATCAACGATCTCAACTCGAGACGCGAGTACAACGAACGATGTCGGACATCGTTGAGGCGAAATTGTCTCGATTGGAGGACGATTTAAATAACGCAATGGAACGACGCTCCGATCACTCGAAAGACGGACTCGAGGGGATCGAGACGTCGGCGCCGACAATGACGGCGCTAACGATCATGGATCCGTACGAACGAAAGGATCAGCGAAAAGCGAGCGAGGATCGACTACGACGACGACGACGACGATGATTATCGATCCTGACCCCGACGACAGTGGCTATGACTCCGGATCGTCGAACGAAGACGGTCGTTGGCGAGAGACGCGTACCGATTGCATTTTACGAACGCTCGAGGAACTCGTATTACTTCTAACGCCTACCCGCGAAGCATGAGCGAGGAACAAGTACGATTAGTGAACGAGTTACACGCTCCCGCGAGACGAAATTTCCCACGGCGTAGCGTTACGATTCGCGGTTACGATGATTTATGGCAGGCCGACTTGGTGGAGATGCGTCCGTACGCGAAGCAAAATCGAGGATATCACTACGTACTAACGATCATCGATGCGTTCAGCAAGTACGCGTGGACCGTACCCGTGAAAACGAAAAGCGGACGCGATGTGACCGATGCGATCGCGACCGTGTTGCGGCGGAGCGACAGATGCCCGCGAAATTTACAAACCGACATGGGCAAAGAGTTTTACAACGCGGAGTTCGAACGATTCGCGAAGAGACGCGGGATCAACCACTACTCCACGTACAGCGTGATGAAAGCGTCGATCGTAGAACGTTTCAATCGCACGCTGAAAAACCTCATGTGGAAACAATTCTCCTTGAACGCGTCCTATCGCTGGATCGAACTCTTACCTGCGCTCGTACGCACCTACAATCATCGCAAGCATCGAACGATCAACGCTCGACCCGTCGACGTGACCCCCGCGACGCGTTTGTCGTTCGCCGCGAATGAGCCCCTCTCCCCTTCCGCATCGAGAGGTGTTCGACGACGCGCGAAATTCAACGTCGGTGACAAGGTACGCGTGAGCAAGTTCAAGACCCTCTTCGAGAAGTGGTACACTCCGAACTGGTCGACGGAGGTGTTCGAAATCGTAACCGTGCAACGAACGTACCCGGTGACGTACATTCTACGCGAATCCGCGGGAGAGCCGATCTCGGGTGGATTCTACGAGTACGAACTGCATTCGGTCGCGAATCCGGACGTCTATCTGGTCGAGAAGATTATTCGTCGCAAAGGAAACCAGGTGTACGTTAAGTGGCTCGGATTCGATTCGTCGCGGAACTCTTGGATACGCGACAAGGATATTCTATGATTTGCGATTATAAACGCGCGCTATGTTACTGAAATAAATAAAATAAATACATACATATAAATATATATACATTGTCCGCTTATTCAATTATTCTCCTTCTTCTCGTATATATGCGTACAATTAATTTTAACAAAATAAAGAAAAAAATATATACTAACACGAATAGAAAATACAAAATTTTATCCATTCTACGCTATATACATACATACATCAGATATTCGTAAATAGATAAATGGTATGAACGAAAGAAACGCTTACAACGAAATGTATATACATATGTACATGCAAACGTACGATCATAGAAACGTACAATCAGACAACGGGATTCTCGAGGGACTCGTCGGGCTCAAGCTCGAGGGACTCGTCGGGATCAAGCTCGACGCGTTCGTGGGCCTTGAGCTGGGGGATTCGATAATGCCCCCACGGAAGGGTGCTGACCCGATCGGCTAAAATACACCGCTTATCGTCGAAAGGGCTGAGAGCGTTCTTTTCCCCACTCACGGAAAACACATCGTGCCGGTTCGATCGAATGTTGTTCTGCCGAACCGCTTTCTCGGTGAGATCGTGCAAGCAACGAATGTAATCGTCGAATTGTATATCGTTCGCGACCACGTGTCTCCGCACACCCTTCACTTTTTTAGTCTCGCTCGTAGACACAGCTGCGGCGTTAAACGTTCTAGTCGCGTACATCTTGAACCTCAATCCGACGAACTCGGTCATCAAGACGCCGTTGTTCTCGTCTTTCATGAATCCCGGCACCTTTTTGTTTATGCGGGGCATACCGTACGGATTGTTCACCGCGTAATCACTCGTGTCGAATCGGTCGACGTCGCGCTTCATCGTTTCGTATACATCATCGCATTCCACGCTATACATTAAACTGTCGGTGTCGGTGTATAGGACCTTGCACCGATCACCGAACTTCGCGCGCATGTACGCGTAATGGAACTCGTACAGGCATTCTTTCGATACGTCCAGTACACTCATCCCCACGTATATCGGCTTGTCGAACTTCACTTTGAGTTTTCGCATTTCGATCGCAACCAACTCCTCGGAGAAAATCGTACGACTGTGAAAGTTCGGCTTCGCGATCAGCGCTTCCGCGCCGTAACGACCGTCCCACCGCGTCACCAGTCGCACGTCTACGCGATTCCGCACATTCTCCATCGTTTTCCCGTTCACCGCGTTGTTCATTAATTTATATAGAGTCTTCTGAAACTCACTCGTGGCTCGCGTCCTCAAATCGGTGTTCAATCGAATGTAGTCGCGCAACCAAGGCGACTGATCGAATCGCAACACCCGATGAATTCGCGCCACGCGTAAACCGTGTCGCACGCACTGTTTCAGGTAGCGATAGTGGACGACGTATCGCTCCTTATCGTCGAGCGTGGCAAGCAGCTTGGTCTGTTTACCGTGCGGCGCGTGCTCGCGCACCGGGCAGAACGGTAGGTCGGCGTGCGCGTCATGAACCTCTTCAGGGTATTCGATGTCCACCTCCAACAGGTATCCCTCGGAGTCCTCGTCGTCGGACAAGGACGACGCGTCTAGCGCGGCCATTGTCGCATCGTCCAGCCATCGAAACCCTCCTTGCGGCATAGCCTGCGACATCGCCCATCCGTACAAGTTGTTGACGTCGAAGTACATCAGATACGTCGACGCCTTCGACTCGTCGTACATCCCCGCGGGCAGGTGTTTGTTGTTGGCGTTCGCGTACCTGTGCGAGCACGGACTCAGACCGCCGCGTATGCCACGCTCCACGAACAGTAGCATGTCCACGTCCGTCAGAAGCTCTAACCGTACGCCCGTGTACTTTAGCATCGCGTCCCACGTGAAACTTGGAAGCGTGAAAAAATTCGCAGGGTCCAAGTCGTAACTCGCGATACAGTCGGTGCGGAAACTTTCGAATACGTCGGCGAGTAACAATACGTCCGTTTTTAAATACAAATCGCTGTACTCGCCCAATGTCTGTACGCGGAAAGAGTTCCACACGTTCGCGGCGTGCGCGTAATCGGCCTCCGACGCGGCGCTATCGTTCAGCCGGTTATAGAACGCTTCGCGGGACGGTAAACACGCGTCGTTCAGCTTGGCGTATGACGTCACGTAATCGTACGGGAAGACGCCCTTCCTGGTCAGGAGATTGAAACGATGATCGGGCAGGTGTTGGAACTCGCGTCGTTGAATCGCGAGTCGTTCTCTGCCAAGGTCCGAAGCGAGTTTCTCCAGACTCGCGGCCAAGAACTTCAGCGAATCGATGAAACGGAACTTCAAGCCCCTCTGCCAATCGTTGTTCTCTGCGTCCATTCCCTTTACGTGCTTGGTGAACGATATGTAGCGCTCCTTCGTCACCGGCAGCAAGTCGATCAGTCCCTCGAACGCGGTCGCCAACTCCTTGATCACTAAATGCGCGTCGTATCCTGCCAGATTATGGAATACGACCGGTATCGTGTACGATAGCTGAAACTGTAAGTTGCAAGTCACGTGAGCCGCGCCTCGGTACTCGCCCGTCGAGTGGCAATGGTCGCGCACTTTTTTGTCCGCGTCGACGAAAGGTTGCCCGCACACGTGACACGCGATCGCGTCGTTAAAATTACGCCACTGTTCACTCGTCAACGAGTTCATTGGTTTCGCGTTCCGTAACCACGAATAGGCGGTGTCGGCAAAGTCTCGAAGTTCCCGCACGTACCATTTCACGCACTCGGTTTCGTGACGATACGCGCGATAGCGACACAGAGACGCGTCGGTGGAACAATGTATGTAGTATCCTACGCTGTACGCTCTGTGCTGCTGGTACGTGTACGTGCGGCTCCGCTCCGCAGGCTCGACATCCTCCAGCATGCACTCGAAGTCCGCGTACACGACGAATGGCGCTCGTTCCTGGTTCTTGAAATTCTGGAACTGCAACCATCTTTCCTTCGCGGACGGCAATTCGATGGCGCACTTGTTCATGCGTTGACAGTCCACGGATTGTTTCGTCAATTGCTCGGACGAGTAGAAGTAACTCAGACATCTACAACGACAACAACGTCAATAATAAACATAAGAATAAATAATAATACATCGATCGAAATATTCCGTATTCGACTCACCTTTCGCAAACGAATACTTGTCCATTATGGTTACCGAGCTGCTTCGATACGAGCCTCGACATGCTTTGAATGCACGCGAAATGATATCGTTTTGGCTCCTTGGAGTCCTGCACCAGTAGCAGGTTCGCGTGTCTCTCTCGCTTGTCCTCGGTTAAACGCAGACGCGCGCAGCTTCCGTCGAACCACGCGTACACGTTCACCGACGCGTCGTTCAACCTCTCGAACTTCGCCAGCTGATCCAACGTCACGGGGAGAGTCATATAGTCCGTGCGAAGTACCGTCGAGTAATGAGAGTACGACACGACCCTATCCCCGTGCGTAGCAGCAGGGTACAAACTGGCGACAACGGACCACAAGAAGCACGCATTGTCTCTGCTCTTTACGTTCACCACCGCTTTTTTCATTACGACGGCGCGCGGAAGCGGTACGTCGCAACCGGCGCGAAGAGGGTTATGCTTATTAATGTTTATTAGGTGGTTTAGCACAGCCCTCAGAGCCCATCCACTGTCGCGATCTTGAAACTCCTCGATCGCCAGTAACGTGGGAGCGACCACGTGCTTCGAATACCACTCGCGCACGTTCGATGTCCTGAACAGTACGCGATTTCGCGTACCGAAACTGTTCATGTCCGTATTCTCGCCCAACATAAACTCCGCGTTCAGGACCGTATTCACGACCACGCTTTTATGTTGGGTGATAGCGTCCGTGACGCGCGAGATCGTAATTTGTCGGGCTCCCTTCAAAAATTGACGCGGATCGATGTAACCCACGTTGATGACCGCACCGTTTGAAATACGATTCCGAAACGCGGATTCCACGTCTTCCCATACGACTTTGGATGCCGTCGATCGAGCAGACACCCCGAGCCCTACTCGCGAAACCTTTTCCTGCACGATCGCGCGCAATGTCTTTATTCGCGCGATCAGCGACACCAGACGCTGTTTCGATGCCACCGACACTCCTTCGCCGCACTGATACTCGACGATGAGTCGCAAGCACGCGTCGCACCGATCCGTCCAGTCCCTGAATTCCACAATGGTGCGTAAAAGCACGGACATCCGGGACAAAACCCTGTACGTGTCCATGAATACCTCCATGGTTACTTCTCTTTTCTTCTACTTCAATATTCAATTAAAAGGCGCGTACGATCAGGCACGAGTGGTTGATGCGACTCTTCCGCGTGATGCGATTATGGTCCGGATATCGAAAACCCGGGGAAGAATGATGCTTGTCAAATGTTGTCGCGAAGATTTTTACCGAACGACTGCGCGGCTCTGATTGAATATCTAACCATATACCCTAGCCGAGATTCACGAGTCGTTATCGCTCCGAATTCTTTTCTTCGCTCTCGCGTTCTTTCGCTCTCACCCTCGACGACTCGATCGGTTGACGCGATGCCGCCGCTGGCTCGATGCGTTACCACGTGTGTCGAATTCGCGCTCCCGCGATAAGGGTGTTTACACCCATCACGGTGGTCTCTCGTTCATCAAAATACGTTGGGCGATGCTCGAATAATTATCGCGCTATACTTCCTTATGCGTGATCGTGCAGCGGCCACCTTAAACTCAGTTCTCAAATGCTACCGTAGCTGTCGAGACATACGTTGCTACGAGAAACGCTTTAAGAATTTATCGCGTCTAAGTCTATTGCGTCTAAGTTGATTAAATATAAGTCTATTGCATATAAGTTGAGTGCTTCGAGTAAAATTGGTTGAAGAAGACTGCTTCCGAAGGAGATTGCTTTGGAAGGATATCGTCAGCCGTTCAGCGCACGGGAAATACAATCCAACAATACCGTAAGTTTCCATTATCGTATTTTAGTGAATCGTTCTGTTGGTAACTTTGAGAATTATATGAAAAAATCGGTTTCAGATTATGTCATTGCCCGTGAATTTGAATCGTCCAGCTACAGCTACGATCACCTCTGCTGTGACACCCGTCCATACTTCCAGCCCGAAAGTGTATGTGACGTGCAGAAATGTCGCGGTTCAGACCGAAAATATTCAAGGTGGAGAACTTCACGAGGCGGAAGGTGTTCACGATGGTGACATCTTTTTAAAGGTTTTCCGCAATGCCGACACCATACGCGATGAACCACCGGATGATCACTACGGGGACGAGCAATTCTGGCTCAATCGACATATGCAGCGAACATATTTATTAGACGATGACGATGATGACGACGATGATTATGTACACGGAAATATATATCAGCGGTATCGTGCCGATGCTCCAAAGAGCGTGGTTTGGCGAAACTGCGTCAACGCAAAAAGGATTGATTACAATGCCGTTTATACGAATGCGGTATCGGGGCTTCAGGCCAGCGATATTTCAATTCAAACTGACCCTGCGCAAGTTCCTGTAGATTTATTATTAAGTGATTTATTTGCTGACGATGTTATCGAGGGGGATAATTAAGCCAAATAAATTACAAATCTTTATATTAATATGTCAGGTTTACTCACCTACCTTCCACCTTCCCTGCGAAATAACATTTCAAGTATTTGCATGTATCGCGATTATAAGTGGGACAAGGGCGTGTGAAACAGCGTAAAAGCATTTTCGTTGGAGAATATTTATACGCGACGTTGCGTTCTTTAGCCAGGCGGTTGCGCTGTTCGAGATTAATCGATCTCGAATAGTTATCGGGATAGCGCGTCGAATTATATTGCGTAGGCGGCTGTTTATACGTGCGCGACGTTGCATTCTTTCACGGCAATCGTGAGACGGTTCGCTGTTTAGGTTAATTAATCTCGAATCGTCATCCATGTCGAATTACAGCATCCGTGGAACATCCCTTTGCGCCTGCGCACCGATCCCCGAACGCGTACGGCAAACGGTTGCGCGCGCGACGCCATCTTGAAATTCCCGCCCCTGTGACGTCATCCCCCTCACCCACGATCTCGGTACCCCCTCCCCGCCTCGCCCCGCGCCCACCGCGACCGAGAGCGCGGTACCCCCTCCACGCCGCGCCCCGCGTCCGCGGTACCCCCCGCCCCGCTTCACCCCTCGCCACCCATTTCGTCCAGAACTCTCATAGCCCCACTACTCAGGTACAACCTGCAATTCAAAGGGGACATTGTGCCTCTTAAAACAGGAACTTCTTCCACCGACCAGGTGGCCTTTAGCACGAATCACGGCTGTGCATCCAGGCTCAGACGGCCTCACACGAGTCGTGAATGTGAAAATCGCGAAAACGGAAGTCAAACGACCCATTAACAAGGTCATTCCGTTGCCCACGCCTGTGGAGAGTAGTCTGGAGATCGGCCACTCTTCCGATCAACAAGGCTAATCTCAAATTTTTTTATATATATCATGCGTTCACTCACCTTTTGCGAGCTTTAATCTATTGTCCGTCCTGTGTGACTGCGGTAGTGGTTGTCGTTTTATTTGGCGGTTCACCACACTGTCAAGCGATTTTAACAACACTTTCACTTTCACTTACATCAGTATTGTTTTCTTGTAGGCACATGCTGCGCACTTGTTGCTACACGAGTAGCTACTGTCCGCGCCTGAACGTCGACTGCGCCCTCTCACGTCTGTTCCCGTTGAGGCTCACGATGGATCACACGAATATCGAGAAGCAGTATCGACAGTGCAATATTCCGTCAAGCTCCTTGACGAGGCAGGCGGGAAATGTTGGAGACGGAGTGAGGGGGGGGGCGTCGATGTCCCGTGCGAGGTGACGCGTGTTCCTAGCGCTCGGCCGCGGGCCGATACGAAACGGTAATGTTTACAAAGGAGCTGAGTGGGCCATCTCTAGGTGTCCCCATCTAATTACGGTGGCTCACTCAGTTGCTAATTACGTCATTCTGACTCACGTGACTTCCCGGAATCCTGACGAGGATTCCGGGAGACGAGATTTCCTTCTTCTTCTCGCTTCGAGTGCCGAACGGAGAGCACGTTTCGCGATCGCGCGAGGTTTTCTAAATCGAGTAAAGTTATTATCTAAATAAGTTGCCGGATCGCTGGTGCAGTGGACAAGTGTCTGAACTAAAGCTTATATAATATAAAGCAGTCGTAGATATTTCGAAATATCGCATAAACAGCTTGTAAATATTTGTACATAGTGCAGTGGTTTTATTAAATGGTACTTGTTTCTTAAGTGTGGATCCCGTGAACAATCGATTGTGTGCGTCTATACATTTCTTTAACTCAATTCGTAACACCGATCGAACAAATAATTCCTTCAGAAGCGCGAGCAGCTTCGACCAGAATAATCTCATAAACGTTCGACTGCACCTCAATTCCGAGACGTATCCGTACGACGACATGAACCTTGATTTCACTAAATCTAAATACGCGCTCCTGTACGATATGTACGCGAAATTTAAACCTTCGTACTACGGTCACGGCGAACAGTTGCTGAACACGTTCGATTCCTTGCGATGCGCTCCTATCAAGATCATAGATTGCTCTCGACAGAACGAGTCCGTGAAGAGTGCAACGGTAGACGTTCGAAACGATTTCGAGTGTAGAGATAACGTACCTGCTAATACAACCGCATATTGCTTACTCATACACGATCTTATAGTCCAATACAGTCCTTTGACGAACGTGGTGCGGAAAATCACGTGATGCTAAAAACGACGACAACTACTAGGACGATGATGATCGTAAAAACGCCAGTCGTTATTTTGACACCGCCGCTGCTACATACTACTGCCTAATAATGTTATCCGTCGTGGTCGACCTACAAGGCTTTAAGACCGAACGTAATACATTCGTCGCAGAAACGACGATCTGTCATTGGCTTTTCGAACCACCGTACCCGTACGCTCGCCTGTCATCGTTCGAGAAGCGTCAAGCCATCTGGCTCACGGCGCATCATCACGGGCTTCGCTGATCCGACGGCTGGGTGCCGTACCACAGGCTTCCTGAAATGCTTACCCGCGAGCTCGCAACCGTCAATGCGGTGTTTGTGAATGGAGCGGATAAGAAGGCTTGGTTGCTACAACTACTCCTACGAAAAGACGTACACATCGTAGATATCGTTGAGATGTACGAGAAAAAGAAGAATGACTACGACGATGGCGACGATGACGACGACGAGAATGACACCGACGAGGCCAACGACGGCTCCGACGTTGATGATGATTATTGTGGAATCGTACCTCCTGCCACGGTTGTTCCTAACCTAAAATCATTGCCTGCAAAGAACACTGTACGATGCGCTTTCCACAATGGTATCGGTTGTGTGCGCGCACTGGAAAACGTTCAGAAAATATGGAATTATATGCACTGTGGAATCTAACGCTACACTTTCTTTTATCTTCTATATTATATATAGTATATTCCTTATATCTTACATATTTTATGGACATTTAATGCATAAATAAACGCAATATTTTTTATGAAAATATGTTAAGGATTTTATATTAACACTCCTCATCCTTCTCCTTCTCCTACTCCTACTCTTCCTCCTCCTCTTGCAACGACAATGGCTACCACCAACATACTGTACATGTATGATTGCGAACCCCTATAAAAGAGGTACCGATCGGTTTTGCGGAGCACATTACATCGCGTACGTTCGTAGTAACCGCAACCGTTCAGTAAAGTTAGCTGTAGTACGTATTCAAAATGTTTAGCTGACATTTCAACGACACTTCATACATGATCGAGAATCATCTCAATCGCTGCAACGATACGGATTTTCCTACTAAACAGCGTCGTCCAAATCTAAGGTACATATACGTCTGTATGATTTCTGATTTATACAAAGCCGATCGAATCATCAACTCTGTGCATGTGTTTCTTACAGCGATAAATCTGTAGCATTACCCAAGAAAGCCGTCATACGAATCATGGGACGTGATTATCCATTGACATTGACCACATACAAACGCATTGCAATTGGAATTCGTATCGATCAGGATTCGTGTCGCGTTGAAATCGCGATAGCCGATAGCAAATCCAAAGAACTTTGTTTTTCCATGTCTACGTGGAAACTTCTGCTGCAGCAAGAACCGGAGATACTTCAACGTTTCCGTAACGACGAAACTCCATCTCATCAAGACCCTATCATCGTTGATCATTTACGTATCGACTTCACACGAATCAACAGTCAACGAATTGCCAAAATATTGGATGGCAGTTCCATCATATACATGGCCGACGCTACGATACGCCAAATGTTCAAATACGATCGCTGCATCGATCATGCGTTCTCGTGGTTGTCAGAAATTCTACACTCCGTAAGCGTGTAGACGCCCGTGCACGCCCTGTTACGAATTTTCTTATCTTTACCGACTCCCGACACCAGAAATCAGCTTTTCGTTATTCAATCAATAACCAACTCATTGAAATTAAAATAAAATATGCTACCTTTGTAGCCAACAATAACAATCAAAAGTTTATTAAGTTCGTCTGGATCCCAGCCCATATAGGAATTTCTGGTAATGAAAAGGTAGACCTACTGGCTCAGGAAGCGGCAAATAAACCGCCCACACTAGGTATCAAGGCTGCACTTTCTGATCTATTTAATGACCTTAAAATCCAAGCAAGAATATCCACCAATATCCTAGTTAAAGAGCAAGGCCTAATTAAAGGCATAGACTACTTTCGACTTTTTCATAAGGATAAGGGTGAGCCTTGGTATACTGGACGAGGGCTCCCCAGAGGTTTTGTAGATTTTGTTAATAGGTGTCGCTCTAATCATTATAACTTAAACGCTTCCTTAGCCAGAGTTAATTTTATATCTAACAGCGCTTGTCATTGCAGAGCAGAATCTCAAGACCTGAATCATGTTATCTGGCAATGTCCAGAATACGAGGATATACGCTTAAGTTTGTTAAAACTGCTCATTAATGGTAAATACTATCCACCACTGTGTGTTAGTTCTTTTCTTTACGATCCGGATATCACAGGTCTTAAACTTATCTATAACTTTCTTAAGGAATGCAGTGTAAGAATTTAACTACCGTCAAGTAAAACAGAAATATTAAATACTCAATAGAGTGATTCTTAATATGTAATTTCGTAGGTAATCAGAAAATTGTATAATTTATTAACTACATGTATATTGTATTTGCTGTATAAGCCACATTCAGCTTAAAACAATAAATAAATAATATAATATATTTTGTTTGATTCATTAATGCGAACGAAAACATTCTAACAACAATTTCATTTCCACGCTTGATTATGTATTACATTGATTCATATTCTGTTATAACATACCCTGCTCCACGATTTTATATAAAGTGAAAAAGCAGCATCGAAATTGTAGTACAAGAAAAGAATTATTTTTTAGTTTTTAGTGCATTTATAATAAATTCGTTTAAAATAAACTTTTTTTTTATGTTTTTCATGTTCTAGTTTTTAGTGTTTGTGGATTTACATTTCCCAGCCAGACTTATTTACAAATATCTTTTATTGCTGTATAGAATTTAACATTTTACTTAAACGCTACATTGCTGAAGTCACTAAAAAATCATTCTTTTCTTGTACTACAATTTCGATGGTGATATACTACGAACGCCTGCAAAGTTTTATTATTTTTTTTATATTCGTACATACGTGACGGATCATTTCTCGATAAATTGTGTATTATCGGCAATCGTGATGCGACTAGCGCCCCGAATGCAGCGGCTTTTTGTCGTTTTTGTAAAGAACGCGAGTGGCTGATTTCAAGTCGTTTGGATTTGTGGTTATCGGTTATATTTATTGATGACTGGGTAGTTTTTTCACCCACTCGGGGTTAATTTTTTTTAAAATATTGTATTGTCATCCAAACTACGCACGCCTCCAAAGTTTCAAGACAATTGGATAGTTGGAAGTGGGTTAAATATAAGTTGCCAGATTTGAACCATACAAACAAACATACAAACATACAGAGAATCGAAGCTAAATAAAAAATCGTTAAATTAAAAATTGTTCGGTTTAGCTTATATCAGGGGAGGCTAACATTTTTATTTGCGCGTGCCAAAAATTTATAAATTATGATAATATAATTGCTGACGTTTACTAATTACAGGAGGATATACGTTGAAACGCCATAAGAGGAGCGGCTGGAGGGTGCGAGCCCGTCAAGAGCATTAGGCCACCCTCCAGGCGGTGCCGGCGCAAGCCGTCAGCCTCCGCTCGCAGGTGAATACCCTGCGAGATCTAGTGAAGACCCAGAGCTATGGCCGTAGCCGTGACCGTGGCGGCCGTATTTTGTAAAAAATAAACAGTTATAAATATATATTTCCCTTAAAATTATAATTAATATATACCTAATTTAAAATCGTTTGATTAATTTTGTCGTTGTCAATACATTTCTATGCTGATGTACCATCACGTATCATGCATGAATATGAACCGCTTTGAGGATGAGGACCGTTATGAAATACGGCACTTAGTAATTTATAACAAATTATGAAAAAAGTGATGAAATCCCCTCCCCCACCCCATAAACATGACTCATGTATGAAAGAAGCTAATTTCCTTTAATTCACCAAAAAAATTAGAGAAGTTCACATGCAAAGATTGTGAAATCAACTTTGCTGATTCCAATTGTACCTTTAATTCACAAAAAAATTAAAAAAGTTCTCACGCAAAGATTGTGAAATCAACTTTGCTAATTCCAATTACATTCTCGTTCTCCGCTCGAACACTGATTCCTCTGTCACTTTTTATACTTGGCATTCCTCTATTGGCCACAAATCAATTCAGTGCTCGGATTTTCAGCTTCGGTTTTAAGGAATTAGCGGGTGTTGTATAAGAAAAAAAATATGAAGTCTACTTAAAATAAAATGTTTCACATTCTCCGCATCTCTCTTAATCTATTACCGACTTTGATTCGTTTAAATTAGACTCTACCAAGTTTTTATTATCTTCCATCGTAAATTGATCTTCATACGACGTTTTTAACAGAAGATGTGCCTCTGGTAAAAGTTTCTGTGTGAACTACAGGCCTCTCGCCCGCTAATTCCTTAAAACCGAAGTTGAAAATTTGAGCACTGAATTGATTTGTGGCCAATAAAGGAATGTCAAGTATAAAAAGTGACAGAGGAATCAGTGTTCGAGCGGAGAACGAGAATACAGTATGAAGGGTCGGATGCAATACGGCAGGGTTCTCCAGCGTAGGGGCCCCTCACGCGCCTGCTTCCCCCTCCATCTTCCTCTGGCGTAGCGTGCCTTCCGTTGTCAAGGAGACCGCGCGACGCTACGAAGGCTGCCATGACGGGCTAGCGTCTTCGCAGTTAGGGGGGCTCGGGCCCTACGTACACCGTACTTATGTATTAGTGACACGTCAGGCGAGCCGCCGATCACTCGGATATGGGTCATTCCAGGTCAATTCGTTGACTTTCGTACCTGGGTGTCACGCTTGTTTATGATAATGAAATGCATTTCAGTCCATATAAAATTATAGGAGCTTAAATCATCATTTTCTGGTTTCAGAATTGTTTGATGAGTTCAGGTCTTCAGAATTGACGGTTTTTGCCGATTTTTGCGAGGGATGCTTTCACAGATCGCTGTTTTGTCCTTGAAACTATTAAGTGCATGGACTTTGGTCACTTTTGTTTTAATCGCAAAAGACAATCCTTCTGATTGAATTGTTTTAGTATTTCGAAAGTAATTTTTATTATTATAGTAGAAAACCTAGTAAACTGCAACTTCTCTTTAATTTTGCGTTATTCTGTGACTTTTATGTAATATTTAAGAACCCCTCAGGTAGAAATAGGTGAAATCTGTTACTACAGATATGTAAAATTTCACAAAAAATACCTCATCATAAGGGCTCGTAACGCACAATTCATAAACTTGAATAAACAAAACGGTCGAGTTGAAGATATATAATAAGGAATAGTGAAAATTATCTTCGCGGAAATGTATTAGTTAAAAATCAACAGAAACCTACTATAGCTCTTAGGAAAAAAAACTATTTATTGAAATAAAAAAAAGCAAATATATTTAATAGTTTTAAGGAAAAAATTGATCTGGAACTGCACTTTTCCTAGAAATCGGTGGGAGTTGTCAGTTTTGAGGGCCTGTGTTTTTCGAAGAATTCTGAAACAAGAAAAGTCATGATTTAAAAATACAATAATGTTAATTATAAAGATAAATAAAGACTGGAATTGACTAGAATGACTAGATAAACGAAATACATTCACTTGTTCGGAAAAATGTAAACATTAGCTCATCCGAAAAGCTCATAGGATTTTTCGAAGTGAAATTCACCATAATATGGTTCTGACTGTGGCTTATTTTAACTCTAATAAATAAAATATCAATGTAGGTACTGCAGTATAAATACAATTTTTATAAAGAAACTTATTTTTAAAATTGAAGTATGACAAAACTATGAACTTTTCGGGTGACCCAATACGATAGAACTTCGATTAAGGGAAAGATCAATTTTCGGCACATCGATGAAAAAAAAAGAAAAAACAGATTAATTCATCGATATATCGATTAAAAAAAGAAAAAAAAAGAATAATTCATCGATAAATCGATTAAAAAAAGAACAAAAAGATCAATTATCGACACATCAATTAAAAAAAAATGTTCAAAACGTTTTGCTTTTATTTAAGAATAACATTAATAAAATAGTTTAAAGCAAACAAAACAAATTAAGAAAATAAACGATTTTCCTTTATGCAAAAACAGAATTCGATGGTACCATGAGTAGTTCCGATAAATATAATCAAAGTTCTACTGTCATTAGAAAATATGGATCACTGCTTTTTCCTGTCAATGAGATTTTGTACATCTACATCTAGTTCCGAAATAGCAACTCGTAACGCGCTTGAAAGAGAAATATCATTGAGGGAATTTCGAACATCTGATTTAATATTTGCCATTGTGGAAAAAGCAGTTTCACATACATAAGTAGATCCGAACATGGAACAAATTTTTAGGCCAAGATTGTGTAATTCCGGATACTTTTGAATAGGCAACAACTTAAAAAAGTCTTCGCCTGTCTCCTTCCTTGACTCAAAAAACGGATCAGCTTGTAACGTGCACAATTCTAGTTGTAACGTTTCATCCTGATCCTTTATGTTTGCTGTCAAGGGACTTGCAAATAAGCGAATACTTTTACTCAAATTATCGAAATCACTAAATCGCGTATTAAATTCATGCATGATTTGAAGAACATCTTCGCGAAAAACAGAAAATTTAATATTGGAATGTTCTTCCGAAATTTTTAAACAATAAGGAAAATGAGTCAGCGTTTCCTCCTCAAGTTGTGCTGCAAACAGTTCCAATTGTTTTCGGAAACTACTCATATTTCCGTACAATTGAGCAATATTCTGTTTCTTGCCCTGCAAACTTAAATTTAAGCGTTGCAGGTGTGAAGCTACATCTGTTAAGAATGCCAATGCAGACAGAAATTCGGGGCTCTGCAACTCTTGTTGTATATCGGGTGTAATCGATGGTACTTCCTTACGAACAAAATCTACTAATAATTTCCGGAGCGCGAAAAAACGTTGCAGGCATTTCGTAGCACTTAGCTAACGAACTTCTGTATATAAAAGTAAATCATTAAATTCTGCATTATGTTCTTTTATAAATGCTTGCAGCTTACGGTGAGTAAGCGAGCGGTTTCTGTGGAGTTATTTTTCATCTATGAGTTGGTATGAGTGTGAGTGTGAATGGGCCCAGTGTATGGGGAATGATGGGATGAAAGGTTGGCAGTACTGCGTGAAGTCGGAAAGACGCAGTCATTGTATGGAGTGAGAGGAGAAAGCAAGCGTGTTGTACTCGAAGAGACTTGACCATTATCAGTATTATCTTTGCTATATTTCTATTAAACCTTTTTCATTCTATATTGAGTATTGTATTGAATATCCACACCTCACATACCACAGTTTCCTGCTCTAACAAGATTTGTAACTTTAGTTACAAGCTTCATTGTTTTGGAAAGTCTTAAAATTTTGGCGCATAATACCTCCTGATGTATTATGCAATGAAACATATAACAATTTATAGAATTTTGTTTCAGGAGTCCAAATAAACCATTTACTGTGCCAGTCATTGCCGGTGTTCCATCGGCTACTATACATGTGCATCTTTCAAAAGTTGTAAATTTTGTTACTTCCGCGTGGAAAGCGGTATATATGTCCACCCCTTCGTGGTGTTATGCAAGGGTACGAGTGCAAGTAACTCTTCATTAATAGAAAAGTCACTTTGCACCGTACGAATGAAAATAGCCAATTGGCTAATATCGGTTATATCCGTACTTTCATCCAAACACAGTGAAAAGTAAACACAGTTTTGGATCAAAGTACGTAATTTATCTACTAAAAAATTATCAATATCTAACATCCGTCTGGAGACAGTTTGCCCTGACAGAGGAACGGTTTGAAATTGTTTGGCCAAAACATCATTCTTAAAAGCATGTGCCATGGCAATTGCACAATCTCTTATTAATATACCGTCACTATAACTTTTTTTCGCGCGCCCAATTTGTAAACTAACTGCGTATGATGCAACAAGGCTTTGCCTATTGCTATCATCACACGCCGAGGTACTTGCTGTAGGAGGATTATGCTCGCTTACAAATATCTTTTTTCTTCAATATTCCGTAAGTAACGCACGTCTTTCATCTGGTGAAAAGTCCTGATATCTTTCCTTATGCAAGGATGTATAATGCCGTGCAGGATGAAATGGGCGAAATGGACAATGCAATATTTTACCCCAGATGATACATTCTGCGATATTTTCTGAAGTTCGGATGATTAGAAATTTTAATTCCTTCTCTGCATCAGAGCAGAAATAATCTACAATAGACGTGGTTGCTTTTGGCATCGTACTTAAAATTACAATTCAACTTACTACTGGAAATGATTGAAGGAAAAGGAATAAGGAGATTTGAAATGTGCAATAGAAGAATAAGCAGAAATAGAATAGTTAAAGTTACAGAGAAGAGAAAAATATAAAAATTTAAATGCAGTGCTTGCATGACACAATATTTCCGGCCTTCGCGAAATCGCGCTCGTCTTGTGCTTTGTAACTGCATGAGGTGGCTTTGAGTCATGTTGACCTCCTGAGACGTTAAACAAAAGACGAATAATCCGAAATCCGCGGGAAATAGTAGCATTGGTGGCTGGCTGTGACGTCGCGTGTCACTAATACACATACCGTATCGGGCGTCCGAGCTCGCTCGACGACGGACACGCTGGTCTGTCATGGTCGCCTCTTTAGCATCGCGCGGTATCCCTGACCACGCGGACGAGGGTGGGAGAACCCCGAGCGTACGCGTACGGCACCTTGGAGAGCCCTGCCCTAAAGCTACAAGCTGAAGATTTGACACCTGGAACATTTTTCTTAGAGTGGAAAAGCTTAATGCATCAACTAAACAAAATTGAAGGATCCACCGCTGATGCGATTGTATCTTCAATGAGAAAAAGGGAGAATCAGTTATTGCAAAATAAAATTTTGTTAGCTGCTATTTACGTTGATCCAATGAATCGAATTTTACTAAATGACGATCAAATTGCCTTAGGGAAAAAACACTCTATGAAGTAGCAATTCGCATGAAAAGGTTACAGATACCTGAAATCGATAAATCACAGGATGAAAAAGTTAGATGCTATGACAGCTCGGAATCATCTTCTTCAAATGAATCAAATGAAGGTTTAGACTTCGAAGCATATTTGAATAAATTAGAACGTTTAAAAGTAAAACGAAGACGCTTAACCAATCCAGAAAATGAACCACTTGAAATTCAAAAAAGCAAATTTCAACAAGAATTTTTAGAAGGATTAAAAGAAATTGAAAAATATGATCGTTTATCAAAACTGAATGTGGAAGATGCCATTGCTATTTATCCAGAAATTATTCGCAATGCAGCTAGATCTGTGACAGCAATGCCCCCGACACAAGTCAGTGTTGAAAGATTATTTTCAGCATTGAAAATAATTAAAACGGATTTAAGGTCATCTATGAAGGATGATTTGGCTGAAGCCATTCTTATTCTTAGAACCATTTTATAAGTTACATGATTTTGAATTTTATATTGTTTTAATTTCATTGAAACGAATTCCACTTTATATTAATTCTTCATTACTTCTTTTTCTTTTTGTCAGAATTCATTTATTTGAAATAAAAATATAAACAAACTTTACTTATAATATTTAATTTTTAAAAAAGTATTTTATTTTGTATTTTATTGAAATAAAAAGTGCTTCAATGGCCATTGAATGTATTAGTTAAATTTAAAGTTTTTTTTCATTATCGGTTCTTTCCTTTATTTGCCTTCACTGTTAGCGTAGCTTTAGCTTTTTATACTGTAGATATATAATATATACAAACATACTTGTATTAAATATTAGTAATTCAGTTTGTTTGAGTGTCACCGATTATGATTGGAAGAATTCTTAGACAGGTTGGTGGAAATAATTTGCACTGAATTTAGCGTGAGAACATTTGTCAGGATTTATTTAAAATACACTCGTGGTGAGTGTGTGAGTGTCCTTGAGTGTCGTACAGAGAATTTTATTAAAACTGCTGTACAGAGTGCTTGAGCGTGAGTTTAAATGAGGCCTCGTGGCTTGCCACGAGGCGTCCGAACAATTATACTAATTGTTCGGAACGTGAGTGTTCTTGTTTGATTTCGAATCACTGAGTTTAACCGTGAGTGTGAGTTTTCAATTGTGAGTGATGTGTGAGTGCGAGAACGAGAACTGATTTCGAGAATTGAGAGTGACGCGTTTTCACGACCGTTGCCATCAATGTCGAAAGCGATATTGCCAACAATGGCTGACTTCCGTTCGCGTTTCTTCTCCGTTCTCTTGGATCGTCGATGCGGCGCGCTGATTGGCTCATCGATCGTCGCTGATTGGTCGATCGATGGGAGCTGGTTCTCGGCTCGCTCATCGACCAGCGTCGCTGCAGCGCGGTCCGCGAGGTGCTGGGGTGAGTGTGAGTGTGGCGGAAATTGGAACTATTGCATTCCCAAACATTCCTCCCGCCGTCAGCAACAGAGTTGATGATGCTAACCTGAAACAGGCAAAACTGCCAACTTTGCGATTGGCCTAGTTAAGGTGGTGGTTGCTGTCTTGACAGTCACGACCCTGGTGAGACCGTCCTTTCCAGGATGCAGCGTGAGTACCCGAGCAAGTGGCCACTTGCTCGGAGGAAGCCTTTCGTCTGTGATGAGTACCAAGGACCCGACCTTGATGTCATTGGATGGGTGATGCCACTTTGAAATTGCTTGCTGACGTTGCAGATAGTGAGTAGACCATTGCGACCAAAACTGCTGCATCTTCTTCTGAATGAGTTGCCACCTGGCTGATGGTGAGAGTGTTGAGTGTTCTACAGATGGCTCAGGCAGAGTAGTTAACGGTTTTCCTGTGAGGAAATGAGCTGGAGTGAGTGTTGAAAGGTCCTCAGGTTCATCACTGAGAGGCTCGAGTGGTCTTGAGTTGAGCATGGCTTCGATCTGTGTGAGAAGAGTGCTGAACTCCTCATATGTGAGTACAGTCTCGTGAACAGTTCGTCGCAGATGGTACTTGACGGATTTGACAGCAGCTTCCCATTTTCCGCCCATGTGAGGAGCGGCTGGTGAATTGAAGCACCACGCTGTATTGTCGTTGACAAATAGCAAGGCCAGCTGTTGATTCTGCTTGGAGCCCTGAGTGAACATGCTCTTGAGACCTGCATCTGCGCCAACGAAGTTGGTTCCACAGTCCGAGTAGATGGTATGTGGGATCCCTCGCCTTGCTGAGAAACGCCTATACGTTGCAATGAATCCTTCTGATGAGTAGTCTGTCACCAGTTCAAGATGAACAGCTGACGTCGTCATGCACACAAACACACAAATCCAGCCCTTTTGTGTTTTTGCTCCTCGCCCTTTCCACGTCTTGAGTGTGATTGGACCAGCGTAGTCAATTCCAGTGTGGGTGAATGGCAGTGAGGGTGTGACTCTAGAAAGAGGTAGTTGGCCCATCAGGTGATGGGCACGGATCCCCCTTTGTCGAGCACACACCACACACCGCAGAATGTGTGATTTCACCGGAGCTCGACCCCCGATGATCCAGTAGGTCTGTCTGATGTGAGCGAGAGTGAGTTGAGTGCCTCCATGTAGAGTGTGTTTGTGTGAGTGGTCTATAATCAGATCGGACAGACGTGAGTGGCGAGGCAAGATTGCAGGGTGTTTACCTTCATAATTCATATGAGTGTTACGAAGTCTGCCTCCCACTCGCATGACTCCTTGTTCATCGATGAAGGCGGTGAGTCGGCTGAAGGTGTGAGACGAGGGTAGTGTTGAGTTTGAACTGATGACTTTGAATTCGTGCTTGAAGTGGAGTGCCTGAGTAGCCTTTATCCAGAAGGTACGGGCCTGTTCCAAATCCCTTGGTGTATGTGAAGTGAGTGGCAATGCGACGGGTAATTTCCTTAGCCTTGCGATGAATCTGAAACAAGCTGAGGTAATGCGAAAGAGTATGTTAAGAGTTGAGAATTTGTATATGAGGTCCCAGTGGTATTTGATTTCTTGACTGTTGAGTAAGGTGGAGGTTCCTGGACGAGCTTCTAATTCAGTTGAGTCGTCCAGTACAGTTGATTGTGATGGCCATGAGTCACTGGGTTGAGTAAGCCATGGTGGTCCCGTCCACCATAGCTGATGACGTTCAAGCTGTGATGTTGTAAGGCCTCGAGATGCACAATCAGCTGGGTTCGAGGTACCTGGAACGTGTCTCCAATATGCATGTGAGGTGAGTTCCTGAATTTGGCTAACACGATTCCGAACGTACTCCTTCCAGCGTGAGGCGTTTGCGTTGACCCATATAAGTGCCACTTGAGAGTCCGTCCACAGATGTGTAAATGCAATGTTGAGTTGAAGAGTTGCTTGAACATATTGGCAAGCTTTGCCAACATGAGTGCGGCTGTGAGTTCGAGTCTTGGGATTGTGAGTTTCTTGAGTGGTGCTACCTTGGTTTTGGAGCACACGAGTGTCGACACTTTGAGATTTGTGGACGGTGAATAGACGGTAATATAAACTACCGCTGCCATGGCGAGTTGCGAAGCATCAGAGAATCCGTGAAGTTCCACGGTCGAATTGGAGTAGGTGTTGATCCACCTTGGAATGGAGAGCCTGGCCAGGCTTGTGAGTTCTTCTCTGATGGAGTGCCAATGAGATGTAACCTGATGTGGCAGTGGATCGTCCCAACTGAGTTTATGCAGCCATAACTCTTGCAAAATCATTTTGGCGCGAATTATAACTGGCGAGAGGAAACCGAGTGGATCAAATATTTGTGAAACCTCTGAGAGAATGAGACGTTTCGTTGGGACTGATGTTGACGTTGGCTTTGATGAAAATGTGAAGTTGTCTTGGAAACTGTTCCATTGTAATCCGAGAATTTTAGTATGGCAGTCGTCGAGTGAGATTGTTGAGCTGTCAGCTCGTGTGTTGGGAGAAATTGCCTCGAGTAATGCAGGATATGTGGAGTGCCACTTGGCGAGTGGAAAACCTCCCGCGTGACACAGGTCTTTAAGTTGTTGTGCAATTTTGATGAGTTGCTCACCTGTGTCTGCGCCGCCAAAGATGTCATCGACATATCGTGCATGAGTGATTGATGGTACAGCTACTGGGAAGCGATGCCCTTCGTCCTCAGTCAGCTGTAGCAGTGCTCGGACAGCCAGAAACGGTGCCGCCTTGGTTCCGTATGTGACTGTCGTGAGTTTGAATGATGTCTCCTGTCCTTCCTTATCCACCCACAGAATGCGTTGGAGATCTTGATCGTCTTCGTGGACTCCAATTTGCCTGTACATTTTTGTAATATCTGTGGCAAAGATGTAATTGTGTTGTCGAATCCACAACAGCACGTCTGAGATATTGAGCAAGAGATTCTGCTCGGTGTGCATGAGGTCATTGAGTGAGTGCCCAGATGTTGTTGCGCATGAGCCATTGAAGACAACCCTTAGCTTGGTGGTTTTGCTGTCAGGCCTGAGTACTCCATGATGAGGAAGATAAAAGATTGAATTATTATCAGATGAAATTGATGGTGCTCTTACCATATGATTGAGGTTTTCATATTCGGACATGAATGCTTGATAGAGTTCACGATACTCATCGTTCTTGTTGAATTTGGTGAGTGTGCGTTTCAAGCATGCACGTGCTGAGTGATACGAGTTGCCCAACAAGCTGGATGGTGATTTGAGAGGGATGTGTACGATGTATCGTCCTGTAGCATCCCTTGAGTGTGTTGTTTTGAAATGTTCTTCGCACTCTTGCTCTTCAGAGATGAGTTTCGATGGAGTGTCTCTAGGAAGCTCCTCTTGAATCCAAAACTTCTCCAATAGATCACGTACCGGCGATTCTTCTTCTTGTACAAGTGATGTGTAGTAAGATGACTGAATGAGTGAAGTGGAGGAGTTGATTGGTCCAAGTACGAGCCATCCAAAAATTGAGAGTTGTGCGATTGGCATGGATGGAGAGCCCCTGATTATGTTGGGCTTTATGATTTGTCCGTATGTATCCGCTCCAATGATGACGTCAACAGATTGTGGTTTGAGGAAATCCGGATCTGCCAATGTAAGTGCTGCTAGATAAGGCCAGTTTTGATTGGGCACCTCGATGGATGGTACCCTTGACGTCACTGACTTGAGAACATGGGCTCGTAAAGATATTGTCAACGGTCGATAATTGGAACGCAGAGTTAATGAGATGACACCTCTAGTCTGCGTCGATTTATTTCCTCCAATGCCAATAATTGAGATCGTTGAATGAGTGCGTTTAAGATTGAGTTGAGTGAGGAGATCCTCCTTGACGAAGGTGAGTTCTGATCCAGAATCGATGAGCATACGAACCTGATGAGTTGACGTGGGTGAGATGAGGTTCGCTCGCGCAGTTGCTAAGAGCGTGAGTAGGCTGCAAGATGAGTGAGGCTTGGTTGAGTGTGCAGGTGAGTGTTCCTTTGATTTGACGACTGCCCCAAGGAGTTATTGAGTTTTTGCTGATTGTGAGTCTTCCTGTTTTGGCTGAGTTGACTTTTGAGGCTGCAGGTGTACCATGGTATGGTGTTGATTGCCACACTGCTTGCATCTGTGTTGTGACTTGCAGTTGGCCGACGAGTGACGCCCACAACAGTTGTAGCACAACATATTGTTTGCGATCACCTTGCGGCGTTCCTGCACCGTCAAATTCCTAAACTTGGAGCACACTACAATGAAATGATCTGCACCGCAGCAGTCGCAGATGAACCTGCCTTGAGTTGTCGTTCCTTGCGATGCAAGGTGAGTTGCTGCTCGCTGAGCAATCGCCTTGGAGGTTGGTTTGAGTGTGCGCTCGTGGAGGCGCGTTGAGTGGGAGGAGCTTCCGCCCTCTCCAAGGCCCTTGCCTTGGCTGAGATGAAGTCTCTCGCCTGTTTGAAGGTTGGAAACTCGTGAGTGGACCCTACGGAGGTCTCCCATGCCTCCTTGGTGTTTTTGTCCAGGTGACGGACCACATGGTACACCATTATGTGGTCCCCCAGCTGATCAGCGGCCCCCAATGCGCTGAGTGACGTATGCGCCTCCTCCACTGTAGCGATGAGTTGGTTGAGTGATTGAGCACTCTTGTTCACCACGTGAGTAATAGAGAACAGTTTGTCCAGCTGAGTTTGGATGAGGATCCTCTTATTCTGATACCTCTCGCAAAGGAGATCCCACGCTGGTTTGAATGAGGCTCCTTTCAGGGGCAGCGCCTCCACCTTTTGCGCTGGCTCGCCTGACAGGCTGGACCGCAGGTACTGCAACTTCGCTATTGGGGTGAGTGTTTTGCTCGAACCTATCATTGCGGTGAACAACTCACTGTAGGCCGGCCATTGCAAATAATCTCCCTTGAACGTGGGAATTGCCAGCTCAGGGAGCTTCCCTGGAGCTGGCGTTGAGTCGTGAGTGCCGGGAAGCTGGAAGGGCTCCAGCTCCTGCCTGATCCTGCCAATTTTGAGTCGGATGCTGAGGCACAGTTGTGCCTCGGCGAAATGCATTTTCTTTGTGAAATATTCGTGGTCACGATGAGCCTTTGGCCACGTCACCTCGAAATAGGCGTGATCTTTGAGGAAGGCCTTGTGCAGCTCTTCCATCTGCGATGAGTAAATCTTGAGTTCCTCTATAGTGATATTCGGCGCACAGGTGGGGATGCTGCTTTTGAGTGCTGTCAATGATTCAATTCGACTGACCTGAGTGTCGAATTTGAAGATGAGTTCTGTAGGGAGCCCTTCCCTGGTTCCTTGAGTGTTCGTGGGCGGCTCAAGGGTGAGTTGCGGATTCGGAGACGTGGACCTCGATGAGGTCTGCGACTTCTTTCCTTGAGGTTCTTCGCTGGCCATTTCACTATCACAAATGTTCCATAGGTCGCTGGTTCAAATCCGGCTCGAAGGACCAAAAATATAATGTTTGAGTGTCACTGATTATGATTGGAAGGATTCTTAGACAGGTTGGTGGAAATAATTTGCACTGAATTTAGCGTGAGAACATTTGTCAGGATTTATTTAAAATACACTCGTGGTGAGTGTGTGAGTGTCCTTGAGTGTCGTACAGAGAATTTTATTAAAACTGCTGTACAGAGTGCTTGAGCGTGAGTTTAAATGAGGCCTCGTGGCTTGCCACGAGGCGTCCGAACAATTATACTAATTGTTCGGAACGTGAGTGTTCTTGTTTGATTTCGAATCACTGAGTTTAACCGTGAGTGTGAGTTTTCAATTGTGAGTGATGTGTGAGTGCGAGAACGAGAACTGATTTCGAGAATTGAGAGTGACGCGTTTTCACGACCGTTGCCATCAATGTCGAAAGCGATATTGCCAACAATGGCTGACTTCCGTTCGCGTTTCTTCTCCGTTCTCTTGGATCGTCGATGCGGCGCGCTGATTGGCTCATCGATCGTCGCTGATTGGTCGATCAATGGGAGCTGGTTCTCGGCTCGCTCATCGACCAGCGTCGCTGCATCGCGGTCCGCGAGGTGCTGGGGTGAGTGTGAGTGTGGCGGAAATTGGATCTATTGCATTCCCAAACACAGTTATATATAATAGATTGTTAATGTACTCAGTACATATGTGTGTGTATATATATAAATGCAGGGGTCGGAGTCGGAGGTAAAAAAAAAAAGAGGAGTCGGAGTCGGGGTCGGAGTCGGGAGTTTTGACTGCCGACTCCGCAGCCCTGATCGAGGCAGAAAAACTGTGTGGTGGGAGAATACCCCTCACGAAACTCATCGGCCAATATATCTGGCCTCGACCTTAGGGATTTCTTAGAATGCAGAAAGCGAATATGAACTGTGTTTTGTAGAGAAAAATTATTTACGACCACGTTATTTAGAATGAATTACATATTTTAGCTCCTAACAGCACCATTTTTGATGGTAGAATTATTTTAATTATGTATAAAAATTATGTAGAGTTGCAAATATTTGCCGCTATAACTTTTAAATATGTACTCCATAAAGCAAATAAAACAAAACAGCACAAAATTTTTCAGGTTCCATGAGGTTCCTGGATATCCAGAGCTTTCCCAACGAAAGCTATTGAAAAATTCCATCATTTTTATGATTATATTTTAATTCTGTTCGTTGGAAATTATAATACTCCTGGCTGAAGCTTGATTTACTACTTATTTGTATCTCTGCAATCCATTATTCAAAATACTAACAATTTAAATCGCGATACAATTGAACACTTTTGATATATCTAGAGACGCGGTAGCGTCTCGACGCCAAGTACATGTTTCGACACCCTGTACATGTCGCTACCGCTATCATTTACTCATCGCCCGGCTAATCCAACCTAGCCAGAAACTTATTTCATTAATATCTCATCACGCCTGCAAATATTTTCTAAATTTAAAGGCATTTTTCTTACGTAAACCGCATATAAGCTTTCGAATAAGACCAAATTCAATAAAATCGGTCCACGCATGACAAAGATATCGTAATATCGTCCCATGGATCTGTCGGAAACGGTAAGATTTCCTTATTCTTATTCTTAAGGTCTAAACCAGGGCTCTCCAAGGTGCCGTACGCGTACGCTCGGGGTTCTCCCACCCTCGTCCGCGTGGTCAGGGATACCGCGCGATGCTAAAGAGGCGACCATGACAGACCAGCGTGTCCGTCGTCGAGCGAGCTCGGACGCCCGATACGGTATGTGTATTAGTGACACGCGACGTCACAGCCAGCCACCAATGCTACTATTTCCCGCGGATTTCGGATTATTCGTCTTTTGTTTAACGTCTCAGGAGGTCAACATGACTCAAAGCCACCTCATGCAGTTACAAAGCACAAGACGAGCGCGATTTCGCGAAGGCCGGAAATATTGTGTCATGCAAGCACTGCATTTAAATTTTTATATTTTTCTCTTCTCTGTAACTTTAACTATTCTATTTCTGCTTATTCTTCTATTGCACATTTCAAATCTCCTTATTCCTTTTCCTTCAATCATTTCCAGTAGTAAGTTGAATTGTAATTTTAAGTACGATGCCAAAAGCAACCACGTCTATTGTAGATTATTTCTGCTCTGATGCAGAGAAGGAATTAAAATTTCTAATCATCCGAACTTCAGAAAATATCGCAGAATGTATCATCTGGGGTAAAATATTGCATTGTCCATTTCGCCCATTTCATCCTGCACGGCATTATACATCCTTGCATAAGGAAAGATATCAGGACTTTTCACCAGATGAAAGACGTGCGTTACTTACGGAATATTGAAGAAAAAAAGATATTTGTAAGCGAGCATAATCCTCCTACAGCAAGTACCTCGGCGTGTGATGATAGCAATAGGCAAAGCCTTGTTGCATCATACGCAGTTAGTTTACAAATTGGGCGCGCGAAAAAAAGTTATAGTGACGGTATATTAATAAGAGATTGTGCAATTGCCATGGCACATGCTTTTAAGAATGATGTTTTGGCCAAACAATTTCAAACCGTTCCTCTGTCAGGGCAAACTGTCTCCAGACGGATGTTAGATATTGATAATTTTTTAGTAGATAAATTACGTACTTTGATCCAAAACTGTGTTTACTTTTCACTGTGTTTGGATGAAAGTACGGATATAACCGATATTAGCCAATTGGCTATTTTCATTCGTACGGTGCAAAGTGACTTTTCTATTAATGAAGAGTTACTTGCACTCGTACCCTTGCATAACACCACGAAGGGGGTGGACATATATACCGCTTTCCACGCGGAAGTAACAAAATTTACAACTTTTGAAAGATGCACATGTATAGTAGCCGATGGAACACCGGCAATGACTGGCACAGTAAATGGTTTATTTGGACTCCTGAAACAAAATTCTATAAATTGTTATATGTTTCATTGCATAATACATCAGGAGGTATTATGCGCCAAAATTTTAAGACTTTCCAAAACAATGAAGCTTGTAACTAAAGTTACAAATCTTGTTAGAGCAGGAAACTGTGGTATGTGAGGTGTGGATATTCAATACAATACTCAATATAGAATGAAAAAGGTTTAATAGAAATATAGCAAAGATAATACTGATAATGGTCAAGTCTCTTCGAGTACAACACGCTTGCTTTCTCCTCTCACTCCATACAATGACTGCGTCTTTCCGACTTCACGCAGTACTGCCAACCTTTCATCCCATCATTCCCCATACACTGGGCCCATTCACACTCACACTCATACCAACTCATAGATGAAAAATAACTCCACAGAAACCGCTCGCTTACTCACCGTAAGCTGCAAGCATTTATAAAAGAACATAATGCAGAATTTAATGATTTACTTTTATATACAGAAGTTCGTTAGCTAAGTGCTACGAAATGCCTGCAACGTTTTTTCGCGCTCCGGAAATTATTAGTAGATTTTGTTCGTAAGGAAGTACCATCGATTACACCCGATATACAACAAGAGTTGCAGAGCCCCGAATTTCTGTCTGCATTGGCATTCTTAACAGATGTAGCTTCACACCTGCAACGCTTAAATTTAAGTTTGCAGGGCAAGAAACAGAATATTGCTCAATTGTACGGAAATATGAGTAGTTTCCGAAAACAATTGGAACTGTTTGCAGCACAACTTGAGGAGGAAACGCTGACTCATTTTCCTTATTGTTTAAAAATTTCGGAAGAACATTCCAATATTAAATTTTCTGTTTTTCGCGAAGATGTTCTTCAAATCATGCATGAATTTAATACGCGATTTAGTGATTTCGATAATTTGAGTAAAAGTATTCGCTTATTTGCAAGTCCCTTGACAGCAAACATAAAGGATCAGGATGAAACGTTACAACTAGAATTGTGCACGTTACAAGCTGATCCGTTTTTTGAGTCAAGGAAGGAGACAGGCGAAGACTTTTTTAAGTTGTTGCCTATTCAAAAGTATCCGGAATTACACAATCTTGGCCTAAAAATTTGTTCCATGTTCGGATCTACTTATGTATGTGAAACTGCTTTTTCCACAATGGCAAATATTAAATCAGATGTTCGAAATTCCCTCAATGATATTTCTCTTTCAAGCGCGTTACGAGTTGCTATTTCGGAACTAGATGTAGATGTACAAAATCTCATTGACAGGAAAAAGCAGTGATCCATATTTTCTAATGACAGTAGAACTTTGATTATATTTATCGGAACTACTCATGGTACCATCGAATTCTGTTTTTGCATAAAGGAAAATCGTTTATTTTCTTAATTTGTTTTGTTTGCTTTAAACTATTTTATTAATGTTATTCTTAAATAAAAGCAAAACGTTTTGAACATTTTTTTTTAATTGATGTGTCGATAATTGATCTTTTTGTTCTTTTTTTAATCGATTTATCGATGAATTATTCTTTTTTTTTCTTTTTTTAATCGATATATCGATGAATTAATCTGTTTTTTCTTTTTTTTTCATCGATGTGCCGAAAATTGATCTTTCCCTTAATCGAAGTTCTATCGTATTGGGTCACCCGAAAAGTTCATAGTTTTGTCATACTTCAATTTTAAAAATAAGTTTCTTTATAAAAATTGTATTTATACTGCAGTACCTACATTGATATTTTATTTATTAGAGTTAAAATAAGCCACAGTCAGAACCATATTATGGTGAATTTCACTTCGAAAAATCCTATGAGCTTTTCGGATGAGCTAATGTTTACATTTTTCCGAACAAGTGAATGTATTTCGTTTATCTAGTCATTCTAGTCAATTCCAGTCTTTATTTATCTTTATAATTAACATTATTGTATTTTTAAATCATGACTTTTCTTGTTTCAGAATTCTTCGAAAAACAAAGGCCCTCAAAACTGACAACTCCCACCGATTTCTAGGAAAAGTGCAGTTCCAGATCAATTTTTTCCTTAAAACTATTAAATATATTTGCTTTTTTTTATTTCAATAAATAGTTTTTTTTCCTAAGAGCTATAGTAGGTTTCTGTTGATTTTTAACTAATACATTTCCGCGAAGATAATTTTCACTATTCCTTATTATATATCTTCAACTCGACCGTTTTGTTTATTCAAGTTTATGAATTGTGCGTTACGAGCCCTTATGATGAGGTATTTTTTGTGAAATTTTACATATCTGTAGTAACAGATTTCACCTATTTCTACCTGAGGGGTTCTTAAATATTACATAAAAGTCACAGAATAACGCAAAATTAAAGAGAAGTTGCAGTTTACTAGGTTTTCTACTATAATAATAAAAATTACTTTCGAAATACTAAAACAATTCAATCAGAAGGATTGTCTTTTGCGATTAAAACAAAAGTGACCAAAGTCCATGCACTTAATAGTTTCAAGGACAAAACAGCGATCTGTGAAAGCATCTCTCGCAAAAATCGGCAAAAACCGTCAATTCTGAAGACCTGAACTCATCAAACAATTCTGAAACCAGAAAATGATGATTTAAGCTCCTATAATTTTATATGGACTGAAATGCATTTCATTATCATAAACAAGCGTGACACCCAGGTACGAAAGTCAACGAATTGACCTGGAATGACCCATATCCGAGTGATCGGCGGCTCGCCTGACGCGTCACTAATACATAAGTACGGCGTACGTAGGGCCCGAGCCCCCCTAACCGCGAAGACGCTAGCCCGTCATGGCAGCCTTCGTAGCGTCGCGCGGTCTCCTTGACAACGGAAGGCACGCTACGCCAGAGGAAGATTGGAGGGGGAAGCAGGCGCGTGAGGGGCCCCTACGCTGGAGAGCCCTGTCATAGGTATATGTTGTAGATGTACATAGCTCAGTTATATATATATATATATATATATATATATATATATATATATTGTGTGTGTGTGTGTGTGTGTGTGTGTGTGTGTGTGTGTGTGTGTCATAATGTGGTGTGAAGTTTATTTTATAAGTATTTCAAAATCCATCAACATCACATTTTGGAATAGCTAGCGATAATGATGAGAATGTTTCCGATGATGATGATCATGATCATGAATATAATGAGGAACATGAAGACCATTTACCTATATTGCAATATTTAGATATTGTGGAATTAATTTTGAATGTATTATAGGTAATAATTGTATATATTTTATATGTATAATAATTTTAATATTTTATTTTTTTAAGTGAAAGATAATGTTAGAACTGTTTCCATTTTCTGTTTTTTTTTTCTCTAGTACGGCTATGATTATTAATTTTGTCTATAAAATACCTCTTTCCAGACCACAATGCGCGCCATATTGAATCCGCCATTTTGAGTTTTGAATTTTTAGTGCCAAATTCATTATCCGCGACCTCAAAATCTCTTAATCACCAAGTTTCAGAAGGATCAGAATTTTGGCCGCTAAATGTAGGTATCCCCAGACCACTGTGCGTTCTCGCGATTAAAATCATACCAAATGTCATGTAAATCGGACTACTTTTACATAAGGAATACAAATTGCTTGTGCAAAAGTAATCCGATTTGTATGACATTTGGTATGATGTTCATCAGAAAAACATAAGGAATCCATTGGTGTTACTTCCATACCCATACGATAAAGAATAATGAATTTCTTAATACTCTGAAATGAATATTTCACCCTCGACAGCGGGGCGCCGACCTGAAATCGCTGCGGTCGGCCGAGGATTCATACCTGTTTCAGAAATAAAATAATTCTTTATTCTTTATCGTACCGATATGGAAGTGACACCGATAGATTCCTTATGTTTTTCCGATGAAAATCATACCAAATTTCATGTAAATCGAACTATTTTTAACGAAGTCAGCTTGAAATGATATAAATCGATTTTTCATGGAATTTCTTTCATTATGGTCCGAATTATGTCGTTCTTGGTGTTAGTTTCATCGGCGAAACATAAGGAATCGATTGGTGTAGTTTTCGCACAGATCAAATGAGAAATGTAGAAATTCTGGTCATTTCTCACGTTTTCATGGTATTCAAACCCCTTCGAAGGTCGAAAGCCATAAAATTCGGTGAGGAACTGCGGGAGCTTGTCCTCGCCACGGGGTACCAAGCCGTATCTATTGTCAGGAGTGGGTCCAGAATCACCCTGTAGTTAATACACTAACTATATCCCAACTAATTTCCAACTGTTGCTTACCGTTGGACAACCAAAAATACTACTAGGGTTAGGTCTCACGGGTGTCAGGTAGAGATGTCATCATATATCACCGAAACCACGTGATCATTTTATTCGTCCGTTGAGTCGACTAAATTTCTATTCGAATAAATTTTCAGTCAAATAAAAAATCATTCGTTATTGTCGAATAACTTCATTTTATTCGAATTATGTATTCGAAGATTATTCGAATACAAATTTCTTCGCACAAATTTATTCGAATACTTATTCGAATGAAAATTTAGTCGAATAATACCCAACTCTGATAGTGGGCGACGCAGCGTCACCTTCAAATAATTTTCATGCGACTAAGTTTAAAGTGTCCGAGTTTCTGAAAACGTGTCCGTAAAGAGCACAAGTGAGGCTATATCCTCATTTTTTTCAAATGTGAAAATAGAGTCCTGCTAGTATAAAATTGCATTTCTTTAATGCAATTGCAGCATAAATGGTCTGAAATTTGTTTTTTTAAGTGACATCATTTTTATTAGGTACTCTTACTTCCCCAGTGTAAGCACCCAAAAGCTCATTCTTATGTGTCTCATAGTTCAACAGTTATAATTTAATGAAAAAAAGTCCATTTTCACAATTTTGAATATTTTAAAAAATCCTTTGAAATACTACACATATCCAAGTTTCACAAAATCCCAAATGTTCTTCCGAATAGTGTCCGAATTCGCGTGGAATGACCCAGGATTGAAATGCGAAAAGTATTCTTTACACATGCGGTCAAGTGCACGCGTGCCTGCATACACACACAGCCGCGTATCGCAGCGCAGCCATGTCTGCTTCTGGCTGCCTTCGCTTGCAAGTAGCGGAGACGGTTGTGCAGATGTGTGCGTGTGAAAAGAAAACGGGCGAAATGTGCATTTCCTTCGGTTGCATAGCGAGGGAATCACGTTGTCTAAGAGGAACATTTGTTTCACGTTACGTCCCTCTTCGTATCACCAAGATATATTAGAATGATGTTTACAGTAATGCAATAATAATAATAATATTTTCATAAATAAAGCATCCTAACATTTGTGATGTTTCTGTAATGATTAATTATACCAAACACGGTATAATTTGGATAATACATATTTAGTGGTAATAAGTTTCTGCCGCAGAGAAGGATAGCGAATGAAAAAGATGGAGACAATCGGCAGTCCTTTTTTCCACTCGCTCTCTTCTCCTACGTTCGAGACTGTCGACAAACTTCTAAAAATGAAGGATCTACAGTAAAATCTCGATTAGAGTTCAAAATTGTGACTATGTAACATTAGTGTTAATTTCTATCACCCCTAATTGGAGTGGTCCTCCTTGGAACCAGTAAAGCGTATAAAATTCTTCGCGCGCTGATCGTGTAAACTGATCCGAAATCGAAAATCGGTGAGAAACAAAACCGATGCAAACAATGTTCGCAATTAAAAGTATTTTATTTTTGGTTCATTTTTTTAAATTTTTTACCAACGTATTTGTGAGGATTTTCTGATTAAAATGACACCAAACACGATATGGTTTGGACAATTATATAAATATAAACGATTTGTATCCATGATAAGTAAAAGTTGTCCGATTTATGTCGTATTTGATATTATTTTCATCAGGAGATTCTAACAAACATGTTGGTAAAAGTTTCATGAAAATGGAACCAAAAATTCAAAAGTTTTAATCTTAAATTTTGATTGCGTAAGTATTGTCCCACACGTACACGGGTATTTAAACTTGCTTCGTTCCGAGGCTTTCGCTTACATCGAGACTTTACTGTATATCTTCTTTTACTATGCTCACTTTTCTTTTCTGCTGTATGTTTTTCTTATATCTATGAATGTACCACGTGTTACTGATTATTGACTCTTTACGTGCAGGCAACGATTGAAGAACGCAGCTTGCCTCACGGTAATTCAGGGTACCGTGGCGGAAGCAGGTAACTCGTACGAAACACTTTCAAGCACATCTGCTGCGGATGATTTTCCTACGGATAAAATACACGAAGAAGAAGTAGGAAATTTTGAAGATGTTCCAATTATCGAAGGAATTGTAGAAGAAGTACATTTCGATACGGATGCAGAAGATATTGTGGAAGAAGTACATTTCAATGCGGACGAAGAGGAAATTGTAGGAAAAGTAAATTTCAAGTCGGGCAAAAAAGGAATTGTAGAAGAAGTAGATTTCAACACAGACAGCGATGAGATACATTCTGTAACAGGCATCAACGAAGAAACGAATGAAGATGCTGGAAGTGATACCGATTACTGGGTGGTGGAGAATGCAGAACCACAACAGCCGGAAAACCCAATTTCAGAAGGAATAGACTTCGTTAATTTTGCGCATGTTTTCGAGCAAATAAAAAATCTTCGAAAACATTTGACTACTGAAGATTTTCGAAGATTTTGATATAGTTAGATGTCAACGGAATGGATTAGAAAAAGTGTATTATGAAGAGTGCAAAATGTGCAAATACACATGTAACGAGTTACGTCGGTGGGACGAAGATCTTACCCCCCCCCCCCCCATGCGTCCAAGCGGAGTGACGAGTACCGCGCTCTGCCAACGGTCTTGCCCCCCACCACTCGTCCGCGGTTACCAAGAACTGGCGCGAGAGGGTCACGCACCGAGTGACTCTCTCGCTGCCGAAAATGCGCGGTCGAGGACATATAGGCCGGGGGCATAGCCCTATTTGGCACAGACCGCCTAGAGCGTTAAGTACGAAGTACACCTCTCCCAGCGACCTCCTGTGCGATTCCACGTTCTTGTGCCGATATTAGTTCTTGTGAAAGATCAAGCGCTCGTGTAAGCACCAGTTCCTTTCCGTCGACAGACTTAGTCACTGCGTCTTTTTGAATACTCCCCCTCCACAGTTCCCAGAAGGATAGCGTGAGCCATCCTCTGGACGCAGGCCGTCATCCGCTATCGATCTCCCGAACAGATTCGCCTCCGTTCTCGAGAGCGTCCTTACAGTCTCCGATGCTTCCCGCGGGTTGTACCCACTGGGTGACCGGAATACAGACTCCCCGACCAGGGTCCAGCGGCAGGGTTGGCCCGCCAGGACACCGAACAGTCAAACCGTCTATCCTCTCCCACTACGCCGAACCGTTACCGACCATCGGAATACGCGCCGAGATACGCGCCGTGACACGCGATAGTTTATGCCGCTCACACACTGTGTGCTAGCGCATAGACCTGGCCGGGATACCTTGTACATAGATATAAGCCCGAATAAATTGTCGTACTCTACCTTACCTCTGCGTTCCATCATCGATCGGCAGCCCTGGACCACCGTCCTGAGCTGGCGTTACGGTTCCTCCACCGTCCCATCGATAACCCCGCGTTTAACGGTACATACAGAGCGCATATCCTGTCTTCGGAAGAGTGATTCCACTATGGATATCAACCACGCTGCTGTTGCCGCAGTAATGATGACGGGCGGTGGATATAATCAACTGGAGGACATACTGACCACCGTGAACGTGTCCTGTATAACGAAAAGGATCTACGAGAAGTGTCAGAATTACCTAATCGATGCCCTTGAAGTGGCCGCAAAATGCGAAATGGAAAATGCTGAAAAGAGGAAAAAGCATTAGCTATAACCATAGGCGACGTATATCCAGAATCTAATGTACCGTTTATCCCAGTTGTCGCAGATGGCAGCTGGATGAAAAGGTCATACCGCGGAGGAGATTATAATTCTCTTTCTGGCGTAGGAGCCATCGTGGGATACCACACGACGAAAGTGCTGTACATCAGCGTGAAGAATAAATTCTGCATGACTTGCCAAATAGCATCTACGAAGAAGGAAGAACCGAGCATCGTTGCTTCAAGAACTGGGGTCGTAATTAAAGTTCAACTGGCATGGAAAGCTATTGTCGAAGGCTTCAATTGCAGCATAGATATGCACGGCCTAATATACTCTATATTAGTTGCCGATGGCGATAGCAGTGTGTACAAGAAGATATTCGACAATAATCCATATGAAAAGTACATGGTGCAGATACAAGAAATAGAATGCACCAATCACCTGTTACGCAATTTCAGTAGAAAAAAAACCGAAATCGTAGCAAAAGGCCGCAATAAAGATCTAAGAGCTGTCGTACAGAATACTGCTCTCCGCCTGCGTACTGGTATAAAGAAAGCTGCAGAATACCGGCTCAAAGAAGAAATAATACTCGAGGAACGAATACAAAATTTGTAGGAACCCTTGACAAATATAATGAGTCACGTTTTCGGTGAACACAGGGAGTGTCAGAAGTAACCATACTTTTGTAATAAATACTCTGATCCCAACCGAGTAGACTACGTTCCACGACTGAGAGATTCTGGTATTTATCAAAGTATCGAAGAAGAGATGCAGCCACTTTTCGCTAAAGCTGACAGTTTGCTGCACGGTCTAAATAACAATGCTGTTGAAAGTTTTAATAATATTATTGCTAAATTCATCGGAGGCAAAAGGATAAACTTTGGACGAGGGAGCTCATATCAGGGTAGAGTCTCCGCTGCAGTCGTCCAATATAACACAAAAGAGGCTGTTTGGGATTCATGTAGTTCCATACACGGCCACACTCATTCTCACCGCAGCACCTCTCAGACTCAGGTTGGCTACGCTGATCGACGATCGATCCACCAATCAGAGATGTGGATCGACGATCGATCCTCCAATCAGCCGCCTTCATTCAACCAATCAGATCACCCCACGTCGATCGATCCTCGAGAATGTTCGAGACGACGACGTACGGGAAATCATCCATCTTGAATTCAATCTCATTCACATTGCGTGTGTAGTAGGACGTGTCCTATGCGATTTTCGTGTTTCTATCAACTTGTGAATATCTCTTCTCGCGTGCTCATGCACAATCGCTCGTTACTCACCTTTTATCATCTCTCACCTAGTTAGTAAGTGATCTGCTCAAGCTTTCTCAGTGAATGAGGAGCGTCGCAGAAAGCACGTGGTGCATCTACGATCTCGCGCCGGGCGTGCCATATCTGTTCGCATCCGCTCAACTGTGCAACTTTTCGACAGTCTCATGCCCAGTGTAGGGGCTTTGACTCAAGTTCAATAAATTGACGCATCTCATTCAAGTGCTGTGTGCACCCTTTCACCGCCGATCCTAACCTCACTCACATCCAGCGCGCTCACCCGCGCAACACTCAAACAGAGGCGTTTAGCAGATTGAGTACGGCAATGAATAAAGAGCCGCCAACCATGGTAAGAAAGCTGGAAGGATGTCGGAAGAGTGCAGCAGTAAAGCAATGGAATATAAAAAATGAGCGAAAGCATCCTACTTTCGAAACAAAAAACATTCGTGCGACCAGGATTACGGCCCCAGCGCAGAAAAACCAGATATGGAAGAGACAGTATACTCTTCCGAGTGTGCAAGGCACGCGGTTATACTCCATGAGTGGCAAAAGGTGCTGTACAAGATCGAAATGGAAACTCACGATCAGGTGAATAGCGAAAAGTGGATTGGTTATAGGAAAAAATTATTAACTGCATCCAATTTCGGCAAGGTATGCCGATTACGAAAGGATACACCACGGGCAAATACTTTGAAGTGTTTAATGTACTTGCAACTCCAAAATTTATGTTCTCTCGAATACGGAAGGGAAAATGAGGCAAACGCCATGAGAGAAATGGAAGAAGAATTAAGAACCCATATTCTATCGTGTGGCCTCTTCATCGATACCACTGTGCCTTACTTATGTACAACTCCTGACGGCCTCGTGTGCGATTATACCCCTCTCCTTTTCCCTCTCCCTCTCCCTCTCCCTCTCCCTCTCCCTCTCCCTCTCCCTCTCCCTCGCCCTCTCCCTCTCCCTCTCCCTCTCCCTCTCCCTCTCCCCTCCCTCTCCCTCTCCCTCTCCCTCTCCCTCTCCCTCTCCCTCTCCCACTCCCTGTCCCTCTCCCTCTCCCTGTCCCTGTCCCTCTCCCTCTCCCCCTCCCTCCTTCTCTCTCTCTCCCTCTCTCTCTCTCTCTCTCTCTCTCTCTCTCTCTCTCTCTCTCTCATTCGCAAACCAGGAATCCGAACTGCCCCGTAACCCTAACTCTAACCCGGTTAACCAAGGAAGGTTTCTGTAATGGCTCTTAAAATTATTTAATGAACTAAACGGTTCTTATAATTCTAGAAATAGCGAAGTAGCCGGTTTAACCCGCTACGACCGAGTTACTAGTAAAATAAGACAATCTAGTCTCGACTAGACAGTCACTTAAGGCGAGTCAGTGATATGTGAATATGCGGGCAATATATATTCAGATCAAATGAAAACACAATGTTTAAATCATACGAGTATATAATGCATACAGGATTGATTAATTTTAGAGGGATCTTAGAAACGGAATTTATACTTTATTTTATAAACTTCAAGAATTACTTAGCACCAATATATTTTAGCATCAATATCTTATAGAGCCGTGTACGCGTTTCGCCTTATAGCTTCCATTGTTTAATGTTTTTTAGCATTCGAATATTTTCGACACCTTAGCCTTACACGATAGGCAAAGGCCCCATCATCTGGTCGACAGTCGGTCTCGTCCGTTCGTCAGGTAGGGGTGACGGGGGCTCATTGTAACAGGGGCAGGTTGTTACAAAGCAGTTTAAATTTTTGTCCCTTGGACTATCACTTCGACGATGAAGTGGCTGATGGGTTTAAACCATACACGGTTGTGTATGGTGTTATTTTGTAGTCGGTCCACGCGTTCCCACGTTATTACAGGTTTTCGGTACTAATAGTAATTTTCCTCTTTCAATGTATTTTCCTCTACAATGTATGTAAATTAATATTACCACGATTGAATCAGTGTTCGTTTAGCTACAAATTCGCACCAAAAACATTTTATACACAATGGTGTTGTCCGGGGCAAGTTGTTACACAAGACAAGGGGTGTGTTGTTACATACGAAAAGGGGGCGGAGCATGTTGTTATATTGTATTTAGTAATTAATTTATTAATTCAACCCTTTAGTTACCACGAGTCAGTGTAGTAGCTTCCCGCTAAATGATTTTTTGTGGACGTAACGCCAACATAATGGCTTCCCGCTAAATGATGTTTTGGAGACTGAACGCCACTATAGTGACTTTCTGCTAAATATTTTATTAAAAAGCTTTAAAAATGAAAGGGATCACTAAAAAATAAAATAACATACAATAAAGAAAAGGCAGATGAGAAATAAAACCACCGTAAATATTAGACAATCTTCCTCCGAAGATGGAGAATGCATTTGCTTGTATTGTCTCTCTCCTTTTTCGGATTCAAAGAACATTCCACAAAGTGGATTCAGTGCATAGAGTGCAAAAAGTGGGCACATGAGAAGTGTGCAAAAACTAAAAATCACTTTTATGTGTTCAATAATTGTGAGTCCCCGTATGAAACGGACGACGATCATCACCTTTTTTAGTGTGATTGACGTCAGTAGTCTTTTATTTTTTTTAAAATAGATTATTCATAATTTTTTCATGTATATTTAATGTAATAAATTCTCACCATTAATAAATTTATTTTTGTCCAAGAAAATATAATTACAGTAATTCCTAGTAATAAACCCGACGAACGGGGTTGGCGGCGTGCGTACGACGCGATGCGGACACTATTCGGGCCAACGAGAGGGAACGAAACAGTCGACACAAAGTTGCCGTCGACTCTCTCGTTCTCTCACTCTCGACCGAAGGATTCCAAGCAATGGTGGGGATAGTCACTGGGCGTATTACGCATGGTAAAAACGGGACTATAACGAGGATTTACTGTATATTACTCATAATAAGCCGCTTTTCGTAAAATTTAATCCTGTAGCAACTAGTCCCTGCTAAGGGCACGTTGATACAACATGTCTCGACCTACACAATGGTTTTTTCGAAGTCATGGTTTTCGTTTAAGTGCATGCGATAGCGGTCATCTGTAGTGGAAAGTATGTACTTTAAGTGAGAGACATTAATAGTATTGAATAACGAATGCAACAAAATTTAAACATAAGAAACGGAAAAATGTCACAGCTAGCCCCGGTCTTCCCTACTACCGCACCATCGAACAACAGAGTCGTAAACCCGTACCATCGCAACGGTGTGAGATTTTCGACAATAGTCGCTCGACAGCGCAAATCTTGACCGATTTCAATAATTTTTTTTAAAATACTCAAAGAACTCAGCAATGACGGAGCACTGCAATAAATCCAGTATCTGTTGGTCTAATCTGTAGAAAACACTACTTAGCATAACATAAAAACAAATAAATAAATTTTTCAGATTAAAGATATTCAAAATTAATTTTTTGTAAATTTAATATTAGCTATAAAATAAAAATTTACTTTAAATTTACACAATTTATGTTTTAAATAAACTGTACAGCTGATTTAAATCTTATATTTTTAAATTAATAATTTTTTAACAATGTAATTCGAGGTAATTAGAACCGAATATTTTATGGTAACTAATTTTATAATATAATTTAAAATATAGGATTTAATTCAACTTTACAGTTTATTTAAAACATAAATTTTGTAAATTTAAAGTAAACTTTTTATTTCATAGCTAACATTAAATTTACAAAAAATTAATTTTGGTCAATGTTTACTTTAGAAGAGGCATCTCCGATGCCCTTGACAGCATATGTCAAGGTCAAGGTCATCATTCTGAACAACATTTCCCTCTAAACTTTTTGGCGGTCAGCCTTAGTTTCGGAAATATTAATAAAAAACTTTCGGCATAATATATTGAAATCTGTTTCACAATCGACGGTATTGTCGATTCGCTACCATGCACAACATACGTCAAACTCATTGAAATCGGAGATGACTATCCTGAAGTAAATATTCGACGCATAGCGCGCTGAACACCATGCACAGCGAAAATCACGTCCACACATGTGCAATGCGCGTCCAAATTTGCACTTGAGATCCTCTAAAAAGGTCGGTTTTAACGGCGAGATGTGCAAATGTTCGTCGAAAGTATAAAGCAGGCCATCACGCGCAAGCGAATGCTCGGCGCGCATCGTCGACAGAATTGGAAGATCTTTGTCCACAGGGTGAGTCTCCAGAGACGCCTGTCAAAGAAATGCCGCCTGGTACCCCGTAACGAGGTCAAATCCCCCGTGATGCCTCACCGAATTTTATGGCTTTCGACCTTAGAAGTGGTTGTAATACCATTAAGAAGTGGATTTTCAAATTTCTCATCAGATCTTTACGAAAGTGTCATGAATCGGCTCCTTGTGTTTTAGTGTTTTCCCCATTAAAATGGTACCAAACCCGACATAATTCGGGCTGTAATTAACGAAGTTATACGAAAAATTGGTTTGCTGAATTTAAAGCCTACTTCGTTAAAAATTGTCCGATTTGCGTGATATTGTGTCCTTTTAATCGGGCGAATGCTAGGAATCCATTGATGTTACTTTCAGATCGATACGACGTAAAATAAAGAACTTTAATTTCTGTAAAATTGGTGACACCTGGCGGAGCGACCGTACCAGGGGACCGCTGCCTCGTTTGCCTCAGCCCTTGAACGACCCAGGCGCCTGCTGAAATTATTTGAAGTTTTCGAATAAAGATACAGCTAAAGTAGAAAAACTTATTCGAAGCTCAGGGTGAAAGATCTTCAACTAAAAAAAGTATCTTTGCCTTGTCGGATGAATTCTCGTCGAATAAATTGGCGCTTCGAATCACGGTTGCCAGGCGATCCAGTAAACGTACTGGCATATATGACGTCACTTAGCTTGGATTGGCTTGGTATTGGCATGATGTCACGGCGTCACCAACCAAATATCTCTCTCTCGCTCTTGTGTTGTCTCGCTAGCTTTATTTCTGCTAAATAATGTTTTGGGGTTAGGTTGCAAAACAGAAGGTATGCTGAATCTCGCCCATTCGTCACTTAATTATTTATGTAATTTTGTGGTGAATAAAGACGAATTATTATTATTATTATTATTATTATTATTATTATTATTATTATTATTATTAGTGATGGGACTGATACCAATACAATTGATGATTTTCAATCAATTCGATACTAAAGTACTCAATAGGAAATATCGATACGCATCGAAATTTTAGGTACTTGGTATCCATTATCGATATCGATTCTTCTTCAACCGATACCATATCAATACTATACCGGATCAAAACCGGTTTGATACTTTACGAAAGTATCAATATTCGTTTGATACGTTACGAAATTATCGATATTTATTTGATAATTCTGTGATCAGATAGCAAACCTGTTATGATATGTATTTGATATCTACTTGAAAATATGTATATAATACCTGCTGCATGCTTGTATGTACGAAAGTATCGGTTTCGATTTGCAATTTAGTACTTCACGAAAATATTATTATTCATGATTTGATAATATAACTAATGAAGTAGAAGTAGGAATCAATATCGTGAACTACCTATATAATTGAATTTTTATTAATAAATGATGTACATATACATTATTCCTTAATGTGTAGAAATTGGTGCATTATACAATGTTATTAAGAAATAATATTTTGTTTACTTTATTATCCTTTCACCGATTTCTTTTCTTACTTACTAACTCTCCAGCCTTTGAAAAAAACGCGTTCAGCAGCCTGCTGCACGGAGCTTGCCATAATACAAAAATATTTTTTACCAACTCGACTAGAATGAAATATTTTTTTGCATTTTGCTGCCAATAAATAAGAGGATTTATTTTTCTGGATAAATAAGTTTCTTTAAAATAGTTATATAACTGTAATTGTACATCATTATGATCTAATGAGCTTCTATTTCTCTCTTCGATATAATTATCAAATGACGCCCAAAAACTGGATTCATCCTCTGTCACTATCAACATTTTCAAGTAGGTATCAAATAGATCTCGATATTTACGTATAGGTTTCAAACAGGTATCGATATTCTCGTATAGGTATCAAATAGGTATCGATATTTTTGTGTAAGTATCAAACAGGCATCGATACATTCGCATATGCAAGTATCAAAGAAGCATCGATTCCTTTTGATACCTTTGACTTTGATATGTATCAATACCAGAAGGAAATTTGTAAATGGGTATCGATATGCATCGATACGGTATCAATCGCATCATTAAGTATTATAATTATATAAGTATTCCCCATCTCCTACATGGTATGACGTCATATAGGCCAGCACGCCGTCATTTATTCGGTACACCTGGCAACCCTGCTTCGAATAAAGATACTACGACGAACGAATAAAATTTTTCCTTTTATACGAATTTGAAATCTGTATTAAGATAACGCCCACCTCTACTTCAGCCCGTGTGTGAGAAGGAGGCTGTAAGGACGCTCTTGGAAACAGAGGTTACTCTGTTCAGTAGCACGAGCGCCGCTCGGCGCGTGGCCCTCTCGCGGCCGCGCTCGAGTGCCGCGGTCCACGTCGAGTGCGAGTGGTGGAGGAAGAAAAATCGCTGTCTCACCGATCTAACTCGTTACATACGTTCTGAAATAAATTCACAAAGGATCGTTCTTTTTCTACCTCCTGACTGCGCATAACCCCTTAAGGTTACTAGGTAGTCGTTCCTGTCTAAAATGAAGTATTTCTGTTTCAACTAATTACAAAGAAACAAATTGAAACTGAGAATTGTTTTAAAAAATATGTTTATTTAGTCAAAAATGTGCATTATATATGATGCTACAGATGGATCATTAAAGAGACTTTTCAAAAAAGTTTATTTCGTTTTGCAGTGATAACTCAAAAACAGAGGTTCCAATCGATTCAAATCAAATTCGAGCATGCTCACAAAATGTGTAGTTTCGGGCCGGAACTAAATTGAAGTTAATGAAAACTTTTATTCTTTATGAAAAGAAACTAAAACCCCATTGATGAGGTTCTACCCTCCCCCCAGCCCGAAAAATGAGATCTTAGTTTATTTTTATAAAGAATAAGAGTTTTCATTAACTTCAATTTAGTTCCGGCCCGAAACTACACATTTTGTGAGCATGCTCGAATTTGATTTGAATCGATTGGAACCTCCGTTTTTGAGTTATCACTGCAAAACAAAATAAACTTTTTTAAAACGCCTCTTTAATGGTCCATCTGTAGCGTCATATATAATGCATATGTTTGACTAAACAAACGAGTTTTTTAAAGCTTATGATGTTAATAAACTTCATGCCAAAAAGACAAGTCTCAGTTCCAATTTGTTTCTTTGTAATTAATTGAAACAGAAATGCTTCACTTTAGACAGGAACGATTGCCTAGTACCTGCCTTACGAGGGATTGCGCCTCGTTAGGCCGAAAAATAGGTAATTTTTTATGAATTTTTTGTAGAAAAACGGTTTGACAAATTCATTTAAGGTTGGGCAGGCTGTTTTATTGCATCTTGAACTATTGTTCTGAAGTTTTGTGTGACCGTGAACAAAAAACATGGGAGATACAGGGAGAGCGTTGGTAAATAATCGGGTGGTCCTGGCGTTGATGGAAAGTACTGTAAGAGTTATCTGTAACTCAAAAAGGAAAAGAAATTCTTAATCTATATGAATGTGGCTACCTGTGATAGTAGATTTATTGCCGTATCTGTTACCGTTCCTTTTTTATTTAAAGAAGTTTTCCCGATTCCGAGGCAAAATCTTTCTCAGAACCAAATCATGGCGCTTCATCTTCTTCAATAGGCTGCCATTTTAACATTTTTTTTATTTTTCTTAATGCATCTACTACCACAGATAGCCACACGTCTTTTTCCTTTTGATCGTTATTTAAACATATTTCAATGTTCATAATGCAATAATAACTTATATCGTTGTATTCGGGAGGGTTCATAGAATAATTTAACGGAACAAGCAACCGAATACTTATTACTGCATGGACACAAAAGATGTTCAAAAGTTGAAAATTTGCATTTTTTTTCAAAATCGAATTTTTCGAAAACTGCGGGTGATGGCGACAAACGGTTTGCGGGTTCAGTTTAAGCTCACAAAAATCTATAAGAAACGGCTATTGTGAATGTTACAACTCTGAAAAAATGGTAAATTTTGTCGAACAGTGTAATCAACCTGTAAACACGCCAAGCCCTAAATGTTAGGAGTACACATAGTCGATGTTCAAACGTCGATTTCTACTTAATTTTTAAAGTCTTAACTCACGGTTTACGAACAAATGCAAGTCTTAAAAATAGTATTTTCCATGTTTATGTATCATAAACCTAACTTTTATGATATAATACTTGATTCAAGTGAAAAAGCACACAACTGGATTGTAATAACAGTGATGTGTCGGATCATAAAGCCGAAAAAAAATTAAATAGTACTGAGGCAATACGGGTGAAATATGTAGAAAAAAGTTTTTCAGGGTTCGAAAGAGTTTTGGAACTTTTCAATAGGTTCTATTTGAAACATGGACCGTGGAACTTTGTTAAAAATGTTCTCAAATTATAAGTTCCCATGAAAACTGATAAAGTAAAAGTTCTTGAAAATAAAAGCCCCCGTTGGAATGGAACTTATAAAATATAAAAATAAAAATTTCTCTATAACAGTAACAAATATTTTGTTAATCAATATTAAAAACGTTCTCAATCATTGTAACAAATACTGAATACTATTCAATGAATAGTACTACAACAATAATAAATAATTATTACATATAAATTGATATTTTGAATGTGTTATTTATTTGTAATATTTTGAAAAACTTTGTTATTTAAGTATTATTCTTGACAAGTTCTCTTTTATATTCAATACTTCTTATGAAACAATTAATTACTTATGATATGATTTTCCTATCTATTATTAAATAAATACGAAGAATATGATATTACATTGTTAAATAAAACTAGTACCTAATAGTTTAGTACTTTTCTTTATCTTATGGAACCATTTTTAATAAATGTCCTAATATAACTGTTTCGATGGAACAAAAGTTTAAAAAACGACCTTCACTATTTTCATCGCTATTCCGATGAATTGCAATTTTTTCCAAAACGACGAAACATGTCACTTAGCAAACTAATCCTTCTAGCTTCTAAAAAAAAACTCAAGTCGTTTGGATTAATTTTAAAAAAGTTATGCGATTTTAAAAAGTGTCCGAATATTTTCGGGACTCGCTGTATATAGGTTCTAAAATATTTGTTCCATGAGAACACTTTCTAAGGAATTTCCTAAGGGTAACATTTCTTTCAATAAAAATTCCACAGGGGCAGATATTTTCTTAAACGAAACATATAAGTTCTAGTAGAATTTTATTAAAAATAAGTGTTCCAGAAGTTTTTCGATCCGTAGAAAAAAGATGTTTTGAATAGGTTAGAACATTCACCCATTCATGGCATAAGCGAGTACAAAAGTGATATTGTTCATTGATTAAATCTGATTATAGTCTTTTATATTTAATAGATAAATGATCTAGCAACCTTCTTGTTCCGGAGCACTGCTGATGGTGAAAGGGTGCCACTCGTACCGAGCTATGGTAGGAATGTTTACGAAAACATAATCTCCCGGATGAAAATCAAAATGAAGAGGTTTTTTAACGACCAAATGCGTTACTTTCGATGGTAATAAAAGACCGGAACTTATATACGTTTTTCCGAGCTGAGAGCGAGACCAGGCAATTCGTCGGCTTCTTTCAAATAGATATATAATACCCGGACCGATGAACCATTTCCAAAAATTTGGTCCGTGTAATATCATTAAAATCCAGAAAGGTATGTACAGCAAGTGTGACCAGTAGAATATCTGTAAAATGTTTAAAAATACTGTTATAGTTAAACTATATAGGTACACAAAGTAAGGATCGAAAATCATAAAATAAATATAATTTTGAAAGAGCGGCCATTTGAATTATACAAATCAATATTTTTCAATTTCATTTACATAAATCATGAATCGATATGAAATATTATCTTGTTGTTTTAATATTACAAAAAAATACTTCGTCATTTTGTTCTAATCTATCATATGATAATCATAATTCCTTGGGATGAGAACTCTTATAAGAATACGACCTATCTTATTTTAATAATCTAGTTAAATATTGCTAAATCTAAATAAGGCATAAAGTGCTGTTTTATCATCTGTCTTATGTATTTAATTTTCTGGTATTCCGCTCAAAATATTAAAATTGATAATCGTTACAATAATACAGTAACTTTAAAAATCGTATTTAGAACCGCTACCGTCGATTTTCAATTACGATTACTTATTAGTATATAGTTATCATATTCTGGTGTTTAGAGGTATTTTTATATGTGAAAAGTTAACCATTTGGATTATCTATTTTATACACTATTTTATCCGCAGGCGCTAATTCTTATAAAACGTTTCTTACTGTATACCATTCTATATAAGAGTAGACCTACGCCCCCACCGATTTGTCACCGATCAGCACATTTATCACTACTGCCTGCGCACGCGAATGGTCATAGCGCTTTCTCTGCCGGTTTCCTACCAATCAGCAGCCTCCTCAGAGTCATCGTTAAGCGGAACGAGTCTACTCTTAAATGGAGTTCAGTACAATTGTTTGAATTCCTTTTCCAAACATAAGGCAATTGAGACTGCATCTGAATTTGTTTCCGAAAACCACATATGCTCCGTGGACAACATGCCCCTTCTTAAAAACCTTCCAACTATAATACAGTACTGACCGGTTACGGGGTCGCTGATCATCCCTCCCTACATTTTCCAGTTATGCAGGTCAGAGATCCATAAGCTCGGCGCTCGGAGTGAGTTGTGCACTACTGATTTCCAAGTTTTCTATTGAATTTTGTTTATGTACGAATTCGAGGAGTGCCTCAAATTGACGAACGCACGATGATAGTACACGATATTTATTTTACACGACACGACTCACAGCTCTATACAGGATGAACATGGTTAACACGACTAGGATTGACACTTATTGTTACGAGATACGTTGGATTATAATGAATTAAAGACTGTGGTACGCAAAGAGGAGACTTCCGGGGACTGATTTCCGCGTAAATTTTTCGTTTCAGAATTTCGAACTGTTTTGGCAGCCGTAGTAGGGGAGACGGGGGTAATGAGAGTCAGTGGGTAATAGGAGCCCGTATAGTTTTAGCAGTATTGTAAATCGAACGACGACATATTTCCGCCCGAAGGTATTCCTCCTCCTCCTCCCCCCCCCCCCCCACACACAACAATGATGCTGGGCATTTGTTTATCTCGCTAGTCGCGTTCATACCGGTGACAAAGAACGTTGTTTGTTCAGCAAGTATTTCCTATTATTTCTCGAAAATTTGCATCGAAATAGTAAGTACAAAACTTTTGTCTATTATATTTTGCTTAGGCCTTATTTGAAAGATCCATAGTTAAGCTTTGTTATGATAACTTCAATTTTGTGGTTATTTCAAATATTATTCTACTCTTTTTACAGAAATAAAATAACGCTCATGAGGTCTTGAGAGTCAAGTGGCTCCTTACCCCACAAAAACTTTGAATAATGGCAGCTTTTTTGCTACAGGTGCCAAGAACTTGGAAACCGTTAGCACAGGTTGTGACACACCAAATAAGTACTTACACATGTGATTTCTGTAACTAAGTGTAGCCACTTAATTAGAAATCGTTAAACATTAATCAAATAATTAAATTTGATTGTTGTACGGATATTATGAATCTCTAATAATTGGTATCCTTTTAGTATTAGAGGAAAAGATTTTAATTTTGTTTTGGGCTACATAATTTTCTGCGTTCTGCGTGAAGTCTTGCTTGGCCCTCATTACCCCAACCTGCGGGCAATGTGGACCAAAAGTACTTTTTCAAGAAAATGTTACAGTTTATTTTGAGTTGGCGGCACGTGATAAAGATCACTCTTATATTATTGTTTATTACTTGTTTAAAGAATTGCCAAAGGGTCTAATCAATATTTCAACTGATTGATTAAATAGCTTGATTTTTCGTTAACTGGCTCGTATTATCCCCGTCTCCCCTACACGGTACGTGCACGTGCTGGTTTAAACGGACGACTAACGAATTACGGTGCCAGCGTAATTGCTGACGGCAATTAGTTGCGTAGGCACCTCATCTAGTAAAACGCGCCTCTTTGGTTGAACCAAACCTGAAACCGACACGAAGGGGCGCGTTGGTTGAGGGATGACGGCAGTGTGATTGGATGAGGTGCCTACTGCTATCTAGCCGTGCCAGTCCTAATCGCGCCTCGACCAAGCCTCGCGCCGTTGTTCAGTGTCTTCGTCACACGCGCGCATTCCCCAGCAGCGCGTGTCCGTTCATCTGGTTGGCGTCGCGCGGTGAGCCAGCAAATTTGAAACAAATTTTGTATACATATTTTCATTGTATTTTTATGGAAGCATTCTAAATCGATTCATGGAATTTGTTAAATCAAATTCTGTCTGAACACGATATGATTCAGACTATTTTTAATAATACTGTAGCAACATTCAAGTCGGGAATTTCGCGCGTGAATGGCACACGACCGCGCGAGTTCCGTGGTTCTCGCGGCCGATAATGCGACCACTACGGATATAAGGCTAGGCACGAGTCATCTAAGGCAGCTTGAGCGTGAACACCCTTATATGCCTATCGTACACACTCCGAAACTCTTTTTGACTCTACCTTCCGCCGGGGGAATCCTAGTGTGCGCAGAGCAGACCTGCCTGCCGCTTGTGAGCCGAATCTTTAGTCGTAAATACGACAGATGGGCAACCTCTGACCGGATCATCCAACGGGAGTGCACGTCACGCGCCTTTCAAGCGGGCCCATTCCAAGGTCACCCGTGTAGCCTGACCGGGGCGAATCTCTATTCGTCCGCCAGCAGACCATACCCTCTCCTATAAATCCGTCCAACCACACGAGCCATGAGACCGCCGCCGCGGTACATTGCCGCCCTCGAACCCCGACACGCCGTCGGGAGAACGCGACCGCGAGCCGTCGCCACTGTACAGAGTAGTTTAAGTTCTAGGAATAGACCGCCGATAATCTGCGACGCCGGGTCGCAACCGCGAGCCGCCATTGTACGTAGTCGGCTAAGGTATATGAATAACCAGTTTATAGACACAGACCGGAGTAATTATTCGCCGGACCTCGGCACGCCGACTGAGTCGACACCAACTTCCTTCTTCGTCTTGTCCGATCCCACCTGTAACAGGGTCACAGTATATATTTATAGCTACGGCTGCCAGAAGTTGGGGTCAACAGGGACGGGTTATGATGTATCGCCTCCCCACTTGTGGCAGTCCTGCCCTGGAACCGCCCAACATCGTTGTTCCACTATCGGCGCAACGCCGATAGCTGTCGAACGCTGCCGAACGCGGCAACCACGAGGCGCGGTTTTCGACTCTCACCTAATCGAATCGCGCATCAATATTGGAAAAAAGTGAGAAGCTAGGACGAGTGACAATACCAGGAAGACTGCTCCCACTCAACCGTTAGTTCAGTTTCGAATTTTGCTATGAATGCGTCACCACAGTAATAAAGTGCTTGCTAGTCAACTCGTAAGAAGAATTTGTTCCTGTCTGTAACCTGAACTCCTAAATTGGAGACCCCAAGTGGTGAAGTGGAAACTGTGAAGAAAATGAGTACGAAGCCGGAAATCTATGGAGAAAATGAACTATCGGCAGCAAAATTAGGTTGCATATGCTGCTTCACGGCATCCTGCCTTGAAATCCAGAAATGTAGATCCACGTATGATTTCTTGCAATTGGAGGCGTACGTTAACGTGCGCAGGATCACGAAAGACACAACCAAGTTCTAGTATGTGTTGGCGAAATTGGGTCCGAGATACGCACGCAAGGTCAGGGATATCATACGCTACTCGCCGAAGCAGAATAAATACGAAAAACTAAAGGAAGAATTGGTCGAATGCCCCTCAACCTCACAAACGCAGCGGATCCGCCAACTTTTTGAGCACGGGGAGATAAGCGACAGAACACTGTAGCAAGGCTATGAGAGTTGTAACGCTGGTCCTCTGCGGGGAGAGCGGGGGCGGGGGGAAGTGAGGGCGCACGGGGGAGTGGGGTGGGGGGGTCTCTTGGCGCCGGCGGGTGCGGGGAGCGGGGAGTGGGAGATTGGCTGCACACACACGAGCCGCAGAGTGGAGGAAACCGTAATCGTGGAGCGGATCAGTCCTGACCGAACCGCCGCGGAGACATCCAGAGACTCGCCGCCGCCACCGCAAATTTTTCATACCTATCCGAGGGAGGGGATGACCTTGGCCCACACCAGAAAATTTTTCCAGACCTGACCCGCCGCAGGAAATTTTTCAGAGGGAGGGGATGACCACCGAAATTTGGTTCCAAACCAATATGCAACAAACATTCCCCCCCCCCCCAACGCAGAGAAATAATAATTTAGAATCAACAATATATCGAACTAATATGTAGCAAACATTCATTATAAAGCTAGCAATTTTTAAAGCGTTCTGATTTAACGTCGCAGCGTATTGCGCGATTACACGTAATTTGAGTCCCCTGGGACGAGCTGCGTGAGATCGACGCCATTTTCATAGCGCGAAGAACATACGATCGAAATATAATACCTTTGGATCGTTGAATCTTAGAATTATATGGCGAGAAGAGGAGGAAGACGGGTAAATAAATAGATTGTAATATATGTTTAAGAAATTTATTTTAAAATTAAAAGAATATAAAAATATAATTTAACATTTTTTGCTACGAGCATCGTTTACAATATCATTGATGGCGCATGCTAACAGTTCAAAATCTACAAGAGAATCTTCTTCGAAATATTCACTATCACGTATGATTTTAGCAGCACGATACGTATCTAATGTTTCGCAGGCAACATCGCTCTGTTGTAGCACGTTAATAAAATTTAAAAATTTTGTCTGCACATCTTGTACAGTTTCATACAACCGCGGATACACATAGTCTATACACAGCTCAAGATTAAATAAATATATTACTGTATCCGGTTTAAAATACAGTGACATATTATGTCGTGTCATCTTTACCATCGGAGAATCATACATCCGACAAAATTCCACCGTTAATTCATCAATCCGTAGCGATTTTTATCCATTTAATTGTGCACATTCTTCGATGGTTGTACATCTGTCGACTAGTGTGAACCATGTTGAAATCGGCAATACCAATTCATTCCCGCGCTTGTCGCCGGGAACAATTTCTACATCGGGTGTAGGTCGTACGCTGATTCCAATTTCCAAATATTTGCAGGCCCTGGATGTTAATGCGTATCTAATGATCATGATACGCTATGCTCGGCGCGGGCTAAAAGAACAATCAAAGCTATGAAATTGTCCGCTCGTATCAGGAATAAACATAAAAAATTTCGAGAAGATGTGAAAATTAAGGGGTCATTTGACGCCAAAACGAACACTTTTCTCCCTCGATGTCTCGGATTTTTTTAAAACTTGAATATGTTGAAGTCCTCGTGGAATTAGAGAGGGTTTAGGCTATCATTTTGTCGATTTCGAGTCTGTTTAAAAAATACAGGGCCTTGAGTTTTGCGATTTTCGACTATTTTCGTGAAAATGGGTTGTACTTATGAATTTTTATCTCGGAAACTATTTGTCGGATTTAGTTGATTCTTACGGCATTTTAATGCGGAAGGATCGGCCTTTCTGAATGAATTTTATCCAGACCGAAAAATTAATTTTGCTACATTGAAAATTATAAACAAATTTTTATTTTGCAAATTCGGGCTCGAGGTCGCGATTTTAAAAATCCGACAAAATAATATCATATTCTTTGAAGTTTTGCTACAAAATTAGCCTATCCCCAGGGTGGTGCGGCTCCTGTTAACATCGCAGTGGGGTGGTAAATACGGCGGTTCGCGCCGAATCAAGTAAGCGGACCGGGCGTCGCCGCCGTTCGGAGATCGGCGCGTTGCGATCGCGTTCGAATATCGGCTGCGCTCGGCCGCCTTCGTGCCTTGCCTTCGCGCGACTCACGCCTGAGGCCTCGGTCGGGCACGGCCGTTTCCGCCTGCTTACGGCGTAACGGTGGGTACGTAACATAGGTATTGGCCTTCCAAGTTTTTATATCTATTTCCAAGCCTGAAAATCTGATAGTAGAATTCCGAAAATGGTGCGTCAGTAGTGTTGCAAACCCTTCAACCGAACGGGACATACTCGTTGTACAAAAGACTCCGAAAAGTATCATTGGGAGTGGTTCGTTCATATCCAATTGTTACTAAAGGAATGTTCATTTCTGCAACTTGTCTGTACGGTTGTGTCGGGAAAAAAGTAAGGAACAGGCCGAAACTGCATTTGCTGAACCAGGGCCTTCTGGACTGTCGCGTATGCAGAGTGGTCACAGTTCAAGTACCAATTTTTGTGTACTTGATCCATCTAATGTGTTGAGTCCCACCAATATATTAATGTCATCTGCAGGAGAGTCTTCGTTAACAAGTACAGCTTTAAGCTCCCATAGAAAAACATTAGAAAAATTAGATCGTGTCCATAATATCATAAAATCAAGTTTAGTAGATGTAGAAAGTAGTTCAAGTAGTGTTGCGGAAAATAATAACGAGATAATTGAACAGTTATAACATAAATGTAGTACAGAACCTGATAACAGTGAAACAATCGTATTCTTACAATTTTACCGAAATCGTGGAGCATTAGAAAAATTTGCAGATAATTTAAGAGATCATACCACATGGCAAAACAAGCAAAGCGATTGCAAGTTAGTAGTGTGTCTAGAGGGATTCTAACCCTGTTCCTCTGAGGGGAGCGCGGGGGCGGGTGAAAGTGCGGGCGCGCGGGGGAGTGCGGTGGGGGGAACTTACGGCACGGGGACAGCGGGGAGTGGAAGACTGGTTGCGCGCGCACGAGCCGCGGAGTGGGGAAAGCCATAATCGTGGAGGGGATCAGTCCAGGCCGAGCGGCCGCGGAGACCTCTCCAGAATTGGCCCACCGTCAGAAATTTTTCAGAGGGGGGACTAACCTACAGCCGAAATTTTTTCATACCTAACCGAGGGAGGGAACGACCTTGGCCCACCCCCGAAAATTTTTTCACACCTGGCCCACCACCGAAAATTTTTCAGACCTGGCCCACACCGATCAATCGAACCAATATGCAGCAGAAATTGTTTAATAATATATCAGAAAAGGTTTCAAGCGATGTCGGGAAAGATCGACGTTTTACGACGTAACCATATATTCGGGGACGGGAAAGAGAGAGAGAGACGGCACAAGCACAGTTATTTTAAAGCTAAATTCGGGGAGGGAAAGAGACAGTGGTACAATCGCATGCATTCTAAAGCTAACAGTATTTCAAATGTTTTTCAATCTTAATATCGCAGCGTATCGCGCGATCGTGTGTAATTTGACTCCTCTGGAGCAGCCGTGCGGGATAACGTCATTTGGCGGCGCGAAGAAGGCGCGAATCATAGAATTATGCGATGTCAGCTGAAATTTTTTTCCAAACCAATAGACACTTTATCCCCAACGCAGAGAAATAATAATTTCATGAATAAACGATCAAGCGAACCATTCTGTAGCAAACAGACATATTTTTTCCAACGCAGAGAAATAATTTTCAAACAAATATGTAACAAGCATTCTAAAGATAGCATGTTTTTAAAGCGTTCAGATTTAGCGTCGCAGCGTATCGCGCGATGACACGACGCGAAGAACGCGTGAACGAAATATAATACTATTTAAAACGTTGAATCTTAGAATGAGGTGGTGAGGAAAGAATGAGGGTAAATAAAATAGAGACATAATATGTTTTAAATGATAATATATTGTTACAGGCAAAGAATATGAAAATAGAATTATAATAATTTAACATTTTTCTTCCTACGAGCATCAGCTAGAATATCATTGATGGCACATGCTAACAGTTCGCAATCTACAAGATAATCCTCGTCGTAATATTCGCTATCACGTATGATTTTAGCAGCACGACGCGTATCTAATGTTTCGCAGGCAACATCGCTCTGTTGTAGCACGTTAACAAAATTTAAAAATTTCATCCGCACATCTTGTGCAGTTTCATACAACCGCAGATACACATAGGCTATACACAGATCAAGATTAAATAAAAATGTTACAGTATTCAGTTTGAAATACAGCGGCTTAGTATCTAGTGTTATCTTTACAATCAGAGAATCATAGAAAGATTTATGCGGAGTCGATAGAAATTAGTGAGGAGAGAAGGTCTTATGCCACTGCATAAACATTTAATTCTAGCTAAATAAAAAATCATAAACATTAATGAAATTAAAAATCTTATAAAAATAATTCTTAAATACCCAACTATAACAATTAATGAAAATCTACCTCTAAAATACTCAGTATTAAACCCAGACACCAATTCTGATTCCCCTCCACTAAATCGAACACCTTTTGATTTGGATCAATTAATAATCTAATTAAAAACATTAAATAAATTGAAATTAAAATTAAATATAAATAGAATATAAAAATATAAAATAAAAAGAGAAATAGAAAAATATAAAAAGAAAAAATATAATAATAATAATTTAATTTATTGCTCATTTTCGTGTTACAATTTAACGATCACATACTCTTTTCATTTCATTCCCGCGATTGTGTCAGTGTCCAACCCTTCTAATGTATCCTGCTGTGTCTTAACAATTTTTATATTTTACAAGTGTTTCCTAATCTATTCTATGCTGTATAATCTTCTTTTATCACTTTCCAGTTCTTTCCATCTTTTCCTTCTCACTATTATCACCTGTAAAATAGCCAAGTTTTTCCTTCCCTTCTTTCCAATTCCTGCCACTCTCTCCAATTACTTCACATGCATCAATCACGTGTTCCACTCTTTCTTCCTCTTTCTTATAAAGCCTAAATACCCTTTCTTCTTTCTTTAGCCAATATTTGCATGCCCTTGTTTCACTACTTTTTGATTTTTCCCCCCAATAGTATTTCGGCTTATCTCCAGGTTTCCTTGCCGCCTCTCTTAATTCTCTTAGGAACTTTGACTCTTTTACTTTCGTCTCGCTTTCTTGTTCTTGGATGTCTTTACTTATCTGCTCTATTTTGATCGACACTTCTTTCCCATTTAATCTTCTTCTTTCCAATTCTTCATTTGACCATCCTCTCCCTTCCAAGAATTTGATTCTCATTCTTTCCCTTCTCGTAACTTCATTTCCTCTCATTAGACTTCTCCCACTTCCATATCTTATCGATCCTTCTTCCGAGTTTATTAGCCTCTCTTCAAACTTCATTGCTCATTCTCCCATTTCAATTGCTATGCCATCTCTTCCTGTTTCTTTTAACAGCCAGTATGTTGGTGTTGTTCTCTCCAATTTCATTATCCACCGCATGTATTTCGCCTGCAATTATCATAATTAATATAAATTGTATTAATCTTGAAATTAAAAGAGCTAATTATAAATTATTTTTTTGTGTGGAATAATAATTAATTCATTTATAATTAGAGGTGATATGTTATTCGATTTTATTGATATCAAGTTTTTAAATGAATTTATTCATATATTTAATTATGAAAAGTATTTTTATTTTTGTTAAATATAAAAAATTGATGGGATTACCTATACATTTATATTATTATTATTGATTTGATGTATTTAAGAATTGTAATTTTAAAATTTAATTTCATTTAAGATAATTTAATAATTTATTTCATTGATAAAAAATTTAAGAATTTTGGTGCAATTTTTTAAATAAATTATATAAATGAATTATGCGTAGGGTATAATGACAAAATTAATAACTAATTTAGTGAATATATTTTTTAGATAAAAATGAACTAAAGGTATTCTGCAAATTAAAAATATTCACCTGTTTATCAAAAAACATGTCTTTATGTTTAATAATTTAAAGTCTGCTCTGCCCAATGAATTATTTTTATGTGGCTGCAGTATATTGACTACATGGTGGGATACAAAGGTAGCATAATAAATAGTCTTTTTATTGAAGGCTTGAATGAATGAGTGGATGAAATATTTCCTGTCTCTAGATTAAACTGTTAATTTAAATTTTAAGTAAAAATGCTTAGATTTTTTCTATGGGACGAGGAGACCCTACAGAATTTTATAATTTATTTTAGGAATAAGTTTTAATAAAATTAAGTCATTTATTGGGAGGATATTTAACATTATTTAACTTTAAAAAATTTATCCAGGTATTTTTGTTTCAAAAGATAGTTTATTAAAAATTGTTAGATTTAATTACCTTGGGGATAACAGCGTAATATCTTTGGAGAGATCATATTTATGAAGATGATTGCGACCTCGATGTTGAATTAGGATATAATTTAAATGCAGCAGTTTAAATATTAAGTCTGTTCGACTTTTAATATCTTACATGATTTCAGTTCAGATCGACGTGAGTCAGATCGGTTTCTATCTATATTTATCTAATAAATTTTTGTACGAAGGATTTAATTTATAAATTATTTTTTGCTATTTTCAATAAAAATTGGAATTTTATATTTATTCAGAATAGGTGTTTACCCTGTGATAATTGTTGGTTGGTTGGGCTTCAAATTCTAATTATTCAATATTAGGAGCGATTGGATCAATTTCACAGTCAGTTTCTTATGAAGTCAGTTTATTTTTAACAATATTTTCTGTAAATTTATTAATTGAAAGTTATTCATTATTGGATTTATATAAATTTCAATATTACATTAAAATTATTTTAATTTTAATCCCAATACTACGACAAGAAAACCGCGGATAGGTCTTTTAAAATCGGAGACCAAGTGCTACTGCCCGACGAGGCGTTAAGACGCGGACGGTCACAAAACTAACACCTGCATGGATAGGTCCCTACACGATTCAAAACATGCACGATAACAATAATTACAGTATAAAGGGCGACGAACAATCCGCGTTCACGCGAACCGACTCAAACACTTTATAGAATAGGGCAGGAATAGGAAAATGGCCGCAGTTATGAGGGGAAGTAACAGCGCACCAACAACTATATAGATTTGAAAACAGAGGCGAAATATATTTATTAAAAAAAAAATGAGGGAGAGAAGAATTTTGAAATAAGTATTTTAAAATAAGTAATTTAACTAATCAGGATATTCGCCGTTTTTGAGAGCGACCGCGATGGCGGCTTCCCAAAGAGACCACAGGCGTGGCCGTCGCGCGGGTCCGACGAACTGGTCTCCGTGACGCTCTAGAACAATCACCAGTTGCAAAACAATTAATTTCGAACAACGGAAAATAAACAAAACATAAACAATGGGAAACTCACCGAACAGGGCCCGCACGCCCCACGCGTCCACATCGTCTAACCAGTCGGCGTTCTCAGCCTCAAACCGACGTCGCTCCGTGCGGTACTCCCGCACCGCCCGCCGGTATTGAATGTTCATGTAACCCGACGGGGTCGGAAACTCCAAACTCTAGAAAAAATAACGAACGTTGAACCCATGCACACTTCCACAGAGACACGAAAACACTAACGAACTCGCACTTAAACGCACCAGTAGAAACATCGCCAGCTCCCTCGGGATCGAAAGCAACGTCAACATCGTAACGACTCAGAGCGAAATAAGAAGCGACCAAGAAAATCGAGTCCCATATGCCCTCACTTCTCACTTCTACTCAAGTCCAGACAAAGAAGATGAACTGTCCTACGTTAGCAAAAAAATTTATCTCGCGCTCGCACAAGGAAAGACTTCGCGACCAACAAAACGAAACACCGACTACACCTTGACATTATAATTTACTGGATTTTCGTTCTACTATATGATATGCATGTGCAATGTAAAAAACACCTTCTACCGACAACTTACAAAAATTCTGTAAAACATTCGCCACGAAAATCCAAGACAAGGTAGACCGCGTCGCCAAACTCCTTACCTACGACCAGCAAACTAAAAGCTCAGCACAAAACAGCGTCGTGGACAAATAGACGGATTAGGTTACATAGGCAAATCACCCTTGGGGCTAATAGATTCCGAAGGTAGAAAGAAAGTCAATGATTAAATAGACCTTTTAAAAAAACAAGATAACAGACTAAAAAATGCAATCAAGTGACAAATGCAAATTGTAAGAGCAAATACCGAACTTCTCAACGAGACTATACATGACATATGAGACAACGAAAACACCCTCTTAAACGCGAATTGGCAAATTGAATACTTACTCCAACAGACAATCAACATTACTAAATTTCGAGAGACAGTAGACGAACACCTCATACTAATAAACAGCGTCGCAGAAACACTATTGCACGACACGCAAGACTTGTTAGAATTCATTATGGATATAAAGAAAGGTGTCCTAAACCCACGATTAATACCACCGACACAAATCATAACGTACCTCACTTCCGCACTCGCACATATTCCGAAAGGACTAGACTTCCCAATCGGAATAAAATTAGAAAACTTGCACGTCCTGTACGAAATCCTTACGCTCTCCGCATTTTCGGATACCAAATCAATTACTGTAGTACTAGATATTTCATTGTTAAACGCGAAAAAATTCAAATTGAACAAGGTACACCCGATACCCACGAAGAGAAACGAATCGTTCTACGCGTATATAGAACCCCTCGACTCATACGTGGTACTTGACACCTCGGTGCAAGATTACATACAACTAAGCAAACAGGACCTAGCAAAATGTAAGACAATAAAACGATCTGTACCTCTGCACCTCTAATCGCCCAATGTTCAAAGCGATACCATACGGACCGTGCGAAGTACAGTTGTACACAAAATTAACAAACACCCCAAACAATTGTAACATGCGAATTATGACACTGAATCACACGATCCTGATAGAATTGCAACAACCAGGCACGCGGATTTATATCGCAATTGTCGCCAAGAAAAATTTCCACAAGCGCTATAGGTCGTACGCTGATTCCGATTTCCAAATATTTGCAGGTCGTGGATATTAATGCATTAATTCTGACATAGGACATGCAGTCATATAGTAGAACGAAAATCCAGTAAATTATAATGTCAAGGTGTAGTCGGTGTTTCGTTTTGTTGGTCGCGAAGTCTTTCCTTGTGCGAGCGCGAGATAAATTTTTTTGCTAACGTAGGACAGTTCATCTTCTTTGTCTGGACTTGAGTAGAAGTGAGAAGTGAGGGCATATGGGACTCGATTTTCTTGGTCGCTTCTTATTTCGCTCTGAGTCGTTACGATGTTGACGTTGCTTTCGATCCCGAGGGAGCTGGCGATGTTTCTACTGGTGCGTTTAAGTGCGAGTTCGTTAGTGTTTTCGTGTCTCTGTGGAAGTGTGCATGGGTTCAACGTTCGTTATTTTTTCTAGAGTTTGGAGTTTCCGACCCCGTCGGGTTACATGAACATTCAATACCGGCGGGCGGTGCGGGAGTACCGCACGGAGCGACGTCGGTTTGAGGCTGAGAACGCCGACTGGTTAGACGATGTGGACGCGTGGGGCGTGCGGGCCCTGTTCGGTGAGTTTCCCATTGTTTATGTTTTGTTTATTTTCCGTTGTTCGAAATTAATTGTTTTGCAACTGGTGATTGTTCTAGAGCGTCACGGAGACCAGTTCGTCGGACCCGCGCGACGGCCACGCCTGTGGTCTCTTTGGGAAGCCGCCATCGCGGTCGCTCTCAAAAACGGCGAATATCCTGATTAGTTAAATTACTTATTTTAAAATACTTATTTCAAAATTCTTCTCTCCCTCATTTTTTTTTTAATAAATATATTTCGCCTCTGTTTTCAAATCTATATAGTTGTTGGTGCGCTGTTACTTCCCCTCATAACTGCGGCCATTTTCCTATTCCTGCCCTATTCTATAAAGTGTTTGAGTCGGTTCGCGTGAACGCGGATTGTTCGTCGCCCTTTATACTGTAATTATTGTTATCGTGCATGTTTTGAATCGTGTAGGGACCTATCCATGCAGGTGTTAGTTTTGTGACCGTCCGCGTCTTAACGCCTCGTCGGGCAGTAGCACTTGGTCTCCGATTTTAAAAGACCTATCCGCGGTTTTCTTGTCGTAGTATTGGGATTAAAATTAAAATAATTTTAATGTAATATTGAAATTTATATAAATCCAATAATGAATAACTTTCAATTAATAAATTTACAGAAAATATTGTTAAAAATAAACTGACTTCATAAGAAACTGACTGTGAAATTGATCCAATCGCTCCTAATATTGAATAATTAGAATTTGAAGCCCAACCAACCAACAATTATCACAGGGTAAACACCTATTCTGAATAAATATAAAATTCCAATTTTTATTGAAAATAGCAAAAAATAATTTATAAATTAAATCCTTCGTACAAAAATTTATTAGATAAATATAGATAGAAACCGATCTGACTCACGTCGATCTGAACTGAAATCATGTAAGATATTAAAAGTCGAACAGACTTAATATTTAAACTGCTGCATTTAAATTATATCCTAATTCAACATCGAGGTCGCAATCATCTTCATAAATATGATCTCTCCAAAGATATTACGCTGTTATCCCCAAGGTAATTAAATCTAACAATTTTTAATAAACTATCTTTTGAAACAAAAATACCTGGATAAATTTTTTAAAGTTAAATAATGTTAAATATCCTCCCAATAAATGACTTAATTTTATTAAAACTTATTCCTAAAATAAATTATAAAATTCTGTAGGGTCTCCTCGTCCCATAGAAAAAATCTAAGCATTTTTACTTAAAATTTAAATTAACAGTTTAATCTAGAGACAGGAAATATTTCATCCACTCATTCATTCAAGCCTTCAATAAAAAGACTATTTATTATGCTACCTTTGTATCCCACCATATAGTCAATATACTGCAGCCACATAAAAATAATTCATTGGGCAGAGCAGACTTTAAATTATTAAACATAAAGACATGTTTTTTGATAAACAGGTGAATATTTTTAATTTGCAGAATACCTTTAGTTCATTTTTATCTAAAAAATATATTCACTAAATTAGTTATTAATTTTGTCATTATACCCTACGCATAATTCATTTATATAATTTATTTAAAAAATTGCACCAAAATTCTTAAATTTTTTATCAATGAAATAAATTATTAAATTATCTTAAATGAAATTAAATTTTAAAATTACAATTCTTAAATACATCAAATCAATAATAATAATATAAATGTATAGGTAATCCCATCAATTTTTTATATTTAACAAAAATAAAAATACTTTTCATAATTAAATATATGAATAAATTCATTTAAAAACTTGATATCAATAAAATCGAATAACATATCACCTCTAATTATAAATGAATTAATTATTATTCCACACAAAAAAATAATTTATAATTAGCTCTTTTAATTTCAAGATTAATACAATTTATATTAATTATGATAATTGCAGGCGAAATACATGCGGTGGATAATGAAATTGGAGAGAACAACACCAACATACTGGCTGTTAAAAGAAACAGGAAGAGATGGCATAGCAATTGAAATGGGAGAATGAGCAATGAAGTTTGAAGAGAGGCTAATAAACTCGGAAGAAGGATCGATAAGATATGGAAGTGGGAGAAGTCTAATGAGAGGAAATGAAGTTACGAGAAGGGAAAGAATGAGAATCAAATTCTTGGAAGGGAGAGGATGGTCAAATGAAGAATTGGAAAGAAGAAGATTAAATGGGAAAGAAGTGTCGATCAAAATAGAGCAGATAAGTAAAGACATCCAAGAACAAGAAAGCGAGACGAAAGTAAAAGAGTCAAAGTTCCTAAGAGAATTAAGAGAGGCGGCAAGGAAACCTGGAGATAAGCCGAAATACTATTGGGGGGAAAAATCAAAAAGTAGTGAAACAAGGGCATGCAAATATTGGCTAAAGAAAGAAGAAAGGGTATTTAGGCTTTATAAGAAAGAGGAAGAAAGAGTGGAACACGTGATTGATGCATGTGAAGTAATTGGAGAGAGTGGCAGGAATTGGAAAGAAGGGAAGGAAAAACTTGGCTATTTTACAGGTGATAATAGTGAGAAGGAAAAGATGGAAAGAACTGGAAAGTGATAAAAGAAGATTATACAGCATAGAATAGATTAGGAAACACTTGTAAAATATAAAAATTGTTAAGACACAGCAGGATACATTAGAAGGGTTGGACACTGACACAATCGCGGGAATGAAATGAAAAGAGTATGTGATCGTTAAATTGTAACACGAAAATGAGCAATAAATTAAATTATTATTATTATATTTTTTCTTTTTATATTTTTCTATTTCTCTTTTTATTTTATATTTTTATATTCTATTTATATTTAATTTTAATTTCAATTTATTTAATGTTTTTAATTAGATTATTAATTGATCCAAATCAAAAGGTGTTCGATTTAGTGGAGGGGGAATCAGAATTGGTGTCTGGGTTTAATACTGAGTATTTTAGAGGTAGATTTTCATTAATTGTTATAGTTGGGTATTTAAGAATTATTTTTATAAGATTTTTAATTTCATTAATGTTTATGATTTTTTATTTAGCTAGAATTAAATGTTTATGCAGTGGCATAAGACCTTCTCTCCTCACTAATTTCTATCGACTCCGCATAAATCTTTCTATGATTCTCTGATTGTAAAGATAACACTAGATACTAAGCCGCTGTATTTCAAACTGAATACTGTAACATTTTTATTTAATCTTGATCTGTGTATAGCCTATGTGTATCTGCGGTTGTATGAAACTGCACAAGATGTGCGGATGAAATTTTTAAATTTTGTTAACGTGCTACAACAGAGCGATGTTGCCTGCGAAACATTAGATACGCGTCGTGCTGCTAAAATCATACGTGATAGCGAATATTACGACGAGGATTATCTTGTAGATTGCGAACTGTTAGCATGTGCCATCAATGATATTCTAGCTGATGCTCGTAGGAAGAAAAATGTTAAATTATTATAATTCTATTTTCATATTCTTTGCCTGTAACAATATATTATCATTTAAAACATATTATGTCTCTATTTTATTTACCCTCATTCTTTCCTCACCACCTCATTCTAAGATTCAACGTTTTAAATAGTATTATATTTCGTTCACGCGTTCTTCGCGTCGTGTCATCGCGCGATACGCTGCGACGCTAAATCTGAACGCTTTAAAAACATGCTATCTTTAGAATGCTTGTTACATATTTGTTTGAAAATTATTTCTCTGCGTTGGAAAAAATATGTCTGTTTGCTACAGAATGGTTCGCTTGATCGTTTATTCATGAAATTATTATTTCTCTGCGTTGGGGATAAAGTGTCTATTGGTTTGGAAAAAAATTTCAGCTGACATCGCATAATTCTATGATTCGCGCCTTCTTCGCGCCGCCAAATGACGTTATCCCGCACGGCTGCTCCAGAGGAGTCAAATTACACACGATCGCGCGATACGCTGCGATATTAAGATTGAAAAACATTTGAAATACTGTTAGCTTTAGAATGCATGCGATTGTACCACTGTCTCTTTCCCTCCCCGAATTTAGCTTTAAAATAACTGTGCTTGTGCCGTCTCTCTCTCTCTTTCCCGTCCCCGAATATATGGTTACGTCGTAAAACGTCGATCTTTCCCGACATCGCTCGAAACCTTTTCTGATATATTATTAAACAATTTCTGCTGCATATTGTTTCGATTGATCGGTGTGGGCCAGGTCTGAAAAATTTTCGGGGGTGGGCCAAGGTCGTTCCCTCCCTCGGTTAGGTATGAAAAAATTTCGGCTGTAGGTTAGTCCCCCCTCTGAAAAATTTCTGACGGTGAGCCATGTCTGGAGAGGTCTCCGCGGCCGCTCGGCCTGGACTGATCCCCTCCACGATTATGGCTTCCCCAACTCCGCGGCTCGTGCGCGCGCAACCAGTCTTCCACTCCCCTCTGTCCCCGAGCCTAAAGTTCCCCCCACCGCACTGCCCCGCGCGCCGGCGCTTCCACCCGCCCCCGCGCTCCCCTCAGAGAACCATGGTTAGAATCCCCTAAACACACTACTCATGTTCAGCACGGAGCGATGTCAACTCCAGATCCCAAAGATGGTCGTCAGTTACCAGAAAGTACGAAGTCACTAATAGAAGATTTTTACCGTAGTGATGATATAAGTAGGATAATGCCCTGGAAAAAAGATGTTTTTTCTTTAATAAGAAATGGGTCCAGAACAAATATTTAAAAACTATTAGTTTTAGGTAATCTCGAAGAAATTTATTTTTCTTTTAAAGAAACATATCCCATAGAAAATGTAGGTTTTAGTACATTTGCGAGTTTACGTCCCCAAGAGTGCATTTTTGCTGGGGCTAGTGGTACGCACTCCGTTTGTGTTTGCATAATCCATCAGAATGTGAAATTAATGTTACCTGTGATTAAAACAGCGGTAGGTACACATCGCACCGAATCAAATAACGATTTAACGAATTATTAAGATATTTTGAAATCAATTATATGAGAATTACCAACTCCTTCGTGTCATTTTCGAAAGTGTAGTTCTTGTCCCGGGATTGATAATATTTATTCAGAATTTGAAACCTTTTTTGATAATAATAACATAACAAATATCACTTTTAAAAGTTGGACCCACACTGATAGATCTTCATTACCTACGGTTACATCTTCTTGTGACGAATTCCTACAACGCTTGAGCGAAAAGATTGTCATTTTGCAGACACGCGATTACATTGCTAAAATGCAGAGTTTGTATTTAAACAAAATTAAAGAGTCGATAGATAATGGCGAATTCGTAGTCATTGGTGATTTTACTCAATATTACATCCTGGCTAATTAAATCCAGAATTACCATTGGAGTCATCAACAAGTAACGATTCATCCCTTTGTAATATATAGTGAAGATAGAGCTCATCACAATTTTGTTATAATTTCTGAAAGTTTAGATCATAATACAGCTGCTGTTCACCTATTTCAAAAACGATTACTAAAATACCTTGTAGATAAATTTGTAGGAAACGCAAAAAAAAGTAATATATTTTTCCGATGGTGCGGCTGCAGAGTATAAAAATAGAAAAAATTTTATAAATTTGACACATCATATTAGCGATTTCAGTGTTGCTGCTGAGTGGCATTTTTTGCAATGGCACACGGTAAAGGACTATGTGACGGGATTGGAGGTGCCGTGAAAAGACTTGCAATGCGCACTAGCTTACAAAGACCAGTGGATAATCAAATTCTTACACCCGTAGCTTTATATGAATGGGCAAGAACATCTTATCCAAACATTATCTTTGATTACGTAAAACAGGATGAACAGAAAACCCATGCTGCTAGCTTAGAAGCTCGCTTTGCTGCAGCACTTGCTATCATTGGCACCAGAAGCTTCCATAGCTTTACGCCAATATCACAAAACAAAATTTTATGTAAAACTTTTTCGTCTGATGAAAATGGTACTGTGTTCAGCACAACGAAATAGTTTCGGCCGATTTCTTATTCGCAACCCTTAACCCCCCAGCCCATCTCCTTCGAAATGATCCTTATCCATGCCATCATTCTTGACCCATCCTTATCCCCCTCCCTGATGGAAGTAGCCCACCACCTTCCCGTGGTTTCCATCGAGCAATGACAATTTTTTAACAAATAATCAACAATAGGACAAGTTGATACTTAGAAATTTGATTATTATAAAAAAAAAGTCATTGGCCAATAGTGGGTCAGTAAAGTTCTTCTGCAGGTATAAATTGCACCTTTCAGACGAGTACGGGATCCATCGATATTGTTTTTAGACCTCATTGAATTAATATGGCATGGTAACTGTATGGTCAGTCGACCGCGCGACGCCCCATCCGCTTACCTGATTCGGCGCGTACCGCCGTATTCACCACCCCACTGCGACGTTAATAGGAGCCGCACCACCCTGGGGATTAACTTATTATGTAGAAAAAACTTCAAGGAATATGATAGTATTTTTTCGGATTTTTAAAATCGCGACCTCGAGCCCGAATTTGCAAAATAACTATTTGTTTATAATTTTCAGTGTTGCAAAGTTAATTTTTAGATATGGAGAAAATTTATTCAGAAAGGCCGATCCTTCCAGATTAGAATGCCGTAAGAATCAACTAAATCCGACGAATAGTTTCCGAGATAAAAATTCATAAGTACAACCCGTTTTCACGAAAATAGGCAAAAATCGCAAAATTCAAGGCCCTGTATTTTTTAAACAGACTCGAAATCGATAAAATGATGACATAAACCTTCCCTGATGCCACGAGGACTACAACATATTCAAGTTTAAAAAAAATCCGAGACATCGAGGGAGAAATGTGATCGATTTGGCGTGGAATAACTCTAAGCCTTACCAATCTAATGTATTCTCCCCGCATGGAACTGTGACATAATCTCGCATGATCGGAACGTCATAATTCATGCGTCCGGCGTTTCCTTCGGCACTGGCACTGGACATTTTTGAAGCCCTGTCCGTTCTGTCAAAGTCACTGAGGCTACTCAGCGATTGATGGAATAGCGTCTGGGGGCTGTCTTAAATAGAGGTGCAATTGCTTTCCCAATCACCACATTTATTCTAAACCAAACAATTTTTCATAATGTTTTTTAATCTTAACGTCGCAGCATAAATGATCACGTGTTTGAGATGTCATCATTTTTTGCGATGCAAATGTAATATAATACTTTTGGAAACGCTGTACGCATGAATCATCGAGGGATTAATGCGGTGTCAGCAGAAACTGTGTCACATGCTTTTTCGCGCTAATTCTTCATACGCGTGAATCATAGAAAGAATTATGCTGTGTCGATGTAAGCTGCATCACACAATGTCAGGATGGATCATCGTTTTTGCGCACAATGCATTTGAGGAGAGGGGGTACACCGACAGTGATAGACAGAAATTGCAAAATCGTAGTGCGAGTATAAATATGCGCTCTAAACTGCACAAAGTCTCAAATCGTTACAACGTGTTGTGCGAAAAAAAGACAATACAACCATGGAAGAATTCGCGCAAGTAGAACGTGAACTGAGGGACCAATATGCACGATTGATTTCACGAGAAGTATACCTCGCGTGGGAAGAACAGTGCAACGAGTGTATCGAATCTTTGGAAGAATACAGTCGAGTGAAACGTTCCCGATCATCGAGCGGTGTTCAACAATCATTGATTGCTCGAATCACGCATCTCGAAGGATTGAAATATTCGTTGCGCGGACGTTCCATGCATGAAGGTGCCGGACATTCGAGCACGGGACTTTTGTGGCGCGAAATAGACACTGCTTTCGATACGCGCGTATTAAATGGTACCGTGCTAAATTCGAATTATATCGAACCGCGCAACTTCCTCCAGGATGCGGCGATCATTGTGCTGGAGCATGTGCGGAGCGCTTTGATGAAACATGAGAACCTCAAAGTGAACACGGTGTTTAACGGTGAATATGTGGCTGGCGACAAGCATGCTTGTAAAAGCATCAATACCCCAAACTGTGAACTCTTCAGCCCATCCGATCTGCAGGAGTTGTACCAGCGATATGTCATCGAACTCACCCTAGCATCGCTGGAAGTATTCCAGGTACGCGACAGCGGATGGGCACTGTCACCAATCCTCAATTTGACGATTAACGCGAATAAGTACAATCCGTTGCGCGCGGGGTGCCACTTCAAGATGCCGCAGGAATTATCACTGAAGAAAGCGACGATTACCGTGCAATCTCCGGACAACGCATGTTTCGCATGGGCAGTAGTCGCCGCTCTACATCCCGCCGATTGTACACCGTGCGCCCAAGTTTATGCCCACAAAATGCTTTAAAACTAAATCTCTAGGGCATTGATTTTCCAATGTCCCTGGAGCAGATTAGAAAGTTTGAAGGGCTGAACTACATCTCGGTGAATGTGTACAGCTTCGAGGCGAATATGAAGAAAGGACCAACAGTCTTTCCGTTGCGTTTCACCAGCCAAAAGAGGAATAGGCACGTCACCCTACTCTACACACCGAATCAAGAACATGGTGATGTAGAGCACTTTGCTTGCATCCAGGACTTGTCCCGGATGGTAAGCACGCAGTTGAGCAGACACAATGGAAAGAAATTCATCTGTAACCGATACGTATAGGAACTTATGAAATATTAAAAATGCCTCGCGAAAAAAATAAATAAAAAAATTTTAGTTTTGCAGATGCATGCACTACTTTGGATCCACCGAGAAGTTGGAGGCGCATTCGCTGGACTGCGGAAAGATGAACGACTGTGCCATCCTGCTGCCCAGCGATGCTGACAAATGCCTCAGCTTCAATAATCATGGTAGGAAGGAGCGACTTCCCTTCACGGTGTATGCTAATCTCCAATGTATCATCGAGAAAACGGAGGACAGCCGGAAGGGTGAGGCAGATCGTAAATTGCACGCGTATCAGCACAACAAATTGCATAGCATCGCATATTACATGCATTGCTCGTACGATACATCGCTATCGATGTATCGATGTCGCCGCGACGCGGATTGTGTTTCATAGTTCGTCGACGAACTGAAAAATTTGGCAGATACACTTAAAATCGTTCGGACGAATAATACTCACATACTAAATTTAACTCACGAACAGTGGATGACATTTCGCAACGCAACACATTGCCATATTTGCGAAGAACCATTCGAGGCTAGCGATATATGAGTCCATCATTATTGCCATCTATCCGGACGGTTTAGAAGCCTAGCATATTCGGAGTGCAATTTAAACTATAAAAATGAGTTTTACATCTCTATAGTTTTCCATAATTTATCCGGCTACGATTCACATTTTATTATTGAGAAAATAGCTACCGGTTTCGAAGGTCACGTTGATGTATTACCCATTACTAAAGAAAAGTATATTTCTTTCACAAAAATGTTGAGGATACGGCTGAATCAGACTCGCGAAATTGTATTAAATTGCGATTCATCGATTCGTAAAAATTTCTAAATAACAGTCTCAACAAATTAGCGTCTTCCCTTAGCGCAGATAAATTAAAAATTTTACGATCCAAATCTAAAACATTATCCATTGAGGATTTTAAATTAATGACGCGAAAAGATGGCTTTCCATATCAATAACTTGATTGCGCGAACAAGCTGTAGGATCCATCCTTACCACCGCGCGAATCATTCTGCAGTTCGTTAACGGGTGAGACTGTATTCGTCAGCGATTACGCGCACGCCGAGACTGTCTGGCGGCGTTTCAACATTAGAACCTTGGGCGAATACAGCGACTTGTATTTGAAAACAGATGTCCTGTTATTGGCGGATATTTTTGAAAAATTTCGCGAAAGTTGCATCAAGAGTTATGGATTAGATGCAGCACATTATTATACATTACCTGGTTTCACGTGGGATGCCATGATGAAACATATCAAAATTACATTCGTATTGCTCACTGACGTCGATATGGTTATGTTTATCGAACGCGGTATACGTGGGAGTTTAAGTCGATGTTCCGGAAGATACGCACGTGCTAATAACAAGTACGTGCCATCTTGCGACGCATCGGAACAGTCATCGTACTTGATGTACATTGATGTAAACATTTTGTATGGATAGGTAATGTGTCAGCCCCTGCCATACGCCGAATTTCAATGAGTCGAAGATGTTGCAAATTTTGACGTGTCATCAATCGCTGTCGATTCGCCCACGGGATACATTCTCGAGGTAGATCTGGAATATCCGCAACATCTGCATGATGCTCATCCTGATCTACCGTTCTGCCCGATGCGTACCAAACCACCTGGCAGTAGACAGGACAAGCTACTCGCGACGGTATACGATAAGCAGCGTTACGTTATCCATTATCGCAACCTGCAGCAGTGCACGCGTCACGGTCTTCGTATTACAAGGATACACCGCGCTTCAGTTCGATTACATCGATCTCAATATACGGTTTAGAACATGCGCGGCAGACGATTTTAAAAATATTTGTACAAATTGATGAACAAAGCGGTATTCGGTAAAACTATGGAAAAAATACGAAATCATGTGGATGTAAAACTTTTGACACATTGGGATGGGCGATATGGCGCGGAGGCGATGATCGCGAAACCGAATTTCCACAGCAGCAGTGTTTTTTCGGTAAATTTAATAGCTGCTGAATTTCGAAAACTCGAGGTGAAATTCAACAAACCGATATACGTGGGTATGTGAATTCTGCACATATCAAAAATTTGTTTGTATGAATTTCACCACGAGTACATGTCTCCCCTGTACGCTCAAAATTGTAAAATTCTATAAAGAAACACTGACAGCCTCATTTATCACATTCAATGCGAAGATATCTACAAGACCATGAAACACAATATCGACAGATTTGACACAAGCGATTCACCCATCAACAATACATATAATATGCCGCGTTTAAATAAGAATGTTCCGGGGCTGATGAAGGACAAAAATAACGGTGCGATAATGACCGAATTCGCAGGTCTTAGAGCGAAAATGTATGCCCTCCGCGTAGACGGCAAAAAAAATACGAAAATGGCGAAAAATCGTTTACCACCATGACTCGCGGCATCGTTAGACCTTTCCCTGCTTTGTTGGTTGATACACGGGGGACTAGCGGCGCTATTTCATGTTTATACTTGTATCCCTTGTTGGCCAATATGGGATTTTTAACGTCATGACCACGTTTGTGGGCATTCGTCGCCAGCAGTATACTTTTGTATTTTGGTTATCGGCACCGGTGTAACCACCGGCCATATCGAAAGCCTTATCCCCAAGCATCGTTCCACGATCACCAAAGTATACACCACACAGAGTGTCTATGGCAGTATCCTTATCACTACTTAGGATTGCGTTCATGTATTCTTGCTCCAGGGGGCTCAAATGGTTACGAAACGTCTCTTGTCCCTCGAATGTTTAGAGTTGATGTCTAATAGATGTTGCAAACGACTCATTGGGAGTAGATTCGAAAACGTCGTCATCATTGGTTGTGAGCGATTGTACACTGGGAAATGTATTTATTTGTGTGGGAGGAATCGAGGAATCGTTTGATGCGACATTCTGCCGTTTCCGCTTCGATTGAACTGGTGTGGAGGTTACCACTGAATTTTCCGATGACGTGTGTGGTTTCCTCTTTGTCTTACGCGATGTGTTCCCTTTCGGTTGGATTTTTGTTTGAGGCGTTAATGTTTCATTCCCTTCCACGTTTGAGCTCATCAGTGGCGATATGTCAGCTTCTGCCGCTGCGGTATTTTCCGCCATATATATTAAGGGTTCCACAACAGGTTTAAAGTATCTCTCCAGCGCGATATCTTCCTCCATCTTATCAGTCTTAAAAGCCAGATGTTTCTTGCGAATGGAACCGCTGGTTTTTGCAATTTCCTTCGCTATTCTCTTGCGATCCTTAACCTCCTGACCACTGATCATCGTTGTACCGTAGACGTTGCTTTCCCACCAACGTGTTGATGATGATTGACCATCACACGGTACCGCCAACTCGTTAAATCCCTTTCTCTAACGGCCATTGGACATTGCGCTATCCTTGTCTATTACCACGAAACCGACCCTGCGGTTCAGCAATATCGTAGGTGCCTAGAACATTATAATCGCCCTTGGCAGAGAACCCATATCGACGGTCCAGCACCATTGATTAAAAACTGTGGCGAATGTCGCCGACGAGAGTCAAGAAAGGTCGTTGTTTGTTAAATCGGTCAAAAAACGCGATACCTAGCGAATTACATATTCCAGGATACCAGTTGTGTGGCCCACGAACTCATCTGGCAAAACGATTGGCTAGAGGTAATCGAAGCATCAATCCGTTGGACATAGCGTGTCGCGAACACGATATTGCGTATTCGCGTAGCAACGATCTCAGCGAAAGATACGCGGCAGATAACATACTCGCTGACAAAGCGCGAAAACGCATCGTTGCGCAAAACTCGACTCTGGGCGAAAGAGGCGCTGCTGCAGCTGTTTGGGCAGCTATGAAGGCCAAGACGAAAATCGGAATGGGGACGAAAACAAAACCCCGCAAAAGGACTGCAAAGAGCGTACCGCAAAAGCGGATTCTTCCGGTATCAAAACGGGGTGATATATTACCACTTTTCCCGCTGCTAGGTGTTCTCGGATCATTAACTGACGGAGCGGCGAGGATCGCCAAGGCGGTAAACGATAATAAAGCGACGCAACATCAGCTGCAGGAAATTCAGCGGCATAATCGCTCTATGGGAGGTCGTGGACTTTATCTCACGCCATACGAGCGCGGACAGGGAATATCGAAATGAAAAAAATGCCAAAAAGAAAATGAAAATGTCTGTGGGCGTAACTACCGATGCAAAATTGGATGAGTTTGCAAAACGTATGCGTATTCCATTCTTTAGAGGTGTTTTTATGCGCAACGAGAGCGGTATTGTAAATTTGGACAATGTCTTGGGGCCGGGGACTCATTGGGTGGCGTATGCGAAGAGAGGGTGTCAAGCTGTAGATTTCGACAGATTTGGCAATCTTCGACCGCTTCAAGAATTGGTACAACATCTGGATAAAGATGCCGTGAAAATCGAATACAATCGAACGTCTCATTAGGAGTACAATCAGAGCAATTGTGACAACTATGTCTACCCTTTCTACAAACGATCGGAACCAAGTTTAAGGATTGACTTCCCACCACTCTGATTCAGTACTATTCGAGCAGTTTCTCGGAATATGTCGATAACATTCCCTCTAACCGGCAAGAGTAACACCCTCGCAGTAACCTAGTTCCCGCTGATGATTACGAGCTTGGTCTGCGAACCTTTGAAACTCATGGAATACCGAGCAGCGACTCGAACAACGATAAATTCTACTTCACCACAAACTATGACACCCACAACAACAACGTCGACAGCGGCCATGAATACATTACGATTTCCTACGGCTCCTACGAACTAGACGCAATTGCCAAGTACTTGAAGCAGCGAATACTCGAACGGTATCGTCAAAATCTCAGCGGCACCTATGACGACGATGACGATGACAATAATGTGTATCCGATAGTGTTGCGCCCCAACAACAACGCCATGAAAAACGAGCTGTACTGCTCGTTTGCCGCAGACTTTACAAAACTCAATAACATTGGATCGCTCGAACAAGAGACGATTGGGATTCTCGACAAATCGGATATTAGAAGCAGGACTGTGGCACAAATCGGACGATCAAATTAATATCATGGACGTCCAGAATGTAGTGAGACCGCTGACGCGTACAACAATGGGAAGCACGTACATACGATACATGAATTTTCTCCGAGAGTCCCGCCAGCATATAAGATATCGGAAACGCCCGCGCAGATCATTTACCTTCCAATCACTGCATGGGTCATTTCGGATCTAACGATACGCGTTGTGGATCAAGACCGAGAGCTGTTCGATTTTCGAGGTGAAGCCATTACCATGAGACTACACGTACGACGACGACCACGACGATAATACGTGTGGTGCGAACGAAAGAGATGCTTGTGTTGAAAGACTCCAGAAACACGTTTCTTCCAAGCGAAATTGTTTACAACAAAAACACCTCTGATTACGCAAAAAAGAAGACGCTCAGGGCTGCGAAAATTGCATTTTTGAAATCACCGGGATTCATTGTATGCATTTAAGTTGAAAAATGGCTGATATTCTAAGCATTCGAGGGAAGCCGACGTTTGATGATCGCATCGTCAAGCTTGAGACTCATACATACAACCCGTATGTCAACACAACATTTGGATACAGCGATGAGATAAGAATAAACTATACAGCAGCAGGATTTATACACATTGTCGTGTGAAAGTTTCCCCTACGTGGTGGGGAAATTGACGATAAATAAACCAAATTGTGCATCAACGGTGATGTTGGGAAATAATTGCATAGCGTTCATATTTGATGAGATTCGATATAAGCTGAATGACGTGGAGATTGACTGCAACAGAAACATTGAAATAACTAGCGCGTTTAGAAACTATACATCGCTGACATCTGGCGAAGACAAAAATATGGAGAATGCCGGATGGGGCTTGAAACGACACGATGAACTAATAGTGAAAAATCATTTGAATTTTTGCATCCCGCTCAAATATTTGCTGGGATTTTGCGAGGACTGCAAAAGCATGATTATTAATGCGCGTTACGAATTGATTTTAATACGATCGCGCAACGATAACAATCCTCTAATAGGATCGCCGATGTTGGAACCAGAAATTGAATTACTTAAAATGCAATGGCGGATGCCTCATGTGACGCTGAACGACGTTAATAAGCTATCGCTGCTACATGCTTTGAAAAGTGGACAAAACCTGAGCATTTGTTTTCAATCGTGGGATCTGTACGAGTATCCTCTCTTACAGAGCACGACCAAGCATTCGTGGGCCGTGAAAGCATCTGCGCAGCTCGAGAAGCCGCGATGCATTATCTTTGGTCTACAGACTAATCGAAAGAATGTGATGAGCGAAGATGTTACTAAGCTCAACAACTGCAAATTGACCAATCTAAAACTTTTTCTCAACTCGGAATTTTACCCATATGATGCCCTGAACTTGGACTTTGACAAGAATAGGCACGCCATCTTGTTTCACATGTATACGCAATTCCGTGAATCGTATTATGGTTATAGTTGCAACATTATTCACCGTGGCCGAATTTTTACAATTTAGTCCCCTCGTAGTGATTGATTACTCGCGACAAATAGAGTCGATCAAGAATGGATTGGATTGGATAAAGAGAATGTGCCTGCAAATACTACGTCCTACTGTCTGATTCTGCACGTTCGGGTGGTTAAATACAATCCGCTGACAAACGTGGTGCCCAAAATCAATTAAATTGCCATGCTACTTGCCCACACTCTCTTGTGCCAAATTCGTACAAAAAATTTCATCGTGAAAATCGAGATGTACTACGAGAAGGACTGCATACTCGCGTCTGTCTTGGAAGCGAGCGGACCTCTAAATTGTACCGATAATGACCGTACCACCATTTTTTGACCTACAAGGGTTCATCGTTGATGGAAGATTTGGCGTGAAAGAAGTGGCTGTCCTACGAAAGGGAACAATTCTCTCGCACTATATTTTTGGGAGTTCGATGCCGCAATATCTTCTTACGAAATCTGACAAATCAAGAATTCGTGGTTGATGGCAAAACATCATGGATACTGTGGGAAGATGGAGACGTTCCGTACAGTATGGCTAAACACCTAATTACGAAAGCTGTTGCTGATGCGATCGATGAAGAAGATTGGTCAGCGAAGATGAAATTGAAGAATAACGGCATCTTACTTTGCAAAGCTACGCATTTCTCGGTTTTAAGATATGGGTTTACATCCAAGAGCCTGGAGATGCAGCGAGACCAGTTGTTTGTCATACGTTGAAGACAACAGTCAGAATTTGTGCAGCGAGTAAGTGACAATGGGAATAACGCGGATTGCCCCGGAGTGTGATTCATCACAGTGGTGGGACAATCTAGATGTATGTAGATAACAATGTTTTGGCACTTATTACGTTTAACCATCTAAATCGAGTGATGTGCTAGCCACTGAACTTTTTTCTTTAGACATTTTCCTTCTTCATTCTTTTTCCATTGAGCGTTGTTTAAACATATTTAAATGCTCATAATGCAATAATAACTTATATCGTTGTTGTCATCAATATTATATTGCCGGTTGTGTTCGAGAACTCGCACCAACATCGCCGCCCCATTGGCCATCGCCACCGGCGCGGGTTCCATTGCCGCCGACGGAAAGGCGGCAGGCGCCTTTTAAGGGCGCCGCGGCTCCGAATACGGCGTGATAAGCTGTTGTCGCGGCGCCCGGCATGGCTGGCTCGTCTGTTCGAGGAAGGCGCGCCCCAGGACCAGCATGCGCGGCCGGAGCCTGTGGTTGGGCCGAGGATGGCCGCGCGGCTGTGATGGCCGTGGGTGCCGTATCGGCAATCGGAGGCCCTGCAACGACCGCGCAGATACGAATGGCGAGCGGCATAAATCGTGCCCCGCTCGTACACTAAAGGCCGCCGTAACGTTTTCGTCGTCGTCATCGTCGCTAGAATCTGGAAGGTTATTCGCAAGTTCCTTGGATGTAGACGGTGCAACGGGTCGAAGTTTCTTCGATGATTGTTGTTGTTGATCGTATTCGTGCTTCCTCTTCACTGGCCGCGATCGAGGCGTTAAGCGCGTTTTCAACGCGGACGCGTTCTCGATCAATCGTTTCAGCGGTTCGACGATGGGGCGCGTGCTTGTCTCCACAGCCAGTTTCGTAGCCATTTCGCCAATTTTCAAGGTTAAACACATTTTTCGTATAGCGTCGCTAACTTTGCCGATTTCTACCTTCGCGTTCACGTTTGCGTCCACGCCCTGGCGTTTTGTTCCCTTTGTCGACGATGTTTTTGCGTATGCTTCGTGTCGACGTTATTCGACGTTATCGTAGACGTCGTCGTCGTTGGTTCGTTAGACATTTCAGGTTGCACAATGAACCACTCGCGGTTTACTGACGTCAGGGCGCTACGACGAACTCGTTAAATCTTCTTCGATATCGACCTCCGTACATGGAACTATCCTTATCGATCACCACGAAATCATATCGTCGATGCCAACATCTCGCGCACAAGTCATTGAACGACTCGAACGTCATGTCTGTGTTCACGTGATTGTTGTACACGCGACGCAAGTTCGTGCGTCTCGTTTGAACCGCAATTCGCGTTGTGCCTGATCAAATATTTAGGTATTCTTGCATACGATTGACACAAATAAAAGCAATCCACGTTCACGTGACGACCCATGGAGAAATATTCGCGTATCGCGTTTTGTTCGTCGCACGCCACGTCGTCGAACACGAAGATCGAATCGGATCGATCATCTCTCGGCGGGAGGATTTCAGTGTTGCCCGAGTAGCGAAAGTATTCGATTACGTCGATGAGCGACAACCCCTGCACGAGATATCGATACTTTGGCTGATGCAACGAATTCGAATACACGTACACGTTCTCGAAGAGCACCTCTAGCATGCTCAGAAGCACGTTCGTTTTTCCGCACCTGGATCGACCGCAAATCACGCCTCACACGCTGTTCGGTCACAACGGGCCGTGTGTGTTCGATCGACACGCATCCCTATCATCCTCGAGCCTTCTGTTCGCGGTCACGCGAATAACGCCCGACTGTTTCCCGAATCGCATGTTCCCGATGTTGCTCAGGTACTCGCGCGCGTGTGACGAAGGACAACTATTTATATCCGTGGCACACATCGTACAGGTCACTATCACTGTGATCGGCTAAGCGTGCGTACGCGTTTATTATTGTAGTAGCGATTGTAGTTATTCTATCGTAGGCATATGGTCGCATCAACGAACGCGACGTCTCGGACGCGGTACAACGATCAAGTACAATCACAATCATTTTCAACGTTGCGACGAGATGAATTACGGTCGCTTATGCATGAAATTTTTACAGCAAAAGTGTGTGCAATTATGGCTTATATACTAATACTAATAATGATGTATACGAAGATTATGTTACAATGTATCCATGCGTAATGGCAATCCACATCTTCTATAATAAAGACTCATAGTATCGATAAATTGCCGAGTATTCGTACACGCGCGTCACTTCCTCTTTCTACGTCTCGCGAGTGTAATCTAGGATATATCGTTCACGCTCATGTTAACGGGTCGCAGCAGCGTCCTCACGGTAAACTATTTCTCTCCAATAGATTTGAGTGATGGTCAATACGAATTAGGACTCGCGGATTTGGAAACGCTTCACATGATACCGAATATAGACTCGAGCAACGATAAATTCTATTTCGTCGTGAACTATGACACCGAAAACGACTCCATCATCGACGCCGCTCATGAATGCATTACAGTCCCCCACGGCTCCTACGAATTAGACGCTATCGCCGAGGACCTGAAGCAACGATTACTCAATCGATATACTGGAAGACGCGGTAACAACGAGAACGACGATGACGGCAAGTACCCTCTAATGCTACGACCTAACAACAATACCATGAGAAGTGAGCTGTACTGCTCGATCTTTGTAGACTTTACGAAACCAGGCAATGTGGGCTCGTTGCTAGGATTTTCCTCGAATCGTGTCTTATTGCCGAGAATCTGGCACGAGTCCGACTTACCTGTGAATATTATAAACGTTACCGTGATCAGAATAACGTGCAATGTCACTACCGGCGCGTACAGCAACGATAAACGGCTGCATACGATCCAAGACTCTTCACCTCGCATGCCGCCGGTATATAAGGTATCGGAAACTCCGCGACACGTCATTTTCCTGCCGATCGTTGCACGAGCAATACACGATCTAACGCTGTGCATCATCGATCAATACGATCGCCCTATAAATTTCCGCGGAGAAGAAATAACGATTTGTTTACACGTTCAACGACGTCCGCGCGATAGGATAGCGTAACTGCACGTGTATGCGCACGTGTGTAGTATGTTAGTCTTAGATCACACGTACGAATCATCAATCGTCGCTGCCGCTGCTACTCCTGCCGTCTCTGTCTCGCGTCATCGGCGCGGCCCTTTATCGGAAGGCGGAAGTAGAAGATATAAAGGCGGATGGAGCAATAAGAGAAGGGCCGGTAAGAAGTATAAGAAAGCCCTTGACTCGTTGAAGCGCACGTTTCCTACGATCGTTAAGATTCATCGTAGCCTATTAGACAAGCGGATAGCGTGACATGCAATCACGATGTCTATTATTCTGGACGCGGCGTATCCCTCAACCTTCGACAATTGTATCACAAATATCGAGTTACACACCTATAATCCATACGCCAATACGACGTTCGACAATAGCGACGAGATAAGAATACCCAAACAGCAGCAAGATCTGTACACGATTCCATGCGAATGTTTTCTCGACAAGAATTGCGTCGCGTTCATGTTCGATGATATTCGATACGAATTAGACGGTGTCTAGATCGATCATTGCCAAAATCCAGGGATCGCTACCCCATTAAAAAATTACGTTTCGTTGTCGGCCAAAAGAAGCAAAGTGCTTGCGAATGCCGGTTGGGATCATGCCATTGATTACGATAAAGATATTTTTCATTCGGGCGTTTTCAATTTCTGCGTACCCCTCAACGTGTTATTAGAATTCTGCGAGGATTACAAACACTTCCTGATGATTGCGCGGCACGAGCTGATCCTTATTCGATCGCCAGTCGATACGAACGCGATGCACGCTACCTCCGCCACTGCGAGGCCGAAACTAGAGACACGCAAGGGCATGCCCGCCGTCGTTTTGGATGAAGTGAATAAATTATCGATGCTGCGTATCCTGGATATCGGCCGGACGATCGCGATGAGTTTCTGATCGTGGGACCTGTACGAATGCCCGTTACTGCAAGCGACAACGAAACACACGTGGACCGTGAAAGCTACGTCGCAAATCGAGAAACCTCCATACGTAATATTCGCCATGCAAAGCGATCGAAAGAATCGTCTTAATAGAGCCGCGTGCAGATTCGACGCGTGTAAACTCACAAACGTTCTATTGTACCTAAATTCCGAGACGTATCCGTACGACGATTTGAACTTGGATTTCGACAAGTATAAATACGCGCTCCTGTACGATATGTACTCGAAATTCGGCCGATCGCACTACGGTCGCGGAGAACCGTTGCTGGACGCGATTGATTACTTTCAATACGCGCCTATCGCGGTCATAGATTGTTCTAGGCAAAACGAGTCGTTGAAAAGTGTTACGGTGGACGTGCGAATAGATGTTGAGTAGTAGGGCTAGGCGGTTTCTAACTCAGGTCCTCTGAGGGGAGCGCGGGGGCGGGTGGAAGTGTGGGCGCGCGGGGAGTGCGGCGGAGGGAAATATTGGCACGGGGACAGCGGGGAGTGGAACACTGGTTGCGCGCGCACGAGCCGCGGAGTGGGGGAAGCAATAATCGTGGAGGGGATCAGTCCAGGCCGAGCCGCCGCGGAGACCTCTCCAGACCTGGTCCGTCGTCAGAAATTTTTTCAGAGGGAGGGAATGACCCCCGAAATTTTTTCATACCTAACCGAGGGAGGGAACGACCTTGGCCCACCCCCAAAAATTTTTTCACCCCTGGCCCACACCGATCTAGCGAACCGCCAAGCGCAGAAAAATAATAATTTATCAGAAATTGTACCGAGCGACGTTTTACAAATCACATATTCGGGGAGGGAAAGAGATAGCACTACATAGTGGTACAAGCTAAATTCTGAGAGAGGGAAAGAGACAGTGGTACACTCGCATGGTTTACCAAGGTGGTCCTTAAGGCCAAGAGAAACGAATGGAGACAGTACTGCGCCAGTGTCAGCAGAATACCGGAAGTGGCGAGGCTGACTAGGATCCTCGAGAGGAATGCCCAAGAGATGCTCGGCGACCTGAAGAAGCCCGATGGCGCATTCACGAAGAATGATGAGGAGATAATCATCATGCTGCTGGGGGAACACTTTCCAGGAATACAGATAGAGGGCGCAAGGGTGAATCAGGGAGATGCAGTCCGAGACGAAGGGATAATGGAAGTACCAGTATTGAATCCGGAGCCTGCACCTGGACCTTGGCCGGATATCAGTGAGGTTAGCTGGGCAGAGGCCAGAAGCGTAGTGAGCGAGGAGAGAGTCAAGTGGGCAGTGGGATCTTTCGAGGCTTACAAGGCACCGGGAGTCGATGAGGTCTTCCCGAAGCTGTTAAATGAAGCCCTCCCGTGGATAAGCGGTGCCATGATAAACATGATGAGGGTTAGTCTGGCATCGGGTCGACTACCAGGGGCATGGGAAACCACGAAGGTGGTGTTCATTCCGAAGCCAGGGAAGAATGACTACACGACGCCCAAGTCTTTCCGACCGATTTGCTTGCTGTCGAACGTCCTGAAAACGATGGAGAGACTGGTGGATAGGTACGTAAAGGACGTGTACTTAGAGAGAATATCCTTGCATCGGTTCCAACATGCATTCAGGACGGGACGGTCAGTGGAAGTGGCGGTTCATCACTTTGTGAAGAAGGTCGAGATAGCAAACAAAGAAAAGCTAGTGACGCTGGCATGCTTTGTAGATATCGAAGGAGCGTTTAACAGAACCCCCACGGAGGTAATCATAAATGCGCTAAGGAAGTTTGCGGTCAGCGACACCATAGTGGAATGGATCATGCAGATGCTATCCACGAGAAAGGTCCAGACCAGCAGGGGTGAGACTACAGCGGCGGGGGTGGTCAACAGAGGATGTCCGCAAGGAGGGATCCTATCGCCGCTCCTATGGAGTCTGGCGGTGGATGATCTGTTGTACACCCTTGGGAAATGTGGAGTCACCACGTCGGCGTATGCGGATGATATGGTATTCATGGCCTCGAACAAAGATATATGGATGATGGAGATAACGCTGCAGAGGGCACTGGATGCACTGGAGGGATGGTGTGCGAATAATGGTCTATCGGTGAATCCGAGCAAAATGGAGTTGATCCGGATAGCTAACAAAAACAGAAGACCAGAATACGGAGGAATCGTATATCAAGGTCGGTGGCTGGAGTTATCAAAGAAGGTGAGGTACCTAGGGATCATTATCAATAAGACGCTAACGTGGGGAGATCACGTCCGCAAACAGTCTCGCAGGGCCAAGAACAATTTGAATATGATGTGCAGGGCAGTCGGGCCGACCTGGGGACTGACACCGGTCACGATGAAATGGGTATACGAAGCGATAGTAATCCCCCGGGTGACTTTTGGAGCAGGGATCTGGTGGAGAGCAGCGAATATGGCTACGTACAAGGCCGAATTGGACAAAGTCCAGGGCGCAGCGCTTAGAAGGATTTTCGGCGTGATGAGGTCCACACCAACTAGGGCGCTGGAAATTCTAGCGGGCCTTCCACTGGAGGTAAGAGTGAAGGAGCTCGCAATGAGGACGATGCTGAGACTGCAGAGTTGGGATCAATGGACAGGAGGTAATGAGAAGAGTCACAGTTGGATATTGGAAGAGGAAGGAGGCCAAGAGCTGAATAGGATGAAGACCATGCCTAGGGACTTAATAGTGAAGAAGTATGTGTTCGACAAGGAGTTCCAAGTGGCGATCGACGACAGGAAGGATTGGAACGAGGAAAAGATCAGGAACAGTCATGACTTGGTCTGGTACACAGACGGATCAAAGAGGAAGGACGGGCTGGCAGGATCAGGATGGTGTCAGGAGAACGATGCGAGGAAGTGGGGAACAAAGAGGTTGAGCAGATATGCGACGGTGTTCCAGGCGGAAATCGTTGCCATTCTAGAGTGCGTTCGGAGCATTGAAAAAGAGTTCGACGAGGAGGAGGAGGAAGAGAGAGACCGGAGAAGAGCGGTAGGCGGTAGGGAATCCACTGGAATGGCCAGAGGAAATCGAAATAATTGTAGGATAGCGATATGTACGGATAGCCAGGCCGCTATCAAAGTACTGAGTAGGAGTATGTATGTGTCTCAGCTGGCATTGGAATGCAGAATAGCATTGAACGAGCTTGGGAGAAGAGGAGCCAAGATTACTATATACTGGGTACCAGGACACGAGGGGACAGATGGTAATGAGAGGGCAGATCGACTAGCTAGGGCACGGTCAAGCATGGCTCCCAGGATGGACGAGATGATCCCCCCGATAGCTGACGTGGACTTCAAGACCGTTATCAGAGAATGGAGGGATTAAGCCAGGAAGAGGAAGTGGGAGGATACGACCGACTGTGCAACGGCAAAGCTGTTGATAGGCCCTGAACCAAAAAGGGACAGGGCCAAAAAACTGATAGGAATGGAAAGAATCGAAGCAACGAATGTGGTGGGCATTCTAAGCGGGCATGCACCACTGAATGCTCACTTACATAGGATTATGGCCAGTGAAACAGAAATGTGTTTGCTATGCGAGGTGAGCAAGGAGGACTCTGTGCACGTTCTGTGCGAGTGTCCACGTACAATGGAAACCCGGAGAAGGATACTTGGCATGGAAGTTATTAGAGCAGAGGATGTAAGCAGGCTGTGTATAGACAAGATTGCGAGTTTCCTGGAGGAGGTGAACCCATGGAAATACACCTAAGGCTCATCTCCGCCAGAAGGGGAGGACCTTCACGCTGGCCCCTTCTCGGTCAGTGACTCGGAAGTAGACTGAGAAGGAGGCTGGAGCCGGGATTCGAAGGGGACCGTTGCCCCTCGGCGTGGTTCACCGGGGGGGGGGGGGGGCGGAGGCAGGGGCCCCTCTCACATCTCCAACAGAAAGGCAGCCAATGAAGGCAGAATGGTCAGACAGCTATTCCGACCGTGGTCCAGTGGTGACTGAGCCTTGGAAAGTTCGATCCGGGACCGCGGAAGGGTAGCAGTGCCAAGAGTAAGAAAGCAAGAATGGTTCCAGTGCTCCAAGCACTTAAGCGATACCGGCGCACCGGCCTTTACACACCTCTTTAGGAATGCGGAGTGCCGCTAGGGGCGGGTGGTGACCGCCCCCCTTCTGGACCGTGCCTCGCTCTCAGATCTCGCAATGTTTGATCAAAACTTGATTTAATCGGGGAATGGGTGGGGGGGCGGGGTGCGTCCCTGGGGCCCTCTTGCCGTGGGGACCCCTGCTTTAATATGTTATAACCTCAGGATTAAAGAGTGTAGGTCGGGGGGGGGGGGCGGTCGGGGGGAAAACAATGGGGCAGTGTTGTAGTGTAGGATAGCTGTGGGAAGTCTCAGGAAACAGGAATAAGGGGGGAGTACTAGGGCGTTGAGTCAACGGGGAGAGAGGGGGGAGTAGGAGGGTGGGATAGCTAGCCTTATGAGGGTAAACAAGCCGTCACCCTAGCAAGCTGGAGGTACGGCATGCGCGTGCCCGCGTAGTCTAAAGGTGCTTCCAGTGGGGACGTGAAGGGGACCTGGCTACTCCGGGTTCAGGACGCCGAGTAAAAGCTAGTTTACGGGGTTGATAGGAGATCTGGTAGAGCGGCGTCGAGACACGGCTCCATATACTGCGAATCTATTTAGCGACGGGCTGGTCAAGGCCGGAGAGGGTGGCTTGCGCAACGCATAATGACCCCGGCGCACCTATGCGTGCGTCTTAGGTAGGGATCGCCCACCCTTGTTGATGGTCACCCCCGCGAGTACGGTCTGTCCGCAAGCTGGCCCGGGCCTATAAAAAGCGGACGCGTACCCGAGAAACGGGGTAGAATCCTGGCGGGTTAATGCGTACCATGAGGAGGCGGCCGCCCATAGCCATTCCCTCCCCCTGGGGGGAGGCCCGTCTTCCCAGGCCGTGCAGGGTAGAGGGTGTGGTCCTCTCGACCAGGTGGCAAGTCGTCCCTCCCCGCTCGGCCCAGGGCATTGAAGGGTGGCTCTCTAACACCGTGGCAGCGCAGGGGAAAGAGATGCGGTCATACCGGGCGACATGATCAGCTCTGGGGGAACTCCCGCTCTCCGAATGTTTGTACACTCACTGGCTGCATGGCCCGAGTGACGCCCGGGACCCCGGCACGTGCCGTATGCTCCCCCCGCCGTATGTCGCAACTAAATCGACTAAATCGACTACAATCGCATGCATTCTAAAGCTAAAATTTTTCAAAATGTTTTTTCAATCTTAACGTCGCAGCGTATCGCGCGATCTCGCGTAATTTGACTCCCCTGAAGCAGCTGCGCGAGATGATGTCATTTTCACGGCGCGAAGAAGGCGCGAGTCATAGAATTATGCAGTGTCAGCGGAAATAATACTTTTGGGAACGTCGAATCTTAGAATTAGGTGGCGAGGAGAGAAGGAGGGTAAATAAAATGGATACATAATATAAGTTTAAGATATATATATATTGTTACAAATAATATAAAATAGAATAATAATATAGGAATATAAATATATATAAAATACAATAAAAGAATATAAATATAAAAATATAAAAAAGAATAAAATAAAATAAAAGAATATAAAAAAGAATATAATAAAAAAGAATAAAATAAAAGAATATAAATATAAATATAATAAAATATGAAAGATAAAAATAGAAAAAAGAATAAAATAAAAAAATAAAAAAATATAAATAAAAATTAAAAAAATATGAAATAAAAAAATAAACTATTGGGGCGGGGGCGGCGGTAACGGCGACGGTGATGAGGGGGATGGCGGCGATGGACGCCGGGGCCGTCGCCGAGCCCCTGGTACAACATATGGCCGCAGCCGCGCGGCACCATACACCGCCTCCTGCCGCATCCACAGGTCCAGCTGTGGTATGTCCTAGAACAAAGACACAAATATCGATATAACACCAACACGTGAATAAACGCAATAAACATCAAATTCAAACCAACACCAAAGTATTACATACCTGCGGAGGCGGCGAAGGCAACGACAGCGGCGACTGCGACGGCGACGGCGACGACTGCGGCGGCGGCGATGGCGGCGGCAATGGCGGCGGCGACTGCGGCGAAGGTGGCGGCGACCATATTGGTCCCCCCCAATCGGGGGACCACTGCGGCGATTCTGGCGGAGAGTTCTACAACACACACAAATATCGATATAATATTTACGACCGCGGGATCGAACTCGATTTTAAAGGTTTGCCTGTGACGATTTGAATGCAACTGGTCTCGCTGCATCTCCAAGCTCCCGCACGTAGATCCATGCCCAAAGTTGCATAGCTTTGCAAAGTAAGATGTCTTTGTGCTCCACCTGCATTTTCGCTGACCACACTCTCCTTCAATGCATCTTCTTCGAATTATTCACTGACCCTCCTTTCCTTTTTCTTCTTCGCACTCATCTTCTTCCCCTTCTTCTTTGGACACATCATTCGACTAGACCACTCTGAACGTGTATCGAACATCAATCGAACCACTTTGATCATGTACCGAACGTGTAGGGTATCACTTTCAACGTCTATCGTACCACTCTGGACGTGTATGGTACAACTTTCAACGTCTATCGTACCACTCTGAACGCGTATGGTACCACTTTGATCGCGCATCGAACTACTTCTACATAATAATTACAACCATTATCTTAATCTAGCGCACATCACATGCACGAGGTTGGGTTGGGGATGGGTGAAGAAAAAACATTTATGCATTAAAAATTGATTATATTTATTTATTTATGCATTTCTCTCTGGTGTTTAGACCACCAGTTGAATATTTTAAATACATTTTGCAAGGCACAGTGCTTTGCGTGTCTGCCACATCGCAGAGTATTAACTACATGTAGCTTATTTAGAGATTTGATATCCTCGTAGTCAATGTCCAATGTCTCAATGATCACGTCCGCTCTAGTATTTTCATCGAGGAAATCCGCAAGCCAGTCGCGTTTCTGCAGCCCTTTAACGTATACGATATGGGATGCGTCATCTTCTTCATCGATCGCATCAGCAACAGCTTTCGTAATTAGCTGTTTAGCCATACTGTATGGAACGTCTCCATCTTCCCACCGTAGCCCATGATGTTTTGCCAGTAACCACCGGATGCTTGATTTGTCAGATTTCTTAACAAGATATTGGGGCATCGAACTCCCAAAAATATAGTGCGAGAGAATTGTTCCCTTTCGTAGGACAGCCACTTCCTGGACAACAAATCTTCCATCAACGATGAACCCTTGTAGGACAACAAATGTCGGTATGGCCATTATCGGTACAATTTAAAGGTCCGTTCGCTTCCAAGACAGACGGGAGAATGCGATCTTTCTCGTAACCTGCGCGGTAAAGCATCACGATTTTTCACGATGAAATTTTGGCACAGGAGAGGGCGGACAAGTAGCGCAACAATTTAAATGATTTTTCGCACCATGTTTGTCAGTGGATTATAGTCAACCGACCGATCGTACAGAAGCAGACAGTAGGCTGTAGTATTTGCAGGTACATTCTCTCTACATTCGAATTCTATGCGCACGTCCACGGAACCATTCTTGATCGACTCATTTTGTCGTGAGCAATCAATCACGACGAGGGGGCCAAATTGTAAAAATTCGGCCACGGTGAATAATGCCTCGTTGCAACTATATCCATAATACGATTTACGGAATTGCGTATACATATGAAACAAGATGGCGTGCCTATTCTTGTGAAAGTCCAAGTTCAAGTCATCGTACGGGTAAAATTCCGAGTTTAGAAAAAGTTTTAGATTGATCAGGCTGCAGTTGTCGAGCTCAGTAACATCTTCACCCATCACATTCTTTCGATTAGTCTGTAGGCCAAAGATAACGCATCGCGGCTTCTCCAGCTGCGCAGATGCCTTCACGGCCCACGAATGCTTGGTCGTGCTCTGCAAGAGAGGATACTCGTACAGATCCCACGATTGAAAACAAATGCTTAGGTTTTGTCCACTTTCCAATGTATGTAGCAACGATAGCTTATTAACGTCGTTCAGCGTTACATGAGGCATCCGCCATTGCACTTTAAGTAATTCAATTTCTGGTTCCAACATCGGCGATCCTATTAGAGAATTGTTGTCGTTGTGCGATCGTATTAAAATCAATTCGTGACGCGCATTAATAATCACGCGTTTGTAGCCCTCGCAAAATCCCAACCAATATTTGAGCGGGATGGAAAAATTGAAATGATTTTTCAATATTGGCCCATTACGCCGTCTCAAGCCCCATCCTGCATTCTCCAAATTTTTGTCTTCGCCAGATGTCAGCGATACATAGTTTTTAAGCGTGCTAGTTATTCCAACGTTTCTGTTGCGGTCAATCTCCACGCCATTCAGCTCGTATCGAATCTCGTCAAATAAGAACGCCGCACAATTATTTCCCAACGTTACCGTTAATGCATCATTTGGCTTATTTATCGTCAATTTCCCCTCCACGTAGAGAAAACTTTCACACAGCAATGTGTATAAATCCTGATGCTGTATAGGTATTCTTATCTCATCACTGTATCCAAACGTCGTGTTGACGTACGGGTTGTATGTGTGAGTCTGGAGCTTGACGATGCGATCATCAAACGTCGGCTTCCCTCCGATGCTTAGAATGTCAACCATTTTTTCAACTTAAATGCGCACAATGAATCCCAGTGAATTCAAAAATGCAATGTTCGCAGCACTGAGCCTCTTCGTTTTAGCGCGATCAGAGTTGTTGTTGTTGTTGTTGTTGTTGTTGTTGTTGTTGTTGCAAACAATTTCGTTTGGATGAAACGGGTTTCTGGTGTCGTTCAACACAAGCATCTCTTTCGTTCGCACTACACGCATTATCGTCGTCGCCGCCGTACGTGTAGTCTGATGGTAATCTCTTCACCTCGAAAATCGAGCAACCGGCCGTCTTGATTCACAACGCGTATCGTTAGATCCGTAATGACCCATGCAGTGATTGGAAGGTAAATGATCTGCGCGGGCGTTTCCGATATCTTATATGCTGGCGGTACTCTCGGAGAAAATTCATGTATCGTATGTACGTGCTTCTCATTGTTGTACGCACCAGCGGTCACGCTACATTCTACGCTAATAATGTTTACGTTCATGATATTAATTGGATCGTCCGATTCGTGCCACCGTCCAGGTTCTAATACTCGATTCGTCGAGAATCCCAGTAGCGATCCAATGTTATTGGACTTTGTAAAGTCTACGGCAAACGAGCAGTATAGCTCGCTTTTCATGGTGTTGTTGTTGGAACGCAACACTATTGGATACGCATCGTTGTCACCACCAGCATTGTAAACACCATTGCCACCGAGATTTTGAGGATACCGCTCGAGTAATCGCTGTTACAAATACTTGGCAATAGCATCAAGTTCGTAGGACCCGTGGGGAATCGCAATGTATTCACGAGTGATGTTGTTGTTGGTGTCATAGTTTACGGCGAAGTAGAATTTATCGTTACTCGAGTCAATATTCGGTATCGTATGATAAGTTTCAAAGGTTGTTAGACCAAGCTCGTAATCATCGTTGCTCAAATCTATGGGTGGAAAGTAGCTTACCGCGAGGGTGCTACTCTTGCCGGTTAGAGTGAATGTTAACGACATATTCCGAGCTGTATTGCTCGACTAGTACTGAATCAGAGCGGTGGGAAGTCAATCCTTAAATTTGGTGCCGATCATCTGTAGAAAGCGTAGACATAGTTGTCCACAGTTGCTCTGATTTTACTGCTGATAAGACGTTCTATTGTATTCAATCATCACAGCATCTTTATCCAGATATCGCACCAATTCCTTAGGCGGTCGAAGATTTCCAAAGCTGTCGAAATATACAGCTCGTCACCCTCTCATCGCATACGCCACCCAATGAGTCCCCGGCCCCTCGACGTTGTCCAAGTTAACGATGCCGTCCACGTTTTGTCGTACTCCTCCGGCAGGTAGCGCATTACGCATAAAAACACCCCTAAAAAATGGAATACGCATACGTTTTGCCAACTCCGCCAATTGCACATCGGTAGTTACGCCCACACGCATTTTTATTTTCTTTTCGACGTTTTTTTTTTGTTTCGATATTCCCTGTCCGCGCTTGTATGGCGCGAGATAAAGTCCGCTACCTTCCATGGAGCGATTATGACGTTGCATTTCCTGCAGCTGATGTTGCGCCGCCTTATTATCGTTTACGGCCTTGGCGATCCCCGCCGCTCCACCAGCTAGTGATCCGAGAATACCTAGCAGCGGGAGAAATGGTAATATACCACCCCGTTTTGCCACCGGAAGAATCCGCTTTTGCGGTGCTCTATTTGCAGTCCTTTTGCGAGGTTTTGTTTTCATCCCCATTCCGATTTTCGTCTTGGCCTTCATAGCTGCCCAAACAGCTGTAGCAGCACCTCTTTCGCCCAGTGTCGAGTCTCGCGCAACGATGCGTTTTCGCGCTTTGTCAGCGAGTACGTTATCTGCCGCGTACCTTCCGCTGAGATCGTTGCTGCGCGAATACGCTATATCGTGTTCGCGACACGCTGTGTCCGACGGATTGATACCTTGATCGCCTCTAGCCAATCGTTTTGCCAGACGAGTTCCTGGATCCCAAAACTGGTATCCCGGGATATGTAATTCGACAGGTATCGCGTTTATCGCCCGATTTAACAAACCGCAAACTTTCCTTACTCTCGTCGGCGACATTCGCCACAGTTTTTAATCAGTGGTGCTGGACCGTCGATATGCGTTCGCTGCCAAGGGCGTTTATAATGTTCCAGACACCGACGATGCTGCCAAACCTCAGAATCGGCTTTTATATGCTCAGGGAGTCTGTCCCACAACTGATCAATGTGCCTGCCAAACTCGCGCAGTAGAATAATCTTTGGTATATATTTCAACTGCTCAGTGGTTAGGTCTCGAATATCGCAATTATCCGATAGAACGAGAAGCATTTCGAATACTGAGATGTTTTGCTTCGGCACGGGCCTATAAATAGGGCGCATCACCGCTTCGATGTATCAAAAATCATTTTCGCGGTTCGCAGCGAGGGTGCAGTTCGTGCGGCAACCTGCGACGATACGCTTGACAAATTTTGATGATAAATCGCAAATGATGGCCTCGAAAACAAGGCGCAGACATGGTAGCATGCTGCCAAACTCCATACGCTGCCTCATTTGCGGCCCCTCAAATTGTGGAAAGACCAAAGTGCTGGTGAGCTTGTTGGAACGTCCTCACGGCGTCCGCTTCGAGAACGTGTACGTGTATTCCAAATCGTTGCAACAGCCGAAATATCAGTATTTGGAGAATTTATTGACTCCGATAGATGAAATTGGCTACTTCACATTTTCGAATAACAGTGACGTCATCACACCGAGCGAATCGCTTGCGAATTCCATTTTTATCTTTGATGACGTGGCATGCGACAAGCAAGATACGATAAGGGAATACTTTGCAATGGGGCGCCACTCGAACATTGACTGCTTCTATCTCTGTCAGATATATGCAAAGATTCCCAAACATCTTATACGCGACAATGCGAATCTGTTGATTCTGTTTAAGCAGGATGGCACCAAGTTGAAACACGTGTACAACGATCATGTTAACACTGATATGTCTTACGAGGATTTCTGTGCTTTGTGTCGTAATTGTTGGCAGCTGAAGTATGGTTTCATGGTGATAGAAAATGATAGCGCGATATCCAATGGACGTTACAGAAAGGGATTTAATGAGTTTGCCGTACCGTGAGATGGTCAATCGTTGTCAACACGTCGGTGGGAAAGCAACGTCTGCGGTGCAACAATGATCGATATCGATAGTCTCGAGATTAAAGATCGCGAGAGAATAGCGAAGGAAATTGCAAGAACCAGCGAAGCCATTCGCAAGAAACATCAGGCTTTGAAGACCGGCAAGATGGAGGAAGATATCGCGTTGGAGAGATACTTTAAACCTATTGTCGAACCCTTAAAACATATTGTGGAAAATACCGCAGCGGCAGAAGCTGAAATATCACCGCTGATGAGCACAAGCGTTGAAGGGAATGAAACATTAACGCCGGAAAGAAAAATCCTGCCGAAATGGAGCATATCGCATAAGAGATAGAGGAAACCGATGCTGGCGCTGCAAAACAGCGTTGAAAAGATATCGCAGGCGTCGAATTCTATCCCGCAGCAGCGCTGCGAAGGAGAATCATGCGAGACGGTTGAACTTGTCAACGGACCGATGGGGCGCACATAATGCACGTACACGATAATTATCGCATCATTCGTGGCAAAGACACCTCTGCGATCAAACATGCAACCATCATCGAAATCCAAGAGTAAAGAAAACCATGGGCACAAAAAGCGGCAACTCGTCGAGGAATTGCATGCTCTAGCTCGAAGACATTTCCCGCGGAGGCGAGTCATAGTGCACGGATACGATGATTTGTGGCAACCTGACGTTGTAGAAATGCGTCCATACTTGCCATTCAACCAAGGTCACCACTACATGCTCACCGTTATCGATGTGCTGAGCAAGTATGCATGGGCGGTACCGCTGAAGACTAAAAGTGGCGCTGATGTTGCTAAAGCGTTTGCAAAGATATTTAGAGATCTATATCCGAAAAATTTGCAAACCGATAAAGGAAAAGAATTTTACAACGCCGCTGTGCAGAAACTCTTGACAAAGCATGACATTAATCATTATTCGACGTATTCGGTGATGAAGGCCTCCATCGTAGAACGTTTCAATCGAACTTTGAAGAACAATATGTGGAAACTGTTTACGCTCAATGGAACCTACAGATGGACCGATGCGCTATCGCGTCTACTTGCAGAGTATAACGCGCGAAAACATAGAAACATCGGAATGCGTCCTTGCGATGTTACCCTAGCGATCGCCGATAAGCTGCTGGCCACCGTATACAGCAACATAAAGATCGTTGCTCCAGCGAGATTCAAGTTGGGCGAGTTTGTGCGCGTGAGCAAATTTAAAACCATCTTCGATAAAGGCTACACGCCGAATTGGACAACGGAGGTGTTCGAGATAGCCAAAGTACAGGCAACTAATCCTGCAACGTACCTGCTCCTCGATTCCTGTTGTTACGAATTGAGTTAAGAAATGTACAGACGCACACGATTGATTGTTCACGGGATTTATAGTTACGAAACAAGTACCATTTAATAAAACACTGATCTATGTACAATATTTACAACTATTTAACGTGATCTTTCGTACTCCACGATTGTTTAATTATAACTTTATTTCGGACACTGTCCACTGCACCAGCGATCTGGCCACTTATTTAGACGATAAGTTACTCGATATAGAAACCTCGCGCGATCGCGAGACGTGCTCTTTGTTCGGCACTCGAGGCGAGAAGAAGGAACCTCGTTTCTCGGAATCCTCGTCAGGATTCCGGGAAGTCGCATGACTCATACTGACGTCATCAGCAGCTGAGTGAAGCACCGTAATTAGATAGGGACACCTAGAGATGGCCCACTCAGCTCCTTTGTAAACATTACAGTTTGTTTCGGCCCGTGGCCGAGCGCTAGACGCACGCGACACCTCGCACGGAACATCGACGGCTCCCCCCTCACTCTGTCTCCAGCACCTGTGGAAAACCTGTTGCCGGAGGATTCTATGAACACGAGCTGCAACGCGTCACCGATCCTGATGTGTATCTAGTGGAAAAAGTATTGCGTAGGAAGGGGGATAAGGTATACGTCAAGTGGCTAGGGTTTGATAAATCGCACAATTCTTGGATAAATAAAAATAATGTATTGTAACATAATAATACATGGTTCAATAAATACAATGATACAGATACATGGTTCAATTTTATTTTTATGCATAATTCCAACATTTATAATGCTTTAATAAATATAATAATTTCTATACATGCGCGAAGAATTTCATAATGGTATATTATAATGTCCACAGGGCAGAGTGTCGGTCGAATCGGGTACGATATACCGCTTGTTGTCGTGTGGGTTTAGAGCGATTTTGGATTCCGAAATGGTGTATACTTTGTGCAATTTCGACCGTGTATATGATTGCCTGCGAACCATTTCGATCTCCCTGTGCAAACACTGCGCGTAGTCGTCGAAAGTTATCGTCCTGGCTATGACGATGGTCTTGACGCCTTTCGCCTTTTTCGTATCTTTTTTACCGTCTACGCGGAGTGCATACATTCTAAGACCTACGAATTCGGTTATTATCACACCGTTATTTTCGTCCTTCATCAGCCCCGAAACCTTCTTATTTACGCGCGTCATATTATATGGATTGTCGATGGGATAATCGGATGTGTCAAATCTGTCGATATTGTGTTTCATGGTCTCGTAGATATCATAGCACTGAATATGATAAATGAGACTGTTGGTGTCGGTGTATAGAACTTTACAATTTTGTCCGTACAGGGGAGACATGTGTTCGTGGTGAAATTTATACAAACAAATTTTTGATATGTCCAGAATGCACATACCCACGTATATCGGTTTGTTGAATTTCACCTCGAGTTTTCGAAATTCAGCGGCTATTAAATTTTCCGAAAAAACACTTCTGCTGCGGAAATTCGGTTTCGCGATCATCGCTTCCGCGCCATATCGCCCTTCCCAATGTGTTAAAAGTTTTACATCCACATGATTTCGCACATTTTCCATAATTTTACCGAATACCGCGTTGTTCATCAATTTGTATAAATTTTTTTCAAAATCATTTGTCGCGCTTGTTCTAAACCGCGTATTGAGTTCGATGTAATCGCGGAGCAAGGGGGATTGAGCGAATTGAAGCACGCGGTGTATCTTTGTAATACGAAGACCGTGACGCGTGCACTGCTGCAGGTTGCGATAATGGATAACGTAACGCTGCTTATCGTATACTGTCGCGAGTAACTTGTCCTGTCTGCTGCCAGGTGGTTTGGCACGCGTCGGGCAGAACGGTAGATCGGCTTGATCGTCGTGCAGACGTTGCGGATATTCCAGATCTACCTCGAGAATGTATCCCGTGGGTGAACCGACAGCGATCGAAGACGCGTCAAAATTTACAACATCTTGGACCCATTGAAATTTGGCATGTGGCAGGGGCTGACACATTGCCCATCCATACAAATTATTTACGTCAAAGTACATCAAGTACGATGACTGTTCCGATGCGTCGTAAGATGACATGTACTTGTTATTTTCATGTGCGTATCTTCCGGAACATCGACTTAAACTCGCACGTATACCGCGTTCGATAAACATAACCATATCGACGTCAGTGAGCAATTCGAACGTAATTTTGATATGTTTTAGCATGGCATCCCACGTGAAACCAGGTAAAGTATAATAATGCGCTGCATCTAATCCGTAACTCTTGATGCAACTTTCGCGAAAAATTTCAAAAATATCTGCTAACAACAAGACATCTGTTTTCAAATACAAATCGCTCTATTCGCCCAAGGTTCTAATGTCGAAACGCTGCCAGACAGTCTCGGCTTGCGAGTAATCGCGCTCGGACACTGTCTCGCCTGTTAACGAACTGTGGAATGACTCGCACGGCGGTAAGCATGGGTCCTGCAGCTTGTCCGCGCAATCAAGGTATTCATACGGAAAGACACCCTTTCACGTCAATAAATTGAAATCCTCGGTGGATAATGTTTCAAATTTGGATCGTAAAATTTTTAATTTATCTGTACTAAGAAGAGATGCTAATTTGTCAAGACTGGTATTGAGAAATTTGTACGAATCGATGAATTGCAATTTTATATAATTTCGCGAGCCTGATTCAGCCGTATCTTCGACATTTTTTGTGAATGAAATATACTCTTCTTTAGTAATGGGCAATACGTCAACGCTGCCTTCGAAAGCGGTAGCTATTTCCTCGATAATGAAATGTGAATCGTAACCGAATAAATTATGAAAAACTATGGGGATGTTAAACGCATTTTTATAATTTAAATTGCACTCCGAATGTGCTGGACCTCTAAACCGTCCGGATAGATGGCAATGATCGCGAACTCGTATATCGCTAGCCTCGAATGGCTCTTCGCAAATATGGCAATCTGTTGCATTGCGAAATGTCGTCCACTGTTCGCTAGTTAAATCCAACATGGGAACATTACTGGTCAGGACGGGTTTGGCAAAATCTGCAAAATTTTTAAGTTCTTCGACGAAACATGAAACACAATCCGCGTCGCGGCGACTTCGATACATCGATAGCGATGTATCGTACGAACAATGCATATAATAGGCGATACTATGCACCTTATGTTTCTGGTACGTGTGCAATTTGCGATCCTCCTCACCCCTCCGACTGTCCTCCGTTTTCTCGATGATGCACTCGAGATCTGCGTACACCACGAAGGGGAGCCGCTCCTTTCTGCAGTGGTTGTTGAAGGTGAGCAGATTGGTGCCTTCGTTGGGCAGCAGAATGGCGCAGTCGTTCATCTTCCCACAGTCCAGCGAATGAAGCTCCAACTTCTCGGCAGATCCGAAGAAATGCATACATCTTTAAACCCAAAATTTTTTTTTTTAATTTGTTTCGCGAGACATTTCAACATTTCATAAGTTTATATACGTACCGATCACAGATGAATTTCTTTGCCTTCTTCTTACTCAACTGCGTGCTCACCAGCCGGGACAAGTCCTTGATCAGCACAAAGTGCCCTACATCGTCGTGCTCTTGATTCGGCGTGTAGAGCAGGTTGATGTGCCGATCCCTCTTTTGGCTGATGAGGCGCAGTGGGAAGACTGTTGGCCCTTTCTTCTCCTCGAAGCTGTACACATTGATGGAGACGTTGTTCAGCCGCTCAAACTTCCCAATCTGCTCCAGAGACATTGGAAATTCAATGCCCTGGAGATTTATTACTGAAGCATATTCGGGGTATGAACTTGGACGATCGGCATTTCTTTCCGCGTGATGAAGAGCGGCGACCACTGCCCAAGCGATACAGGCGTTGTCCGGGGATTGTACGCTAATCGTCGCCTTCTTCAGCGATATTTCCCGTGGCAACTTATAGTGACACTCCGCGCGCAGCGGATTATATTTGTTGACATTGACCGTCAGATTCAGGATTCTCGTCAATGCCCATCCGCTGTCGCGTTCCTGGAACTCTTCCAGCGATGCCAGGGTTGGTTCGGTGACGCATCGTTGGTATCACACCTGCAGATCGGATGTACCGAAGAGTTCGCAATTTCGGATATTGATGCTTTTACAAGCATGCTTGTCACCTGCCACAAATTAGCCGTTGAACATCGTGTTCACTTTGAGGTTTCGATGTTTCCTCAAAGGACCCCGCACATGCTCCAACACAATGGCCGCCGCATCCTGGAGGAAGTTGCGCGGTTCGATGTAATTCGAATTTAGCACGGCACCAGTTAATACGCGGCTATCGAACGCAGTGTCTATTTCGCGCCACAAAAGTCCCGTGCTCGAATGTCCGGCACCTTCGCGCACGAAACGTCCGCGCAACGAATATTTCAGTCCTTAGAGCTGCGCGATTCGAGCAACTAACGATTGTCGAACACCGATCGATAATCGAGGACGTTTCACTCGGCTGTGTTCTTCCAAAGATTCGATACACTCGTTGCACCGTTCTTCCCACGCGAGGTATTCTTCGCGTGAAATCAATCGTGCAGATTGATCTCGCAGTTGGCGTTCCACTTGCGCGAATTTTTCCATGATCGTAAATGGAATGTAAATGTAATGTATTATTCGCGCAAGGTGTTACAACGATTTGAGGCTTTGTGCAGTTTAGAGCATGCTTTTATGGTTGGTACCACGATTTGGTGTCTCTGTCTAACTCTTTCGGCGTACCCCCTCCCTCAAATGCATCGCATGCAAAAACGATGATCCGTCCCAACACTGTTCGATGCAGTTTCTGCTGATATCGCATAATTCTTTCCATGATTCACGCGGAGGACGAATTAGCGCGCAAGATCGCCCGGCACAGTTTCTGCCAACACAGCATAATTCTAGGATTCGACGCTTCCAAAAGTATTATATTACATTCAACACGCGTGGAGACTTTTATTCTTGAGAATGGGGATTAAATTACATGCAATCGTGCGATATGCTGCGACGTTAAAATTGAAAAACATGCTGGAAAATTGGTAGCTTTAGAATAAAATGTTGCGGTGGGGGAAGCAATTGCACCTATATTTAAGCCGGCTCCTGGACGTTATTCCATCAATCGCTCAGTAGCCTCAGTGACTTTCATGGACGAGTTACGGCTGGAAAAATTGTGTAGTGCCGAATTATTCGCTGGGTGTCCAGATTATTTCGTTCCAATCATGCGAGATGATGGCATAGCTCCATGTGGGGAGAATATTTATTATGACAGGTAAGGCTTATTTTCACATATTCCCACAATTTTTATATTTATTCCTGATACGAGCGGACAATTTCATAGCTTTGATTGTTTTCTTAGCCCGCGTCGAGCATCGCGTATCATGGTCAGAAGATACGCATTAACATCCGCGGGTAGCAAATATTTGGAAATTGGAATCAACGTAGGACCTAAGGCCGATGTAGAAGTTCTTCTCGGCGATAATCGCGGGAATCATCTCATATTATCGTGGTATATATGGGGTGCACTAGTCGGTAGCCGTACAACCATCGAAGAACGTGCACAATTGCCTGAATCAGACTCGATGCGGATTGATGAACTAACGGTGGATATTTGTCGGATCTATGATTCTACGATTGTAAAGATGACACTACTTGACAAGTTGCTGTATTTCAAACCGAATACAGTAACATTTTTATGTAATCTTGAGCCATGTGTAAGCTATGTGTATTCGCGGTTGCATCAAACTGCGGAAGATGTGAGAGTAAAATTTGAATGTTTTGTTAACGTGTTGCAACAAAGCGGTGTTGCCTGCGAAACATTAGATACGCGCAGTGCTGCTAAAATCATATGCGATAGCGAATATTACGACGAAGAGTATCTCGTAGATTGCGAACTGGTAGCATGTGCCATCAGTGATATTCTGGCTGATGCTCGTAGGAAGAAAAAATGTTAAATTATTATTCTATTTTATGTAACAATATATACAAATTTCTTAAACGTATATTATTTCTCCATTTTATTTACCCTCCTTCTCTCCTCACCACCTAATTCTACGATTCGACGTTCCCAAAAATATAATTATTTCTCTGCGCTGGGGAAAAAGTGTCTGTTGGTTAGGAATAAAATTTCTGCTGACACCGCATAATTCTATGACTCGCGCCTTCTTCGCGCCGTGAAAATGACATCATTTCCCGCAGCTGCTCCAGTGGAGTCAAATTACACACGATCGCGCGATACGCTGCGACGTTAAGATTGAAAAAAACATTTTGAAAAATTTTAGCTTTAGAATGCATGCGATTGTACCACTGTCTCTTTCCCTCTCTCAGAATTTAGCTTGTACCACTATGTAGTGCTATCTCTTTCCCTCCCCGAATATGTGATTTGTAAAACGTCGCTCGGTACAATTTCTGATAAATTATTATTTCTCTGCGCTTGGCGGTTCGCTAGATCGGTGTGGGCCAGGGGTGAAAAAATTTTCGGGGGTGGGCCAAGGTCGTTCCCTCCCTCGGTTAGGTATGAAAAAAATTTCGGGGGTCATTCCCTCCCTCTGAAAAAATTTCTGACGGCGGGCCAGGTCTGGAGAGGTCTCCGCGGCGGCTCGGCCTGGACTGATCCCCTCCACGATTATTGCTTCCCCCACTCTGCGGCTCGTGCGCGCGCAACCAGTCTTCCACTCCCCGCTGTCCCCGTGCCCATATTTCCCTCCGCCGCACTCCCCCGCGCGCCCTCACTTCCACCCGCCCCCGCGCTCCCCTCAGAGGACCTGAGTTAGAAACCGCCTAGTACTATGTTGTATGCAAAGAAAATGTTCCCGCTAATACTACCGTCTTCTGTATGATCATACACGATCGTATATTCGAATACGAGCCTTTGACTAACGTGGTACGTAAACTAACATAGTGTGCGTGTGTGCGAACGATCAACGAATACTACTGCCGCTACTGCTACTGTGAAAACGTCGATGTCGAAGTCGTCAGTTACTGTTCTGACTCCGCCACCGATGCTACTACCTAAACGAATAATAATGTTCGCCATTGTCGATGTACAAGGTTTCAATACCGAACGCGAGTTCGTCGCCAAAGAGATCGCGATTCGCGCAAACAGTAACAACGATAAAACACCGCCGGTTAGCTATTGGATCTTCGAACCACCGTACTTCTTGGGACATCTGAATTCGTGCGAGATCTGTCAAGCGTCCTGGCTCGCGAATCATCATCACGGGCTTCGCGGGTCTGAGGGTTGCGTTCCATAATCCAAACTTCCGGGGCTGCTCACCCGCGTACTCGCGAACATTGACTTTGTCATCGTGAAAGGTGCGGAAAGTAAACCTGGATGCTGCAACTACTACCGGACATAATCGTTGAGAATGTCTGCGATTTGTACGAACTGAAGGAGCGTGTTGCGGTCGCAACAATTGATGAGTCAGCTGAGGCCCGGTGACATTGCGTTGTTGACGTCAACGATCTTTTCAGAGCACCCGCCCAGCGACCGTTAGTTCGAAAACACCACCGCTGTGGCAAGCACTTACGAACGACTCTCTGCTTGCGCCCATTGCGTCACTGCTCGACAGAGTACTTTTCACGTGACCCATTTCGCTATGCGCCATTGTAATATAGCTGTCGTCGTGTGTTGTACAAGTGTTTGTGACGTCCGTGGTCAGTGGTTGACCACGAAAAAATAAATTGTGCCAGTCCCAAAAGGGTCGTTGCTGTTGGATCTTCCTTCCCCCCGAGCCATCCCAGCGCCAGCATTTTAACCCGCTCTTGGCGGAATCAGAGCGAAAGATCAACAACAACAACGCTCGAACCGTCGAAGACGAAGGCGGCTACGACGTTGACGACGATTATTGCGGAATCGTGCCCGACAGCGTGGACCCCGACGTTCCTAACCTGAAGTCTATGTCTTCAACGAATGCCCTTCGATGTGCATTTCACAACAACGGCGGTTTTTGCGCGCTGGAGAACGTCCAGAAAATATGGAATTATATACGTAGCGTCGCCTAATGTAAGTCCTACACAGGCATTGCATCTACTTTATGCGTCATATGCAGAGAAACGAATATGTATGTAACAATTTTTTTGTCTTCTATAGCGGTGACCACAAGGGCGGTGGCGATGAGCGCAACGACAGCGGCGACTGCTTCCTTTACCCACGAGCAAGAATATACCTCCCATACGAACGTCGTTTTCACGCAAATACTGACTTTATAATTTAAGTATGCATGCAAGGATGTACATGAATAAACACACACCGGTTTAAATAAAAAGTTATATTTATTTATTTAAAAAGGAAATTTTTAAAAATATATTTATTTTAAAAAAAGAAAAATTTCTGCGTGATGATGTTACTTCCTGTAACATACAGAGAAAACACCAAATTATTATTATTATATAAAACGTTGGTAACAGCACACGAAACACCAAACAATTAAAATTCACTTATACTCACTCTTCGAATAATCGCTGCAACCCCCAGAACACTCCTTCAAACGTTAGAAATTCAATGTCCAACGTATCTTCCCGTTACATGCGCCGGGCGAATTGTATTTTCTGCTGTAACTCGCGGCAGATTCGCCCGTCCCTCCTCGTCGAGTTTTGGCGATGCTGAAACAAACACACAACTCGATTAAAACATCGTCGAATGGTGTACGCGTATCATTTGCGTGAAACATCACTTAGGAGTAGCTGGATTATCACGTCGCAATCCCCATCGCGCGCATGGGCCTCGCTGTCATCTCAGCGGTAAAACTAACGTGCGACTCGATTAAAACATCGTCGATTGGTGTACGCGCATCAGAATTATTTTTCCGAAACATCACTTACGAGGCGCCTGACCGTCCCGAGATATTCGTCACTCCATTCCCACATTTCATTTTCACGTTGGCACTGTAACGAACGCACAAATTGATTAAAACATTGTTGAATGCTGTACGCGCACCAATATAATTTTTGCGAAACATTACTTACGAGATGTCTAAACGCCTCCCGCCGCTCCACTCGCTACACCTTCACTAGATTATCGAGTTCATACTGAAACAAACGCATAACTTTGTTAGAATACCATCTAAACACGCACCAATTCAAATTACACCAAAAACCATACTTACAATTTTTCGCGCCAACTCGTCACGCTCGTTGTGCCATGTACGTTCGATTTCACCATGCATTCGCTGAAATAAACGCACAACTTCATTAGAATATCGTCGAATGGAATACGGGCACCAATTTAATTTACACAAACTATACTCACGATGCATCGCTGCATCTCAAAGGCATTCATGCCTCGCGTCACTGGCGTTCGAATTAACTCAAAGGCGTTCATATCTAATTGTAATAGCTACATTGGCCCGTGCGGCGGTGGTCGACACATTTCGTTTGCCTAGCCTAGAACGATGCCCAGCGCGTTGCAGGGTAGGGGTAGCTTTCAGGTAGGGTGGTTGAGGTTGGGTGGGGATCACAGTTTCGTCGCATCCTTCTTCTTCTTCTTCTCCTTCTTCCTCGATGATTTTATAATTTGAGACTAATTATTCCAGCTTATAGTTCACTTTTATGGTCCACACCGCGAATCGTCTCTGGCTCTTCTGTGGTATGCACGCTCCTTGAATTTGTCATGCATACTATTTGAATTTGCCACGTATTCTCTAACCCTTGTGTGATATACATACACGCTTTGGCCATCGCCATCACTGATGCAATATACTTCCACACATTGACGTATACGTGTGCGTGAATCAGTATAAAATGACGTGGGTCAATCTGGTGGGCATCATTACACCACGTACGTTTGAGTGTTAAGTATCGTTCGCGTTAATTTCTCCTCCGAACAATCGATCAGTATAATCGTACATAGTGCATATCGAAATATACAAACGCAGCTTAAACGATTCATCCTGCGCACCCGACAACGATGACGGTTCTCCAAATAAACGCCAACAACAACATCATCAACAGTCAAATATGAGGTACGTATACGTTCCTATACACTTTACACTTACTTCATTCACTTACTTGCTTCGCTGTAAACGTAAACAAACGAAGCATTACTTTCATGTACATGTTTCTTACAGTTCTGGATCTGCAACATCTAAACGTTGAAAACACCAAAACCATCAAACGTACAGATCCTGAGGCGTGATTACCCGCTAACCGCAACAGCTTATAAACGTCTAACTATTGGACCTCGCATTGGCATGGATTCGTGTCATGTCGAGATCGCCATAGCCGATAATAAAGACAGCGGGTTAAGCTTTTCAATGTCGACGTGGAAGCTCCTGCTACAAAAGGAGGTGATCCAACGATTACGCAGCAACGCAACATCGCCTCAAACTCACATCGTAATTGACCATTTACGACTAGAATTCACGCGTATGCATAATGATCAACTTATTAAAATCGCCGATAATCGCGTTGTCATATATATGACTGAAGCCACGATGCGTAATGTATTCGCGTACAAACATTGCATTGAACATATGTTCACCTGACTAATTGAAAACATATACTGTGTAAGCAGTAAATATGCCGCTTTCATAGAACTTCTACGTACCGCTACCGCATCAACGAATTATGTGAAATTAATATCAGAAAGCGAGCACTTCGAGCAACATTCTTTGATTGATTGTGAATTGTTGGTGTTAGACTTGCAATCCATGCTGTGTGATGTAAACCACGTACCACTGTAGTACGTGCATATATGTCTTAATAATAAATGTATGACTTTCACATCAATACCTGTAACGTCTCATTTATAATATCCTTTCGTACATATTCATATATTAATTCTTAGAAGCATGGTCTTAACGTATGTCAATCGCGTTTCCGGATAGGCAATATGGGTGGTCCTGACACTGGTCTCCTGTAAACCAGATGACCGCGGGTCTATGTACGAATTCTTTTGCCCTTACGCGAGTCAAATTTTCCTTTATTTGCAGTTTTATTCTTTACATATAGTTTAGATCCAAACTCTCGCATATAGCCGATAGTGGAGGTCTTCCCCTTCCACACCGTAAATGATATCTGTCCCTTCAACGCTGTCGTTGGACATTGCTTACGGACATAGCACGTGGTGTTAACCGCCTCGATCCAAAATGCTGAAGGGTCTTTAACGAGGGTCCAATTCTTCCTCTCAGCAATTCCGATCTGCTAGGGGTATGCAGCACAGTCACTCTCCTTTTGATCTCGTTCTTCTTCAGAAACATATAAAATTCACTGTTAACGTATTCACCTCTATTGTCCGATTGCAAAGCATTAATCTTCTTCCCTGTGAAGTTTTCCACTTCCGCTTTGTAATCTTTGAACACTCTGAGGATATCACTTTTGTTCTTCACAAAATACACCTCACAGCAACGAACGCGAGTTATCGGCGATAAACGTTATGAAATACCCTTTACCGGAAAACGACGGATGCCTCATCGGCCCACAGCCGTCCGTCTGCACTATTGCTAATAAGTCTCGCGTGCGGTCTTCACTGTTTTTCGGAAAAGGTTTGCATGTCCGCTTCTCACTTACACAGATCTCGTACTCTCACAATTTTTCATTGTCTTTGATGTTCAAGCCGTGTATCGGGCCATTCCTGGCCATCGCCTTTAAATCACACTCATTCAAATGGCCTAACCATTGATGCTACTCGTCGATTGAATTCTTCCTCACTTCGACATTTTTCGCTTTATCCTGGCACATTCTCACATGATCAATGTTACCCATACGGCCTGCACGCATGCGCACTAGGGCGGCCCTTATTTTTGAATTTTCGATTTTTTGTCTCATCCTTTAAAAATATGATACTTGGTAAGAAAATGCTTTCTACAAAATTTCAGTCATTTGTGTCAAAATTTGAAATTTTAGTGATTTCACATCAATTTTGTACATCATTAACGAATGTTTTTTAATGAAAGTACAATTTCTAAGATGTATAAAAGTATCATTTGTGTGTGACTTCGAACAGTATTCTTAAAAACTTTGAATTTATTAATATTATTACTATTAGCGTACATCGCAGCATCTGAGCCACTGTGTGCGGCTATTACTCTTATTTTTCGACTTCTGATTTTTTCGTCGCCCCCCCCCCCCCCAAATTATAACACTAGACGGAAATGTGATGCCTGAAGATTTTCAAATTGATTGAACTCAGCAACCCGTACCCCACATTAATAAAACTTTTGAAGTTTTAGTGATTTTATGATAATTTTTTAAAATAATTTGATACTGGTCTATTGAAAAGGAATACTTATTATTATCATTATTATTATGACATAGTAATGATATTTAGTCACAACTTTAAACAATTTAGTGAAAAACTTGTATCGTAGATTACCACGACCACGGGGATTGAGAAATTAAACTTTACATATAACGCTGCGGTTTAGCTACTGTATGCAATTACGTGAATATTCCGGACTTTTCCCTATGAAAATCCTGCTAATGCAAGAACCTTCTAATATCATAGGAAAAAATTGTTACCTGGCCCCCGGCAATCGTGACTATTACTGTGTTTTACTTGGTTAAGGGATTCCGAGCTGTTTGGTTTTTCCCAAGAAAATTTTTTAATAAATACAATATATCTACAGACTTTTTAGAAATAAGCCTTCATTGTGGAAAAACGACAGATCATATTAGAAAAGTTTACAAATTGCAACTATAAATTGTAAAAACAAAGGTGGAATGCCATCAAAGCCAGGGCCTTTGTTCAAGTCAAGCGAGTTAAGTATCACTGATGGAAATATACAATGCATGAATGCATGGACACTGTTGTATGAGATCTAACCCACACTCAAGGCAGGCGCCGCACAGTGATCGAAAATCGAAAAAATCTGGTCAAAACCATAAGTTCTACAATTACCAATTATAGTTTCCGACCCCATCACCGTTTTCATTGTCTATCTGACTACTAATTACCAACAGTTAGAGGAAAGTAAGTTTGCCACCATACGCTACAACTCAATCCAAAGTTGAGTATTGTCGGAGTGTTACTCTCTCAGTGAAATTACTGGTGCTCTTTATGACTCTTAATACTGTACTTAAAACTGGTAGAATTACCATGCATTCAGTAGATAATGATAAGTACAGTCGTATAGTATATTTTAGTACAGATTTGAAACATGTAGCAATAGAGGGGTGAAATTTCAATTAAAAAATTCCATGCCTGTCACGACCACAGGTAAAATTTTATTTAGCAAGAGATAAAGTGTACTTCAGGGCTCTTCCGAGCAAAATTTCTTCATTTGTCATTAAGAAAAATGCTTCAGCTGTTGTGGTGTACAAAAAATTTTTGCCCATATTTGCCCCTTTTTAAGAAAATCCATTTTATGCTGTACGGTGCAGCGGTCCCAAATCCCTAAAACGTGACCAAAAGATACAGATGACCTTTGATTTGTACAAAAATGAGTATACTAAGATTTTCGTGGTCGCTGATTACAAATCTGAGGTCAAAATTGCAAAAAAAAAACAAAATGGCGGATCCAATATGGCGGACGCGAATATCATAAAAACATCAGATGTGGTGTAAACTTGTTATCCTGGAGTTTTCGAGTTCGTTAATTACGAATTTTACGTAAAATTGCAAAAAATATTTGTAATCTTCAGGAAAAAACTATTTTGATGTTAAAATAGTTTCAACATGATGGACACTCCAACTCTACTTAGTATTTTCGGTACATCTATCGTGGCACTTCAATTGATATCTGATGCACCTAATTCATCAAAAAAAAATTATTGTGTGGCAAAACTCACGACCAGCATCACCCCGCGTTTGCCGTCCAATTAGATTGCCATTCATACAAGAAACATCTCAGGTTATTACTCAAGAGAAACTGTACATAGAAACACAAATACACTCCTCCACATTAATTAAAGGATCACCTCTAGGAGCCAGAAAAATAGGGGCAAGTTCACATGGTCATAACTCCGGTAAAAATAGTCGTATCGTGCGGGCGTAAGACGGCAAAAAGGCGCAAAGACGCCCACATCTGCGTTGCACGTGGGGCGCGCTAACCGGCGACCCTTCCGGAGGTACCCATGAGGCGGTCAGAAGCGTTGGCCTACCCTTGCATTTATGGCGACCTCCTCACTTTAATTGCCGAGTGGCAGATTGGTCCTTGCAACGGTCAATCCGTTTAATAAAGTGTGCAACGCAGATGTGAGGATCCTTGGAATGCCTACTAATAAATCATTGCCCCTAATGGTTAATGAAAGCCCGATTATTTTTTCCGCGACTATGCCACGCGGAACAGTCTCTTCTCTTTAAGACGCATCTTCGACTTTTTCGATTCGTTTACAATTTCGGTCTCTGATATTCTTTCCAAGATATACTTAAAAATTGCACAAATTCCATTTTTTCTTCAACTCACTGTATCTTCGCGAGAGATGATCGGAATATCAATATCATAAGCTCATTTTAAAGCGGCGAGTCTGCCGATTCTTTTGAGTGCCATCGGAACCCACTGCGATAAATTCTTACCTGTGACCTTTAAGTTTGAAGTTACCGTTTCGGAAAAAGCTGTGGCTTCAGCGGCCGCATGACAGCCGTGAATGCAGTACCGCCGGCATTGGCGTCACCCAAGACATACCTGCGCCGATACAATCCTCGTCCCACAACTCTGCGACAGGTAAAGGCAGCATTACAGGAAATTTAGCGCAGATTACCTCAACGTCTAATACGTCGCTGTATTAACATGAAACAGCGATTGCGGGCTATTATCCAAAATCGCGGTGGTAATACACCATATTAAGATTTTGAATTACCTGCGAATCCATCGATTTGCCCCCACACCCAACGCACAAATGCACACACACGCGCACACGCACGCACACACACGCGCACACACGCACGCACACACACAAAAGAGGCATAGATCCGACCGAGCAACCTCCACGCGGTGTGTCTTGGGTGACGTCAATGCCGGCGGTACTGCATTCACGGATGTCACACGGCCGCTGAAGCCACAGTTTTTTCCGAAACGGTAACTTCAAACTTAAAGGTGACAGGTAAGAATTTATCGCAGCGGGTTCCGGTGGAACTCGAAAAAATCGGCAGACTCTCCGCTTCAAAATGAGCTTAATGCAATGATGTTCCGACCATTCCTTGCGAAGATACAGCGAGTTGAAGAGAAAATGGAATTTGTGCAATTTTTAAGCATATTTTGGAAAGGACATCAGAGGCCGAAATTGTAATCGAATCAAAAAAGTCGGAGATGCCTCTTAAAGAGAAAAGTCTGATCTTTCTATTGTTTTTTTTTTAGGAACGTTCTACGATGATTGCATCACTTGCTAGAAGCAACTAAAGAAAAAAAAACGACTTTTGCTTCAAAGTTAAATAACTCGGCCAAAAAAATTATACAAGAAATCAATTACCTTCTTTTTACACAAGAAAGTGGTCGCTTTCGAGTGGTGTAAATGAAATGTGTGTAAAAAAATTCATGCCCGCCGTGGAACATCGCAAAGTTGAAGAAAAATTTAAAAAATTGACCAAGTGCTCTTTGTATTGCTATAACTTTGCCGAAAAGCAATGCATCTGAAATTTGAAAAAAAAATCACCTGAAAGTAGAGATTCCACGCTTTCAAATTATGTTTTTAAATTATCGATACGACTATTTTTACCGGAGTTATGATCATGTGAACTTGCCCCTATTTTTCTGGCTCCTAGAGGTGATCCTTTAATTAATGTGAGAGTATATTAACTTCGTCCATCATCTTTTTTTTAATTTTGACTTGACATTCGTAATCAGCAACCTCGAAAACTCCATGATACCAAGTTTAGACCAAATTTGATGTCTTTCTGATTACGCGCCTGCCACTGTATCGACGGAGCCACGGTGCGGTCAACAACAACATATGACGCGGAGGATCCTGAGTGACAATTTAAAAGTCTGACGTTATGCCATGGATGGCCTAAACAGCTGAGACATGAGGAACGTGTATGGATTATTACTCCACAGTTCGAACAAGTAACTGGGTCGATCACGACGGCATTACAGCCCTTGTATTTATTGGGTCCAGGCGACATTGAATAACATAGTCTCAGTAGATCAGAAGAATAAAGTCAAAGGACAGACAGACGATACAACGGGATTCCGCAAACTTAAAAAAACACGACAGTCCAAAATTAAAAACACCACAGGTTGATGCACCAGATAAACAAGATTAAGTGTTCAGGTTAAAAGAGGCGAGAAAGCTGCAACGAAAGCAGCGACAGATCGCACCGAAATCAATGGTTCCCCGAATCGATGAGCCACTCACTCGTACACATTATAACGATCGCAAGAACAAAACAAAGCACCTGTCACCTCGAGAGTTGAACTCAGCCTGATGTATCATCCATTCTTTTTCTTTTGTATTAATTTTCATCATGTCTAAATATACATTTTGTCTAATCGTTCACATTAGAATCTGTGCTTCTTTTCGGGTATTTTCGGCATCGCGCGCGTGTATACCCACGATCCTAACCTCAACACTTTTATTGTATAATTCCATAATGACCGAGTACATCAGCGTGGAAATTCGAGTTGCATTTCTCTTTTCTCACTTTATTGAGAATAGCCAAATAGGTGAGCTATAATAACATCTATTTGAGGCTATCGAGGATTTATCAGTTGGTGATTCCCGAATCTTCGGTAACGCGTTGGCCTACCGGGACCAGTAAGTATCAGTTCCGTCTCGACCCGTCGTTCAAGGATAACGTGTCCGTTTGCTCGCTATCTGGTAAACGCTGATAGGAGCCCACCAAACCATAATTTTTACAACAGGTTATGGGCTCAATGCCACTAATAACGAATCACTACCTGTTAAATAATGAGACAGTTTTGAGCGTAGGGATGCTGGTGCGGTTATGTCCGACAAAAAGTGCATTACAACACAGCTTGTATGAGATAAAATGCGTTTCGTCTTCATTTTAAAACACTTGTTCAGCTAGAGTGAGCATTTGAACAGTGAGCTTGAGAGTAGTGCGAACAATTTAATGATTGAGGCCGTTGCAATGAGAAGCGCGTACACAAGTCGCCACGTGTCGACGCACCACCGGTGATCCACAATCAATCACCGTTTGCACGCGAGAAAATTACAGTGAGCGAAGTAAAAAGAGACTGGCACAGAGAACTGACTAAACACAATCACGATAATATACTGAACATTGAGAGATCCACACGTTATAGAGAAAATTCTGAATCGCGAGACACGTCCTTTCTGTTACACAATGTGAACAAGAATGCTGAAAAGATGGATGATCTTTTCCGCCACGGCGTCGTTTCGAACGTTCTCGAGTATCGATCGACGTGGTGAGATCTGATTGGTTGATCGATTGTGGATCGGCTGATGAGTTTCGCTGCCCGGAAGGTGCTGCGATGAAAGTAAGTGTGGCGGTGAGATGAACTACACGAATCTCAAACACTACCAGAAAATAGCGTAACTCGTGAGTGAAAAGTAACCGCGTTGCAAGCGATTTGGCGAGACGACCGTTAAGGGTAATAAAATTATTCGAATCGAGGAAACTTTGAGAACATGGCCGCAACAATGAAAAATGATTGGCGAAAACTACGACACGTGAAAATTTCATATGAGTGCAATTTTTAAGAAAAATGACTTATGGGAGTATGTGTAGGGTGCGATACCGATGCCAGCAGCCACCAACGAAAAGTAAACTGAGTGGGTCTAGATGGGCGGGAAAACCGAGTTGGACATTGTGTTGGCTGTGAGTCCAAGCGAATTGGTAGCCTTAGATGGCCTGGAAAGTTCTAAGGCAACGTGGTAAAAATTGCAGTCCATGTACCAATCCAGTGGATTGGCGCAGAAAGCGTTTTTACTGAAGAAGTTGGTATTAATGCGCATGCAGGAGGAAGGCTACCTGCGGAAACACATCGCGGATTTTTCGATGCAGTGAAGAAGCTCAAGGAGATATGGTTGATGGTAATAGACGAATTACTTGCAATTTTGAAGCTGTAAAGTCTCCCAGATTCTTTCTCGATTCTTTCCATCGACAAAGATAATGAAGGTCAAAATCATCGAGCACTACGAGGGAAGAAAATCTAAGGAAGTAGACCAAGAGGCGATGTTCGTAAAACGGGATAACGCGTGCACAGAGAAGAAACACGAAAATAGAGGCCAAAGAAGTAGAAACAAAAGTGAGTGCTACCAGTGCGGTCATTATGGGCATATGGCGAAGGAATGCAATGCCAAGATTGAAAGAAAACCAAAACAAAGCGCGCGACGGCTGGAAAATCGAGACGAGGACGCACAACAGAAGCATCTAAGTAATATGTCAACGATGCTGAGTATCACCGAAGAGGTTGAAGAAAGGGATGCCTTCACGATGGTGCGAGTGAGAGAGGTAGAACGAGGAACTCCCAATCGCTCGCAATGCGCATGCGCCGGTGTGCCCCTCTCGCTCACACCAGCTCGCACATGCCTTTCTCTCTCACGTGATATTAGTCGCCAACTGGCTCCATAGGAGACATGCGGCAATGAGACCTCCAGTAGTATATGCTACGATCGCCGATACGAGGCGCCCCCCTCCCCTCCTCCATAGCTCACGATACCAAAGATTAGTACGCACCGCGCCGATAGATCGCGTCGGTTTCTCGCAGCTACTGATTTCCACGAAGTTGGATATAAGACCCGCTGCGACCAAAGCAAGAAACCTCGAGTGCGGATTAAGGAGCCCACTCACCGCGCCGAGCGAACGACGGGATAGTGCCCGGGTTCGACCGTTGTGGATGCCATGCCGCGTATCTCCCTGGTATCCTGAATCCTTGTTTCATAGTGGAGGGACTGGATAGTGCCCTGACTCCCTAAACCGTAATCATAAGCTCTGTACATAAAACCAAAATATAGATATAGTCAGGGCACTAGTTTACTCGAACCCAGCAACTCGACTGAGTTTACCGACCGAGTCTCTCCGATGCTGACCCACGAGGTAGCCGTCACAAGGTGATGTTAAGTCAATAGAAGACTTCTGTGTGGTGCATCGATAGTGGATGCACGAGACACATATATAACGAGAATAGTATGCTCCAGGGGTTCACGAGGTTGGAAAGTGAACTGAACTTAGCGAGCAGTGAGAGTACGAGGATTACTGGAATGGAGAAAGTGAGTATTTCAGTGGATACAGGCAGCGAAGAGCGCGAACGTCCTCCGTCGGGCGGTGCGTGGAGGATTTGTCCCTCGCCTAGCGGCCGACGGGGGATGCTGCTGCCCCAGCTAAGGGTCGACCAGCCAGCCCTCCGTGGGTGGGGGTGGGGCGGTGGGGGCCTGTGTCGGGGATAGGTGTATAGATACTTTAGACCTGGACGGGGGGGCTTCCGGCGCGCCCCCCACATCTCCGCGTACAATAGTTAGAATCAAGTTCATATTTGAAATAGTTGATTGAAATACAGGTACAATGGGTGGGTCAATTTTACAATCAGATGTGACTGGGTGCAAATAAGAAGACATACACAGTTTTTGGCTCCGAAATAATATGGTTTCAAAATTATGCACACTATTGCCTATTTCGGGGTAGAGTGTCGGTGTAAACCGGGAGTGGCTGACACTAGCCGGAAAGGGCGTTTCGGGAGTATGATGGATGACGGTACAGGAAGCCTCGGGAAGCAACTGGTGCCGGGGGATTACCCGGGCCCGGTCACGATATCTGGTGACCGTGTCAGCGGGTTAGGCGAGGTGTCCAGAAGTAATGCCGGTGGTGACTCAGGCGTGCGGAACACCATCTTGGAGGAGGAGGCCGCAATTACGCCACGTAAGGATCGCACGGAACCACCACGGGAGGATCGCCCGAATCCCAGGTCCGGCTGGTTGGACACAAACCCTTTTGCCCTGTTGTTGGTGACGAAGGGGGCGGGGAGAGAAGTGCAGCTTCTTCTCGCGGCAGCGAGAAGGATAAAGTGGAGCAGTCCTTTAAGAGTTTGGGCAAGAAAATTGCGGAGCGACTGGAGGAACATCAGTAGGGTGTATAAGGGGATTCTAACCCAGGTCCTCTGAGGGGAGCGCGGGGGCGGGTGGAAGTGAGGGCGCGCGGGGAAGTGCGGTGGGGGGAACTTTAGGCGCGGGGACAGCGGGGAGCGGAAGACTGGTTGCACCCGCAAGAGCCGCGGAGTGGGGGAAGCCGTAATCGTGGAGGGGACCAGTCCAGGGCCAAGCGGCCGCGAAGACATCTCCAGACCTGGCCCGCCGTCAGAAATTTTTTCAGAGGAGGGAATGACCTACAGCTGAAATTTTTTCATACCTAACCGAGCGAGGGAATGACCTTAGCCCACCCCCGAAAATTTTTTCACACCTGGCCCACACCGATCTAGCGAACCAATATGCAGCAGAAATTGTTTAATAATTTATCAGAAATTGTTTCGATAGTGGATGCACGAGACACATGTCGGGAAAGATCGACGTTTTACAAACCATATATTCGGAGACGGGAAAGAGAGAGAGAGAGACGGCACAAACACAGTAATTTTAAAGCTAAATTCGGGGAGGGAAAGAGACAGTGGTACAATCGCATGCATTCTAAAGCTAACAGTATTTCAAATGTTTTTCAATCTTAATATCGCAGCGTATCGCGCGATCGTGTGTAATTTGACTCCTCTGGGGCAGCCGTGCAGGATGACGTCATTTTCACGGCGCGAAGAAGGCGCGAATCATAGAATTATGCGGTGTCAGCTGAAATTTTTTTTCCAAACCAACAGACACTTTTTCCCCAACGCAGAGAAATAATAATTACATGAATAAACGATCTAGCGAACCATTCTGTAGCAAACAGACATATTTTTTCCAACGCAAAGAAATAATTTTCAAACAAATATGTAACAAGCATTCTAAAGCTAGCATGTTTTCAAAGAGTTCAGATTTAGCGTCGCAGCGTATCGCGCGATGACACGACGCGAAGAACGCGTGAACGAAATATAATACTATTTAAAACGTTGAATCTTAGAATTAGGTGGTGAGGGAACAATGAGGGTAAATAAAATAGATAACATAATATGTTTTAAATGATAATATATTGTTACAGGCAAAGAATATGAAAATAGAATAATAATAATTTAACATTTTTTCTTCCTACGAGCATCAGCTAGAATATCATTGATGGCACATGCTAACAGTTCGCAATCTACAAGATAATCCTCGTCGTAATATTCACTATCACGTATGATTTTAGCAGCGCGACGCGTATATAATGTTTCGCAGGCAACATCGCTCTGTTGTAGCACGTTAACAAAATTTAAAAATTTCATCCGCACATCTTGTGCCGTTTCATACAACCGCAGATACACATAGGCTATACACAGATCAAGATTAAATAAAAATGTTACAGTATTCAGTTTGAAATACAGCGGCTTAGTATCTAGTGTTATCTTTACAATCAGAGAATCATAGAAAGAATTATGTGGAGTCGATAGAAATTCGTGAGGAGAGGTCTTATGCTACTGCTTAAAAATGTAATTCTAGCTAAATAAAAAATCATAAACATTAATGAAATTAAAAATCTTATAAAAATAATTCTTAAATACCCAGCTATAACAATTAATAAAAATCTACCTCTAAAATACTCAGTATTAAATCCAGACACCAATTCTGATTCCCCTCCACTAAATCTGGTTCAATTAATAATCTAATTAAAAACATTAAGTAAATTGGAATTAAAATTAAACATAAATAGAATATAAAAAATATAAAATAAAAAGAGAAATATAAAAATATAAAAAAGAAAAAATATAATAATAATTTAATTTATTGCTCATTTTCGTGTTACAATTTAACGATCTTATACTCTTTTCATTTCATTCCCGCGATTGTGTCAGTGTCCAACCCTTCTAATGTATCCTGCTGTGTCTTAACAATTTTTCTATTTTACAAGTGTTTTCTAATCTATTCTATGCTGTATAAGCTTCTTTTATCACTTTCCAGTTCTTTCCATCTTTTCCTTCTCCCTATTATCTCCTGTAAAATAGCCAAGTTTTTCCTTCTCTTCTTTCCAATTCCCACCACTCTCTCCACGTACTTCACATGCTTCAATCACGTGTTCCACTCGTTTTCCTCTTTCTTATAAAGCCTAAATACCCTTTCTTCTTTCTTTAGCCAATATTTGCATGCCCTTGCTTCACTACTTTTTAATTTTTCCCCCCAATAGTATTTCGGCTTATCTCCAGGTTTCCTTGCCACCTCCCTTAATTCTCTTAGGAACTTTGACTCTTTTACTTTCGTCTCTCTTTCTTGTTCTTGGATGTCTTTACTTATCTGCTCTATTTTGATCGACACTTCATTCCCATTTAATCATCTTCTTTCCAATTCTTCATTTGACCATCCTCTCCCTTCCAAGAATTTGATTCTCATTCTTTCCCTTTTCGTAACTTCATTTCCTCTCATTAGACTTCTCCCACTTCCATATCTTATCGATCCATCATCCGAGTTTATTAGCCTCTCTTCAAACTTCATTGCTCATTCTCCCATTTCAATTGCTATGCCATCTCTTCCTATTTCTTTTAACAGCCAGTATGTTGGCGTTGATCTCTCCAATTTCATTATCCACCGCATGTATTTCGCCTGCAATTATTATAATTAATGTAAATTGTATTAATCATGAAATTAAAAGAGCTAATTATAAATTATTTTTTTATGTGGAATAATAATTATAAATTTATAATTAGTGGTGATATGTTATTCGATTTTATTGATATCTAGTTTTAAAATGAATTTATTCATATATTTAATTAATTATGAAAATTATTTTTATTTTTGTTAAATATAACAAATTTATGGGATTATCTATACATTTATATTATTATTATTATTGATTTGATGTATTTAAGAATTGCAATTTTAAAATTTAATTTCATTTAAGATAATTTAATAATTTATTTCATTGATAAAAAATTTAAGAATTTTGGTGCAATTTTTTAAATAAATTATATAAATGAATTATGCGTAGGGTATAATGATAAAATTAATAACTAATTTAGTGAATATATTTTTTAGATAAAAATGAACTAAAGGAATTCTGCAAATTAAAAATATTCACCTCTTTATAAAAAAAACATGTCTTTATGTTTAATAATTTAAAGTCTGCTCTGCCCAATGAATTATTTTTAAGTGGCTGCAGTATATTGACTACGTGGTAGCATACAAAGGTAGCATAATAAATAGTCTTTTTATTGAAGGCTTGAATGAATGAGTGGATGAAATATTTCCTGTCTCTAGATTAAACTGTTAATTTAAATTTTAAGTAAAAATGCTTAGATTTTTTCTATGGGACGAGGAGACCCTACAGAATTTTATAATTTATTTTAGGAATAAGTTTTAATAAAATTAAGTAATTTATTGGGAGGATATTTAACATTATTTAACTTTAAAAAATTTATCCAAGTATTTTTGTTTCAAAAGATAATTTGTTAAAACATTGTTAGATTTAATTACCTTGGGGATAACAGCGTAATATCTTTGGAGAGATCATATTTATGAAGATGATAGCGACCTCGATGTTGAATTAGGATATAATTTAAATGCAGCAGTTCAAATATTAAGTCTGTTCGACTTTTAATATCTTACATGATTTTAGTTCAGATCGACGTGAGCCACACTAATTTAGTGAATATATTTTTTAGATAAAAATGAACTAAAGGAATTCTGCAAATTAAAAATATTCACCTGTTTATCAAATAACATGTCTTTATGTTTAATAATTTAAAGTCTGCTCTGCCCAATGAATTATTTTTAAGTGGCTGCAGTATATTGACTACGTGGTAGCATACAAATGTAGCATAATAAATAGTCTTTTTATTGAAGGCTTGAATGAATGAGTGGATGAAATATTTCCTGTCTCTAGATTAAACTGTTAATTTAAATTTTAAGTAAAAATGCTTAGATTTTTTCTATGGGACGAGGAGACCCTACAGAATTTTATAATTTATTTTAGGAATAAGTTTTAATAAAATTAAGTAATTTATTGGGAGGATATTTAACATTATTTAACTTTAAAAAATTTATCCATGTATTTTTGTTTCAAAAGATAATTTGTTAAAACATTGTTAGATTTAATTACCTTGGGGATAACAGCGTAATATCTTTGGAGAGATCATATTTATGAAGATGATAGCGACCTCGATGTTGAATTAGGATATAATTTAAATGCAGCAGTTCAAATATTAAGTCTGTTCGACTTTTAATATCTTACATGATTTTAGTTCAGATCGACGTGAGCCACACTAATTTAGTGAATATATTTTTTAGATAAAAATGAACTAAAGGAATTCTGCAAATTAAAAATATTCACCTGTTTATCAAATAACATGTCTTTATGTTTAATAATTTAAAGTCTGCTCTGCCCAATGAATTATTTTTAAGTGGCTGCAGTATATTGACTACGTGGTAGCATACAAAGGTAGCATAATAATTAGTCTTTTTATTGAAGGCTTGAATGAATGAGTGGATGAAATATTTCCTGTCTCTAGATTAAACTGTTAATTTAAATTTTATGTAAAAATGCTTAAATTTTTTCTATGGGACGAGGAGACCCTACAGAATTTTATAATTTATTTTAGGAATAAGTTTTAATAAAATTAAGTAATTTATTGGGAGGATATTTAAAATTATTTAACTTTAAAAAATTTATCCAATTATTTTTGTTTCAGAAGATAGTTTATTAAAAATTGTTAGATATCTTTGGAGAGATCATAATTATGAAGATGATTGCGACCTCGATGTTCAATTAGGATATAATTTCAATGCATCAGTTTAAATTTTAAGTCTGTTCGACTTTTAGTATCTTACATGATTTCAGTTCAGATCGACGTGACGCACATCCTGGCGAGGGAGGAGGAGGAGGACGCGCCCGTGGAAGTACGGATACAGTGGTCGGGGCCAGAGGTCGGCCCAACACCGCCACAGTCACCGCCATCTCAATAGTTTTTTCAATTTAATATTTTTTTAATTTTTATATATATTTTTTATATATATTGTATTTATATATTTTTATCTTTCTTATTTTATTATATTCTATTTTTATATTATTCTATATTATTCGTTTTTATATTCTTTTTTATATTATTCTATTTTATATTCTTTGTAACAATTTATATTTCTTAAACGTATAAATATAAAATTCCAATTTTTATTGAAAATAGCAAAAAAAATTTATAAATTAAAACCTTTCGTACAAAAATTTATTAGATAAATATAGATAGAAACCGATCTGGCTCACGTCGATCTGAACTGAAATCATGTAAGATACTAAAAGTCGAACAGACTTAAAATTTAAACTGATGCATTGAAATTATATCCTAATTGGACATCGAGGTCGCAATCACCTTCATAAATATGATCTCTCCAAAGATATCTAACAATTTTTAATAAACTATCTTCTGAAACAAAAATAATTGGATAAATTTTTTAAAGTTAAATAATTTTAAATATCCTCCCAATAAATTACTTAATTTTATTAAATCTTATTCCTAAAATAAATTATAAAATTCTGTACGGTCTCCTCGTCCCATAGAAAAAATCTAAGCATTTTTACTTAAAATTTAAATTAACAGTTTAATCTAGAGACAGGAAATATTTCATCCACTCATTCATTCAAGCCTTCAATAAAAAGACTAATTATTATGCTACCTTTGTATGCTACCACGTAGTCGATATACTGCAGCCACTTAAAAATAATTCATTGGGCAGAGCAGACTTTAATTATTAAACATAAAGACATGTTATTTGATAAACAGGTGAATATTTTTAATTTGCAGAATTCCTTTAGTTCATTTTTATCTAAAAAATATATTCACTAAATTAGTTTGGCTCACGTCGATCTGAACTAAAATCATGTAAGATATTAAAAGTCGAACAGACTTAATATTTAAACTGCTGCATTTAAATTATATCCTAATTCAACATCGAGGTCGCTATCATCTTCATAAATATGATCTCTCCAAAGATATTACGCTGTTATCCCCAAGGTAATTAAATCTAACAATGTTTTAACAAATTATCTTTTGAAACAAAAATACATGGATAAATTTTTTAAAGTTAAATAATGTTAAATATCCTCCCAATAAATTACTTAATTTTATTAAAACTTATTCCTAAAATAAATTATAAAATTCTGTAGGGTCTCCTCGTCCCATAGAAAAAATCTAAGCATTTTTACTTAAAATTTAAATTAACAGTTTAATCTAGAGACAGGAAATATTTCATCCACTCATTCATTCAAGCCTTCAATAAAAAGACTATTTATTATGCTACCTTTGTATGCTACCACGTACTCAATATACTGCAGCCACTTAAAAATAATTCATTGGGCACAGCAGACTTTAAATTATTAAACATAAAGACATGTTATTTGATAAACAGGTGAATATTTTTAATTTGCAGAATTCCTTTAGTTCATTTTTATCTAAAAAATATATTCACTAAATTAGTGTGGCTCACGTCGATCTGAACTAAAATCATGTAAGATATTAAAAGTCGAACAGACTTAATATTTGAACTGCTGCATTTAAATTATATCCTAATTCAACATCGAGGTCGCTATCATCTTCATAAATATGATCTCTCCAAAGATATTACGCTGTTATCCCCAAGGTAATTAAATCTAACAATGTTTTAACAAATTATCTTTTGAAACAAAAATACTTGGATAAATTTTTTAAAGTTAAATAATGTTAAATATCCTCCCAATAAATTACTTAATTTTATTAAAACTTATTCCTAAAATAAATTATAAAATTCTGTAGGGTCTCCTCGTCCCATAGAAAAAATCTAAGCATATTTACTTAAAATTTAAATTAACAGTTTAATCTAGAGACAGGAAATATTTCATCCACTCATTCATTCAAGCCTTCAATAAAAAGACTATTTATTATGCTACCTTTGTATGCTACCACGTAGTCAATATACTGCAGCCACTTAAAAATAATTCATTGGGCAGAGCAGACTTTAAATTATTAAACATAAAGACATGTTTTTTTTATAAAGAGGTGAATATTTTTAATTTGCAGAATTCCTTTAGTTCATTTTTATCTAAAAAATATATTCACTAAATTAGTTATTAATTTTATCATTATACCCTACGCATAATTCATTTATATAATTTATTTAAAAAATTGCACCAAAATTCTTAAATTTTTTATCAATGAAATAAATTATTAAATTATCTTAAATGAAATTAAATTTTAAAATTGCAATTCTTAAATACATCAAATCAATAATAATAATAATATAAATGTATAGATAATCCCATAAATTTGTTATATTTAACAAAAATAAAAATAATTTTCATAATTAATTAAATATATGAATAAATTCATTTTAAAACTAGATATCAATAAAATCGAATAACATATCACCACTAATTATAAATTTATAATTATTATTCCACATAAAAAAATAATTTATAATTAGCTCTTTTAATTTCAAGATTAATACAATTTACATTAATTATAATAATTGCAGGCGAAATACATGCGGTGGATAATGAAATTGGAGAGATCAACGCCAACATACTGGCTGTTAAAAGAAATAGGAAGAGATGGCATAGCAATTGAAATGGGAGAATGAGCAATGAAGTTTGAAGAGAGGCTAATAAACTCGGATGATGGATCGATAAGATATGGAAGTGGGAGAAGTCTAATGAGAGGAAATGAAGTTACGAAAAGGGAAAGAATGAGAATCAAATTCTTGGAAGGGAGAGGATGGTCAAATGAAGAATTGGAAAGAAGATGATTAAATGGGAATGAAGTGTCGATCAAAATAGAGCAGATAAGTAAAGACATCCAAGAACAAGAAAGAGAGACGAAAGTAAAAGAGTCAAAGTTCCTAAGAGAATTAAGGGAGGTGGCAAGGAAACCTGGAGATAAGCCGAAATACTATTGGGGGGAAAAATTAAAAAGTAGTGAAGCAAGGGCATGCAAATATTGGCTAAAGAAAGAAGAAAGGGTATTTAGGCTTTATAAGTAAGAGGAAAACGAGTGGAACACGTGATTGAAGCATGTGAAGTACGTGGAGAGAGTGGTGGGAATTGGAAAGAAGAGAAGGAAAAACTTGGCTATTTTACAGGAGATAATAGGGAGAAGGAAAAGATGGAAAGAACTGGAAAGTGATAAAAGAAGCTTATACAGCATAGAATAGATTAGAAAACACTTGTAAAATAGAAAAATTGTTAAGACACAGCAGGATACATTAGAAGGGTTGGACACTGACACAATCGCGGGAATGAAATGAAAAGAGTATAAGATCGTTAAATTGTAACACGAAAATGAGCAATAAATTAAATTATTATTATATTTTTTCTTTTTTATATTTTTATATTTCTCTTTTTATTTTATATTTTTTATATTCTATTTATGTTTAATTTTAATTCCAATTTACTTAATGTTTTTAATTAGATTATTAATTGAACCAGATTTAGTGGAGGGGGAATCAGAATTGGTGTCTGGATTTAATACTGAGTATTTTAGAGGTAGATTTTTATTAATTGTTATAGCTGGGTATTTAAGAATTATTTTTATAAGATTTTTAATTTCATTAATGTTTATGATTTTTTATTTAGCTAGAATTACATTTTTAAGCAGTAGCATAAGACCTCTCCTCACGAATTTCTATCGACTCCACATAATTCTTTCTATGATTCTCTGATTGTAAAGATAACACTAGATACTAAGCCGCTGTATTTCAAACTGAATACTGTAACATTTTTATTTAATCTTGATCTGTGTATAGCCTATGTGTATCTGCGGTTGTATGAAACGGCACAAGATGTGCGGATGAAATTTTTAAATTTTGTTAACGTGCTACAACAGAGCGATGTTGCCTGCGAAACATTATATACGCGTCGCGCTGCTAAAATCATACGTGATAGTGAATATTACGACGAGGATTATCTTGTAGATTGCGAACTGTTAGCATGTGCCATCAATGATATTCTAGCTGATGCTCGTAGGAAGAAAAAATGTTAAATTATTATTATTCTATTTTCATATTCTTTGCTTGTAACAATATATTATCATTTAAAACATATTATGTCTCTATATTATTTACCCTCATAGTTCCCTCACCACCTACTTCTAAGATTCAACGTTTTAAATAGTATTATATTTCGTTCACGCGTTCTTCGCGTCGTGACATCGCGCGATACGCTGGGACGCTAAATCTGAACGCTTTGAAAACATGCTAGCTTTAGAATGCTTGTTACATATTTGTTTGAAAATTATTTCTTTGCGTTGGAAAAAATATGTCTGTTTGCTACAGAATGGTTCGCTAGATCGTTTATTCATGTAATTATTATTTCTCTGCGTTGGGGAAAAAGTGTCTGTTGGTTTGGAAAAAAAATTTCAGCTGACACCGCATAATTCTATAATTCGCGCCTTCTTCGCGCCGTGAAAATGACGTCATCCTGCACGGCTGCCCCAAAGGAGTCAAATTACACACGATCGCGCGATACGCTGCGATATTAAGATTGAAAAACATTTGAAATACTGTTAGCTTTAGAATGCATGCGATTGTACCACTGTCTCTTTCCCTCCCCGAATTTAGCTTTAAAATTACTGTGTTTGTGCCGTCTCTCTCTCTCTCTCTTTCCCGTCCCCGAATATATGGTTTGTAAAACGTCGATCTTTCCCGACATGTGTCTCGTGCATCCACTATCGAAACAATTTCTGATAAATTATTAAACAATTTCTGCTGCATATTGGTTCGCTAGATCGGTGTGGGCCAGGTGTGAAAAAATTTTCGGGGGTATGAAAAAATTTCAGCTGTAGGTCATTCCCTCCTCTGAAAAAATTTCTGACGGCGGGCCAGGTCTGGAGAGGTCTCCGCGGCCGCTCGGCCTGGACTGATCCCCTCCACGATTGTGGCTTCCCCCACTCCGCGGCTCGTGCGCGCGCAACCAGACTTCCGCTCCCCGGTGTCCCCGCGCCTAAAGTTCCCCCCACCGCACTTCCCCGCGCGCCCTCACTTCCACCCGCCCCCGCGCTCCCCTCAGAGGACCTGGGTTAGAATCCCGTTATACACCCTACTAACATCAAAGAAGTATAAGTAGGGCAAAATCACCAGAGAGGGGAGGATCTGGAGGAGAGGAAAGGGGGATGGGGTATCATACCCTGCAAAATCCACCTTTAATTGATTTGGCAGGGGGATCTTCCCCCAGATCGATGCGAGTTTCAAGGCTGGTCGACACAAGATTGGTCGAAACCAGGACACAAGATATAGTTAGATCCCCACAGGCAGAACGGATGGTTCAGCGCCTTAGTGAGTTGGGGGGAAAAGAAAAGGAAAAGGGGGAAACGGGAACCCTGACAGGGGCAGTAACGAAACAGGTGGCCACAAAGGGGCCAGAAGAGCGGGTGGGTAAGGAATGGAAGAAGAAGATGACGGCGACCTTGTCGCCCGTGAGTGTGCGGCAAACTAGGTCCAGAGTAAGCATGCAGATTAGCCAGACGAACCAAGTTAAGTCTTACACTGAGGTGCCAACATCTGCAACGGATTCGGCGACGGAGGCATACCTTATCCCGCATATTTCATCGGTTGTGGAGGAACAAGAGCCAAGGTCCAATGGGCGAAGGGGGTCCCGGATGCCGCAGGACCGTACCAAGAAAAAGCTGACACCCGGGGGTACCGGTGGAGAGTCGAGGCGACTTTTTAATGTAACCCCTGCCAGCAGAACATACACATACACGGACACGGAGTTTGAGGTGGATGTTGAGGCCCCGGGGGGGGGGGAGGCAGAGGATACCTGTGATAGCTTGGAAGAGGCTATTAAAGTGCTTAGAGTGGTGAGTCGATATGCTGAGTCACTTGCGGAATACATTAAAAATAGTCGAGTAATTAGTGTGACTATGAAACAGAATGCAAATAGGGCGATACAGGGTATTGTGGGGCTAAAGAAGATTTTATATGATATGAAGATGGGGAGGAAGGCTGGTAACCAGCATGGCTTTCGCAAAGGTCGGTCCACGTTGAAGCCTCTGATGGAGGTGATGGAGTTTGCGGATATTTGTCAGGTTAAGCAAATGTACTCTGTATTGGTAACTTTAGATGTGCGAAATGCCTTCAATTCGATTCAATGAAGAGTGATATTTAGTGACCTGAAGAATCGCAAATTTCCCTATTACTTGCGGGAGGTCGTGGTGAGCTATTTTATTGATAGGACCATTGTGTACGAAACGAATGAGGAAGGCATGGAGAGACGCGTGTATAAAGGGGTTCCACAGGGTTCTGTTTTAGGACCGTTCATTTGGAACTGTGCGTACGATGGGCTCCTGAGGAAAACGTTAAGAAAAGTATGTAGACTTGTAGGATATACTGACGACGTGGCGTTACTTATAACGGATAGAACGCTGACAGGCATGGAGGCAAAGCTGACGGCTGAAATTGGGGAAGTCCAGGCCTGGATGAGGTCAGCAGGGTTGAGCATTGCGGCGGAGAAAACTGCGGTGGTTTTCCTAAATCGCAAGGTCATCCCAAATGGATATAGTATACTACTTTTGACAGAGCAAATAATTTCAACTGCTCAATCTAAGTATTTAGGGATAACATTTGATCCGTCGAGGAAATTGAGGCTGCATATAGCCACGGTCACCACGAAGGCTGTGAGGATCATGGCTGCATTGTGTAGGCCGATTTCAAACTCGTCTCACGTGAGCCCGCCTAAGAGACGACTATATTATTTGGTGCTAGAGTCCATTGTGCTGTATGGTGCACCGGTGTGGGCTGAGGCAGTAGAGGATGGGGAAAATAAAAAGATGTTGTGCCGGGCCCAGGGTATGGGCCTAAATAAGGTTGTATCGGCATATAGAACGGCAGCTCATATGGCATTATGTGCCCTCACGGAAGAGATCCCTCTATTCTTGAAGGCAAGGATGCGACATGATACTTATCGGAAGGTTAAGAAGCGCATACAGGTGGAGCGGGTCAGGGACCTTGAAAGGAGGATAGAACTTGTACAATAGGAGACCTTGAATGATTGGCTATAGCTGTGGGATAATGGCATGGGATACAGATGGACGCACCGTTGTGTGCCAAATATACGGCAATGGAGGGGTTGTGAAACATAATACCCTGGACTTCCATACGACCCAGTTTCTGACCGGACACCCATGACCGCCTTTCGGCATTGGATCAGGAAATCGTTGACCTCTAGATGCTGGTATGGATGCAGGGTTCCTGACACTGCGGAATACATCATGGTGCAATGTGATGAATGGAATGTAAGCAGGCGGCGGTTAAAAACGGACCTTGGGTTACCCCCTGAAGGCGACGTGGCGGTTGAGCAAGTAATCGAGAAGACCTTGGAGAATCCGGAGAAACGGAGGAGTTTCAGGGAGTTTTGCCGGGAGGTGCTCCTGAAGAAACAGGAATATGAGAGGAGGTTGGAAAAGGGCGAGTTAGAGGAATTGGAAGATTGGGTGGCGGGAGATGTCCTGGTGAATTTATTCGCGGACATTCCCTGAAAGAAATAGCCACACGCTTGTAGCGATAAGGCAGTGATGCCCTAACCTAACTTAGCCTAAATCCGACTGGTTGGTACAGCCGCAGATAGTTAGCGGCGCTCTGCGGGTTGCGTGATTGGAGGCGCTGCGTTTTTTAAAGGTGTGTGTCATTTATTTATTTATTCATGTAAATACGTGTACGTAACTCTTTTATGTCTGGACATAGTTCAGTTTTGTGTGGCTGGTATCCAGCCTTCTGGGGTCCTGATTAGCCCCACTTGAGGCCCTCGCGTATGTTAATAACATCTGGCGAAGCTGAAGTTATGCGGTTAAGCGCTTCTGTCCTAGTCATAGCGGGGGAAGGGTGTTTGGAAGGTTAAAAAAAGGCAGCGAAGAGCGCGAAATAGATATTATTATTATTATTATTATTATTATTATTATTATTATTATTATTATTATTATTATTATTATTATCATCATCATCATCATTATTATTATTAATTAAACGGGAATCCCTATGGTATACAAAAAGAAAGGCAAGTGCAATATACAGATTCTGAGCACTAACTTAGCAATAATTAATAGATAAGTGAGCATAATAATTATACCTAAAGGACAAACTAACAAGGAGAGGTTCCCAGGTGTCCGCCTCCGATTGCTTTGAATTTTGGATATGTTTTAGAGGACCGAAAAATAAGATATACGTTTTTTTTATATCGGCCCGTTCTCATATTTAGGGGATGAAACCAACCCCCAAAGTTATAAGGTTTTCAGTTGTTCATCTCCGATTGCTTTGAATTTTGGATATGTTTTAGAGGAACGAAAAATAAGAAATGCGTGTCTTTTTATTTTGGCCTGCTTGAATTTTTAGGGGGTGAAACTACCCCTCAAAGTTCATAAGAATAGTTGGTGCCCGTCGCCGATGCCTTTGGTTTTTGGATATGTTTTAGAGGACCGAAAAATAAAACATACGTGATTTTTTATAGCGGCTACTTTTCATATTTAGGGGGTGAAACCACCCCACAAAGTTCATACAGGGTACAAAATTGTGTTGAGTAAAACTTGATATAAATTTAATTTGCGTCATAACTTGCTGTATGGACGATGTTCTTGTCGTCAGTCACCGTTATCAGGGGGTAACTATGAGGGGTGGTTTCACCTCTTGAACTTGCAAATAGGCCAAAATAGAAAGTCATGCATTTCCTATTTTTCGGTCCTCTAAAACATATGCAAAATTCAAAGCGATCGGAGGCGGACACCTGGGAACCTCTCCTTGTAAGTACCATCGTGTTGGTTATTAACCAGCCTATAAAGCAGCGTCCTAAACGAATTAAGGGAGCCCAGGAAGGGGTCCATACCGCTGAAGTATTGGTTTGCAATACTCATCGCTCTGTTAATAGGGTCGCACGCATAATAATGATAATTCGGTAGCCTCGAGACAAAGAGGGGCCTTGACCGCAAGTTCCTCACCGGAGCATTGAACATAACTAAGGCCAGCAAATCAAGACAACTTATAAGGCCATTGATAATCTTATAGAGAAAATTCATGTCCGCAATATGCCTACAATCCTCACGAGTGGCTAACTTAAGGGGTGCAAGTGCCGGGCAATAATCATGGTCGGTACTATCCATAGGACTACCCAGGGTACGTGAGGCGATCTTCAAAAATCTATGCTGCACCCTTTCAATTGATTTTATAAATTTCGCATGCCTAGGACCCCAAATGATCGAGGCATATTCGACATGAGGCCTAACAAGGGCAACATATAACAGCTTCAGGGTATTAATGTTCCTGAAATGTCTGGCAAACCTGGAGATAAAACCTACGGTTCTCATGGCCTTATTAATACAGCGCGCATAATGAGGCCTGAAGTCAAAGCAGAGTGTTATGCAGACTCAAAGATCAATTACCTCAAATACTTTCCTAAGCACCACATTATTTAAGTAATAGGGGTGTTTCACACAAGACCATGCGCGAGAAGCACTAAGCACAACACACTTTTCCGTGTGCAGCTGCATCCCGTTCGTCCTACACCATTGCTCTAATCTTACTAAATCATCCTGCATACTGATAGCATCCTCAACTCCGTGGATAATTCTGAACAATTTCAAGTCGTCAGCATACAAGAGGAAGTTGGTGTTTGAGAGAATTTCAGCGATATCATTGATAAATACATTGAACAGCAAGGGACCTAGATGCGACCCCTCAAGAACACTCGAGGTAACACTTGTCGGAGAGGAAAGACAATTTGATACCTTAACAATATGTTCACGCCCCGTAAGATAGCTTTCAACCCAGGTTAAAAGGAACCCGCCAAACTCCCAAGAAGAGAGTTTTCGATGCAACACAGAGTGATCAACGGTATCAAAGGCCTGCCGAAAGTCCGTATAGACCGTGTCAACCTGCAGGCCCTCGTCAAGGGCTCTGGACACAAAACTATGGTACACCGCAAGATTAGTAGGTGTAGAACGTTTCGGGGCGAAACCATGCTGTTCAACGCAAATGATGTCAGTCACCTGGGAGGATAACATTTCAATGACAATCTCTTCGAATACTTTGGGCATTATAGATAGTTTACTAATGGGCCGATAATTACGAACATCAGAGCGATCACCGGCCTTAAAGACTGGAGTAACGAGGCTAGACTTCCACCTCATGGGAAAAGCTCCAGTGAAGCATTATAAATATTCCAAAGAGGCCTCGCTAGAATAAAGCTACACTGTTTGAAGAACAGAGGGGGAATGCCGTCAGCACCCGGGCCCTTATTCGTGTCAAAACCATTGAGCTTAGTGAAAATGTCCCCAATGGAAATAGTGAGTTCATTCAGATTTAGGTTCTTGTAGGAAATTTGGTCCATGTTCAAGGCCGATGACTGCCCCCCCCCCTCCCCCGGAGTAGTGTATACTGACCCAAAGTAGGTAGCAAAGAGATCTGCGATTGCCGAACACGACGAAACGGTTGAACTTTCATTGCACATAGAAGTACGAAGTCCATGGTCATCCCGTTCGGCATTCACGAAGCTCCAGAAACTTCTTACATTATTCCGTACCGAATTCTCAGTAATATCGACATACGCACGATAGTCAGTCTTAGTTAGTAATTTGCACTGAGAGCGGAGACTAGAGAATAACAAATAGTCGCTAAGAGAGTTAGAGGTTTTATAAACTTTGTACGCTCTCTTCTTGTCACGAATGAGAGATCTCAACCGAGGCGAACCTACCGAGGATAGACGGACCGTCTAATCGTCCTCACAGGGACAAAGGCCGCAATTACATCATTAAAATGAGAATATAGACGATCTACATCTAAATCCAGGTTAATTCCACTAGACTCAGAATCCCAGTCTATAGCATTCAAGTGGTTAATTATACTAGGGTAATCGCCACGTTTGAAATCATAATAAGTGACACTATCACGGTTATGGTCGGTAGACATAAACAAATCATTTAAACGCACATTTAACGGCGGATGATACAAATCCGGAGAAATTAGGACATCAACGGCAATATCAACAACAACTTCAGTGTCTTTTACAAAAATGAAATCTAGCAAAGAGTCGTAGGAGTTAAAAATAATATTCGCCTGAGCTAGGCCGCAGTAGCTATACCCTTCAAAAAGGAGATCAATGGCAGTTGATTCGAGAGATGAAATCCCTGTTTTTTTAACAGTTTGAACCTAGGCCAATAGGCCAGACTGCATGGGGGAGGTTAAAATATCGAAAAGGATGTATCGGACTTATGCACGAATCTATTGTCGGTGTTATAGATGTCGGGTTTGAAGTGAGAGTGTGCTTGAAAATAGTGATCGACAAACACAATAGAGCCCGGGCAGCATCCAACCGTCTCGCCGAAGTGTGGAAGATAGGAACAATATTGAAGCGCGGGCAGCATCCAGCCACTCCACTGAGGTACTATACGGTTATGTTATAAGACGAGATCCGGGCAGCATCCAGCCATCTCGCCAATTACGCAGAAAATAAAGATTTACAGACAAATGTGTCCAGGATTATCAAAGCCGGGCAACTTCCAGCCGTTCGACTACATTGGTGGTGAGGATCCTTATCCCCACTCTAACTGCTTGTCTTGGGCGCACCCGGACTTATGTCCTAATTCTCGGAGTTTAATACCTGCGAGAAATGGACGTAATCTCGCGGTGAGGTGTGTACTACTCGCTAGTGCTATGGAGCGTCGCGAGAGCGGTGCAGCTCGGCTCGGCTCGGTCCCCGCCGCGCGGGTGCTCGGCAGAGACCTGTAAAACCCACCCGTCACCGTACTGTATCTTGATGCGCCCGAACCGCTCGGACCTGAACTTTCACTAACTCGCGATAGCCGCGGCTAACCCGTCCATACTCGCCCAATGCCGCCGGGCGCTTACCCGACCAGTCCGTATCCACGTCAGATGAGTCGGGTCAGCGTTGATTTTTATCCGCCCGAGATGCCCGAAACAGTCGCGATAGCGATGCCAGAATCGTGGGACGTGAGGCAAATGCTTACCCCCACTATGACATATTATCGTCACCCACTATGGCCTACCATCCTTCCTCACTTTCTTCCCATCGCACTGCACACAGACATATTCCTACTCCTGTGCGTGTGCGTTGTCTGCTGGGCTGCCGAGAACACGTGACATACCACTTTTGTAGATGTTTTCAGAAGAAACAATGTCTGCTGCATCACGTGGAGTAGTTCGATTTTCTTCTAGACCTTAGTTTTAGAAATATATTGAAAGATATCTGCAAAAATTGCTGCATTTTGGGTTTCCTTTTCCCATTGATCTGTTACTTATACTTATATGAAAAATATTTTTAGACGAAAGTTGTACTGTTCGACAAAGTAAATATAATGTCAACGAAAGAAGTTTTGTCTTAAAGTCAATTTATATGTTTTGAATGTCACGATCTTTTTTCAGTGATCTTATTTTCTTATTCTATATTGTTACAGAGCGTAAAAAGACAAATTCAACGATGTATAAATATGTTATTAATGATATACTACAATGCAGAAAAACGAAGTACAAAAGTAAAAATACGACAAAAATAAGAAAAAAGTCCGATCGATGTCAAATTTTGCACAAAGCATTTTTTCGTCCAGTAGCACAATCCTGAAAGGTGTTTCGAAAAATATTTGGAAGTCAAAAAATAAGGTACACCCTACTCTACAGTCACGGAATGCCTCCACCACTAGGGTGGCTCTTATTTACTCTTGGTGAAAATTTTTCCAGGATTTACTTCGCGGCATCTCCCAGTATAGCTCCAATTAATAAAAAAAAACTGTGTAAAGATTAAGTCCGATTGGATAAGGGGAAGAGAAGCCTGTTTCCGCGGGAGCGGAGCGGATTGTCCGACGCTGATCTCAACTCGGACGGAGAGCAGAGACAGATCACGACACGTATGGGGCGGTACACTTTATTTCCCGGTGGTCGAACACTGGCCAACGGACGTCACAATATACAACACGACGTAGGCACGAATACAATACAAAGGCGCGTAGGCGTTTGGCGATGATGGTCGCTGATTAGCACGATTGCTGGTGAGCGCAATGGGCGCAAGAAAATACCAATTTCGTGGGACGATAAACGGTTGTGTCACAGCGGTGTTGTTCTCGGAGCTAACGGACGCCGAGCAAGCACCCCGCGCGTCGCGTGAATCGTTAGCGATCAAAACATTACAAACGCGCCGCAACCGACTCATCAGCTGTTGCGATGAGTCAGCGGGCACGATTTCAAACCGCGCGGTGCGGCGCGTTGCTTGCGGCCGCAACACAGACCCTGGGTCCTTAAACATTTAAATAATTACTTAAACGCGCACAAACTCGATTTGATTTAATTATCATCTAAGTTATTGATTACTTAAAAAAAAACCTGTCAAACAACAGTTGTAGATCTAGAGAAGGAGCATCTTTTATATTGTACTAGCAAAATATACCCGCGCTTCGCTTCGTGCCTAAGAGATATTAAGGACTCCATGAAAAAACATTTTACCCCTTTTCACCCCCATAAGGGCTGATTAGTGCAAAAATCCTATAATTGATTTTTACGGATTTGTGTGGAAAATCTTTGTGAGTAAGAACCAAGTTGATATCTAATCAGGCCCAAGAGATATTCAGGAATCCGAGAAAATACATTTTACCCCTTTTCACCCCTTTGGGGACTGAATTTCCAAAAATCCTTCTTTATTGGGCGCCTACGTCATGAAAACAATGTACCTTCCAAATTTCACGTTCCTAGTTTAAACGGTTTGAGCTGGGCGTTGATGAATCCGTCTGGCAGTCAGTCAGTCAGGACTTCTGCTTTTATGTATATAGATTATTTTTTCTTGTGTGACAAACGGTTTTGGAAAAATCCGAAGAACTCAAAAAAGTAAACAAGTTTTTTGTCTAATTTTGAAAGTTTAAATGTTTTTCGAACACTTTTTATTTATAAAGGCTAAAAATAAAATGTATATTTTTGATTTTCAACCCTAAAGTTTAATGTTGTTACGTCTGTGTCACCAGTGAGCATACTTCACTTCTAATGTCTATATCTTCAATATTTTGCGAATTTAGGTCCCAAATTTATAGAAAACTTTCTTGACGTATCGAACACTGAAAGTATGACAGAAAAAAATTTCGATCTTTTTGGAAAATCTAGGTGTTGCGTCACAAGGTAGGTGTTTGAGACCCACTGGTCAGAGGGTTTATACCTCGCCATCGAATGTGCCGAGAAGCGCAGGCAATTTTTGTAGCCCATGCTTGGGCGAGTCAGCCTGTGACGTCGCGAGCGGTTCCAGCCTTCCTGGGAAAAACCTACGGTTTGGCTAACAAGGGACGTTCGGCAACCCGGAAATTCAAAAAATTATGAAACTCGGTGTGCAAGTAGAGTAGTTCATTCGTAATACAACCCTATTTTTTGTTGGTGCCATAATTCAATTTTTAGGGGTGAAATCACCCCTTGAAAAAAATGCAGAATTTTCTTTTCCGTGGAATATCTCCAGAACGGTGAGAGATATCAAAAAGAAGTTTAAACAAAGGTTGCATCCTTCTTTTATATCCACAAAACCGCGTAAAAATAATTTTCGAAAAATCCATATTTTTCAAGTTACCCCCACCACCAACCCTTAAAATTAAGTTTTTGTACTTTGTAAATATACGCTGAAATACATTTGGATAATCTCTTTTCATACATATAAATAGTTTGTGTTATATTTTTTTGCAAACAAATAAAACCTCTATTACCGACTTTGAAGACCATTTTGGCAGTTTCCATTAATAACATGGCTTCTTAAAGCCATAATTAAATTATTATTCATGTAAAGTTCAGACAGCTTTCAATTATTTAAGCAAGGCAGTACGTACCTAAAATTGCATCCAAGGTAAAACTAATTAAAACTAATCAATGACGTGCATGAATCATTATGATATCAGCACATTCGTACATGCATTACTTCAAGTGTAATCTTAATAGGCTGTTTTGGAAGCCACGCGATAAATAAATAATGCGTGAAGACTTACAAAGACTTTGCATCATTTTAATTGTAACTGTCGGATTTCCTGTACGCGTCCGGCCGCAGCGGCCGGCGATCTCACTAGTGTAATAGAGAAGTATGCATCTGTTTCTCCCTTGCGCTAGCGGAACCCCCGCCGACCATTGCGGCCGGACGAACGCTTATAGGAAATCCGACCTTAACTGATAATACTTTTGTGCCACATCCACTTTTCGGTAAACATGTTTATGCACTCGCGTCTTTTGATTGATATAAATATTCCCGAGGATGCAACTTACGGCAGTTACATTTATGGCAGAAGTCAGTTACCATTCAATTGAAAAAAGTTAGTGGTCATTGCTTGAAATGCTTTTCTTTTAAAATGAAGTCGATTAATGTTGCTAACGTAATAAACATGTTAGCCAATACGTTTAAAATTGCGAGTATAACACAGACACCTATGAACTCGGTACAAATGGAAGTGCACAATGAAATTCGTGACATTATAAAAAAGTTTCAAAACATACATTCCCTACCATTAATTGAACATGATTATGTGCTCGATTTTGCCGATCCATCAGAACCACATGGTGCACAAGTTGTAGAGTACACTGTGCCTGCAGAAGAAGAAGAAGAAGACAGTTTTGAACCTGCAGAATGTACTGTTGATGATGAAGGTGGAAAAGTTGACTTAAGTTATAAGAGAAAAGCAGTAACGTTTTGGAAAAGTGGAAAAAAGGCACGTCGATCGCTTACCAGTGTACAGAAAAATTATCGCATGGTTAAATCTTTGCAGCAGCTATACAGGTGGGAGGCGAGTGTAGAGAGAGGTGGAACAAATGCAGATAAATTTGCATTTATTGGGGAATATGTACTGCAAAAGTTTGAAGAAGCTTGTGACAGAAGATCCATTGTTCATGACATGAATTTAAGATTGTGGGCCTTGGAGGCAAAAAACCAAGTGGACCTACCCCAATTCGTGGCAGGTAAATGGTGGATTTGGAACTTTAGACTGCTCATAGAATTGTGTCCCGCAAGATAACAACATTCAGGACGCAATTTACGTTTGAAGATATTGACAACATTAAAAATATCGCAGAATCGTTTGTTTCTCGCGTAAAGTCTAGCATCCTAGCTGTCGGAGTTGAAGAAATTTATAATGCAGACGAGAGTGGCTTCAACCTTGAAATACATTCTGGGCGAACATTGGCGAAATTAGGAGTGAAAATAGTAGAAGCGACGATTCAATCGGTATCTTCTACAACACATAACTACACTATAATGCCTATTATATCAGCAAGCGGACGTCTTCTTTCACCACTATACATAGTTTTGAAGGAATCTACAGGAACACTTGGTCCGATAGTGCAAAGAACTCTGTTCCGTCCAGTTAATATTTACATCGGAGCTTCAAAGTCAGGAAAACTCACGTCTGAACATTTTAAAACTTGGTTTACCGAAGTGTATCTACCGAATACTGGCCGTAGAAGCATGCTCCTACTCGACTCGTGGACGGGACACTGCCCAAATGAGTTACAGCAGTTGATTCCACAAGACAAGGAAGTAACTTTTTCAATGATTCTAAAAGAAACGACGGGCATCGTTCAGCCTTTAGATGTGTTTGGATTCCGGATTTGGAAAAATTTCGTGCGGACATTTTCGGATAATGTGATTCTCCAAGAAAGAGATGTCAATTTGCACTTACGCAATGAAATAATTAAATTGCAGTCCCTAACCCATAACCAGTTTTCTTCGCCTAAATTCAAAAACCTTTTTCAATATGCTTGGTTTAAAAGTGGATATCTAGAAACGCATCCCAGCGAATTTCAAAATCCTGTAAATTTCTGTTACTTCAGAAATGAAAAGCTTATACCCAAATGTAGTATTTGTGGGGAGCCGGCTTTTATGCGATGTGCATGGTGTGGCAAGTATTTTTGTTTTAATCACTTCTATGAAGAATATCATTATTGTACCAATTACGAACCGTAATTTTCAATATATCTATCGTTTTCTACTAGTATATTTCTTCCAATGTATAATCACACAATACAGCATGTACAAAATGAGACTGCAAATGTTAAAATATTGCTTTATTCAACCACTTCGTTCATGAAAACTTCTATAATGTTATAATTAAATTTAATATTAATAACTTTAATGTAATATTATATATATATATATATATACACACACACACACACACACACACACACACACACAAACACACACACACACATGTTATTAGTGGGATAGGTAAGTAAAATTGATTTTCAATCATTTAAAATTCATATACATATGCATCATGCAAATCGGAAGGTTCGACAAGGTTATCGGCATCAATACGATTCTGCGTCATTGCAATGATAACATATATTTTGCAAAGTCACTGTAAATCTTCACGCATTATTTATTTTTCGTGTGGTTTCCAAAATAGCCTAATAAGATTATACTTCAAGTAATGCATGTACGAATGTGCTGTTATCATACCGATTCATGCGCGTCACTGATTAGTATTAATTAGTTTTACCTTGAATGCAATTTTAGGTACGTACTGCCTTGCTTAAATAATTGAAAGCTGTCTGAACTTTACATGAATAATAATTTAATTATGGCTTTAAGAAACCATGTTATTAATGGAAACTGCCAAAATGGACTTCAAAGTCGGTAATAGAGGTTTTATTTGTTTTCAAAAAAAATATAACACATAAACTATTTATATGTATGAAAAGAGATTATCCAGAGGTATTTCAGCGTATATTTACAAAATACAAAAAGTTAATTTTAAGGATTGGTGGTGGGGGTAACTTGAAAAATATGGATTTTTCGAAAATTATTTTTACGCAGTTTTGTAGATATAAAAGAAGGATGCAACCTTTGTTTAGACTTCTTTTTGATATCTCTCACTGTTCTCGAGATATTCCACGGAAAACCAAATTCTGCATTTTTTCAAGGGGTGATTTCACCCCTAAAAATTGAATTATGGCACCAACAAAAATAGGGTTGTATTACGGATGAACTACTCTACTTGCACACCGAGTTTCATAATTTTTTGAATTTCCGGGTTGCCGAACGTCCCTTGTAAGACGCTATCCCGCGTTTTCTGCGAAACGCACGGGAAGCTTAACGATGTCTTGGCCAATCGCGGGCGTTAGAAGGTCACACCCCCATACTCCTTATTTCCGCTCCCTAGCCGACCAGCGCATCCGTTGTTCAGTTCCAAGCATTACTCATCGACCATCGAACCGTCAACACCATATTGTTTCATTTTCCTTGCATCACTCACCACAAACCATAATCAGTATTATTTTAATAAATTAGGTTCAGAATTAAAGTGCAGTTGTTTACTCAAGTAAGTCAACATAACGCGGCCTTATTTCATTAATTTGAAAGAAGGAAAGGCAAGTAGCATACGGCCTTACAACCCGCCAGCTTAACAATACTTCAACACTAGGTGTATATCCCCCCTTGAATTTGTAAAAAATAGTCCTTGAAAATAATAAATACAAATTTTCCTTTAAGCCTTCATAAATAAAGTGTTTAAAAAGCATTTAAATTTTCAAAATTAGGCAAAAAATGGTTTATTTTTTCAATTTTTCGGATTTTTTCGAAAACTGTTTGTTGTACGAGAAAAAGTAATAGAATATAAAAGATGGTCCTTGTCTACATCTACAACTGTTGTTTGATATGTTTTTTGAAGTAACTAATAACGTAGAACATTATTAAATAAAATCGAGTTTATACCAATTTAAGTAATTATTTAAATGTTTAAGGGGCCATGCCTAGTTGGCAAACGAAAAAGAACGTGATATTCGGGAATTTTTTGTGAAAAATGTGATGTATGTTTCTTACAACTATTTCCTTATGTTAGAAGTACATATATTCAGCATCCCTCAGGAATTTTGTTATAGGAAAATATTAAATAATGAAGGAATAACAGCCACTCTCGCGAAAGCTGTTTTTATAATGGCGCTGCGCGGTAAGCACAATTTCTCCGAGCCAGATCATCTGAAGTCAGAAAGTGAAGAAGATTCTGTTAATATATGACTTTATCTAGTTCGTGAACGAAGGATTTTTCAAACAAATGATTTCAGACAAAATGGCGACCGTTTAACGCAAAATCATGATTTTTCAATGTCTGAATTGTTCGTTTTTCGTAAATTAAAAATATAATTTTCATCAAAAACAAAAATCCTTCGTTCACGAGCTAGATAAACTCATATACTAACATAATCTTCTACACTTTTCGGTTTCAGATGATCCGGCTCGGAGAAATCGTGCTCACCGCTAAAAAAAATAGGTTCCGTGAGAGTGGCTGCTATTTGATCACTTTTTAATATTTTCCTATAACAAAATTACCGAGAGTTGCTGAATATATGTACTTTTAAAATAAGTAAAGAATTGTAAAAAATGTAAATTAGATTTGCCAATAAAAATTCCTGAATATCACGTTTTTCTTGCCTCCCAACTAAGCATGACCCCTTAAGGCAGGGTTGCACAAGGATCCTTTTTCAGCGGCTAGCGGCAAACAACCAGCCGTACGTCGATACTAAGGGTAGAAATAGTGAGGAGAACTGCAGTAGTGTAGGTGCGGGCTCATAGCCGCGTAAGGTAAATACATATGGCTGGGTTTCTTGTGGGGCCCCAGTGCAGAGCAGGTCCCGCAATATAATTCGGTGGGGTCATGAAATTTCCAAAACATTTACTACTGCCGGCATTTCGTATGACTTGACGGTTCGATTTTACTGATAATAAAACATTTATTTCTAATAATACTTATCTTTTCAGCGACACATAAAATAATTACAAAGTTAATACTATACAAATAAATAACTCAGACACAAAGAAAACATAATTTTAAGTAATGATATACAGGATGTCCGCGGGAAGACTGTACAGCTGGATATCTCCTAAAGTATTGGAGATAAAAAAAAAAAATATGGAATCGCATGGTTCGAGGGGGCCAATTTATTACCGCAGACGAATTTTTTCTTCGATTATTATTTTAAAAGATACGATGGTCAAGCTCGGTTTTTTAAATGGAACTATTTTTTTTGAAGAGGTCACATGATAGTGCGTTCCAAGACAAATTCAATAAGCTATAATGTATACACTTTATTTCCACTGGTTTTTAAGATATTGCGCTTGCAAATTTACTGATTTTCCTTGGGAGAAAACCCGCTGGAATAGCAAGGACCGGGGACGGTCTTGCTGGCGCCACGGGTGGCCTTGCCTATTGAAACAGACACCTACCTGCCAAAGGTCTACGCCGCGAATGGCAGGCCCAAAGGCTGGACAATTCTTTTTCGTCAGAAATGCTACTTAGGTAGGTACATCTGCGGTATCGAGAAGCGCACCGATACTTTTATTTCGCACTTGCTTCTACGCTCGGATGGCCTGTTCTTCTGGGAGGGATGCAAATTCGATTGGTTAGAGTTAGGAGGTGTGGAAGTTGCTAGACCAGATTTCAACCATAGGGAGCAGATTGTATTAGGACCAATCGGATTTGCATCCATCGCAAACGGCTGTTCTCTTGAGGAGAGCCTCTTCACAGCAATACCTCCTCCCCAATGCCCACCTGCTCTCGCACGGAATACGTCAACGCATGCTTCTGTTTTAATATTGGAGCTGGTGTTTATACTCGAGAGATAAGGGATCTGTGTGAATTTTTAAGGAGGACCTCGCGTCGACAGCGGGCTAGCTGTTTTCTTCTTGTGTCTCTCCACGAGGTGTATTGACGGTGGATTGTAGGAGCGTAGATGTCTGGATGCCTGTTATTGAATTCAGGAGACGATAGAAACACTTTATTACAAAACACACATGCACTATAATATTAAAGTAAATCGTATTCCTCTCGGGCAGGAGTACTGATAATGATCGAACTTGCGCCCTACTTCGCGCACACCGATTACACGAAGGGTACTCGAGTCACACACTGCACATATGATACAGGGTGATTCTGGAGCTACGCCCGTCCAAGGATGCGGCCTGGTACCCCGTGACGAGGACAAACCCCCAGCAGTGCCCCACCGAATTTTATGGCCTTTTCCGGAAAAAGGTATGAATCCTGGGCCGAACGTAGCGAATTGAGGTTGATCCCCCGCAGTCGAGGGTGAAATATCCATTACAGCGTATTAAGAAATTCTTTTCTTCATCGTATCGAAAGGGACGTGACGCCAATGGATTCCTTATGTTTTTCTGATGAAAATCATACCAAATGTCATGCAAATCGGACTACTTTGACACAAGCTATTTGTACTCCTTATGTAAAAGTTGTCCGATTTACTCGACATTTGGCATGATTTTCAAACAGAAGCATGCGTTGACGTATTCCGTGCGAGAGCAGGTGGGCATTGGGGAGGAGGTATTGCTGTGAAGAGGCTCTCCTCAAGAGAGCAGCCGTTTGCGATGGATGCAAATCCGATTGGTCCTAATACAATCTGCTCCCTATGGTTGAAATTTGGTCTAGCAACCTCCACACCTCCTAACTCTAACCAATCGGACTTGCATCCCTCCCAAAAGAACAGGCCATCCGAGCGTAGAAGCAAGTGCGAAATAAAAGTAACGGTGCGCTTCTCGATACCGCAGATGTACCTACCTAAGTAGCATTTCTGACGGAAAAGAATTGTCCAGCCTTTGGGCCTGCCATTCGCGGCGTAGACCTTTGGCAGGTAGGTGTCTGTTTCAATAGGCAAGGCCACCCGTGGCGCCAGCAAGACCGTCTCTGGTCCTTGCTATTCCAGCGGGTTTTCTTCCAAGGAAAATCAGTAAATTTGCAAGCGCAATATCTGAAAAACCAGTGGAAATAAAGTGTATACATTATAGCTTATTGAATTTGTCTTGAAACGCAATATCAAATGTCCTCTTCAAAAAGAATAGTTCCATTTAAAAAAACGAACTTGACCATCGTATCTTTTAAAATAATAATCGAAGAAAAAATTCGTCTGCGCTAATAAATTGGGCCCCTCGAAGCATGCGATTCTGTATTTTTTTTATTTTTTTATCTCTAATAGTTTAGGTGATATCCAGCTGTACAGTCTTCCCGCGGACACCCTGTATATCATTTATAAAAGCTAGAACATGATATATGAATAAATATATACATATGTACAGTACGCATCTGGTGCTCATCATTGCACTTAGTGATATTTACAAGCGGAAAGTTGCATAACTAATAAATCTGTACACGTAACAATATACGGAGGAGTTAAGGAATATGCAGTATGGCCCGCTAATAATAATATATACATATGTAGTATCGGAATGATTGTGCATTTAGTTTTAACGGATGAATGTATGGACGTTGAGAAGCACTGGTGATGCAAGCCCGCCGGGAAAAACCCAGCGGCGTGCACAAGGCCTAACGATACACTAGAGTTTCGAGGGCCTTTCCTATGACCATATTTGGTCATGAGGACGAGCAAGGAAAGTGTGCGTGGTGGAGGGGATAGCGTCCTTTTTGGAGGAAAAGCTTTCTGGGAGGACGCGCGGAAGGATCAGAGTGGTTGCGACAAGCAAGTGCGCTGTCTCGCGTCGTGTCGTATTGAGTTGTATTTAGTTATACTAATAGTTTTAGTCCCTTTTAATTCTAAGACTTTTCTGTATGTTATCTTTTATTTGTTTTTCTGTAAATATATCTATTAGTGAAATTTTAATTACTACACATATATACAGTACGCATCTGGTGTTTATCGTTGCACATAGTAATAGTCTTATAGCTGCAAAATTATAAACACAATAGTATTTATATACACTGAACAATACACGCAGAATTCATGAAGAATACGAGATGGAGTATGTAAGTGAAATCACATTGACAACATATAATTATAAATAAATTATAATAAAAAAATAATTTTAAAGACAAGCTTATATTAAAATGTTGTTACGAGCCGGGGCTGTGGCAAAGCGAGAGGCTGGCGAGAAGGGTATTTCCCAAGGAATACGGTCTATGAGTTTGTTAGTTAGAGTGCCGACGAACCTGATGCGAAATCAGGGAGCCGCTAGGATTATCGGAAACGAGAACGAACCTGATGCGAAATCAGGGAGCCTCTAGGATGGATTCACACGCGGACGAACCTGATGCGAAATCAGGGAGCCGCAGGAGGGTGAAACGACGTGAACGAACCCGATGCGAAATCAGGGAGTCACTAGGATGAAGTTCACGGACGAACCTGGTGCGAAACCAGGGAGCTGTTGGGAGGTTGGATTATTCACAGACGAACCTGGTGCGAAACCAGGGAGCTGTTCGGAGGTTGGTAGACTTACAGACGAACCTGATGCGAAATCAGGGAGCTGTAGGATACGGACGAACCTGATGCGAAATCAGGGAGCCGTAGGAGGGGTGAGGTTTCGTGGACGAACCCGATGCGAAATCGGGGAGCCACTGGGTTGAAGAAGATTCCTTGTTTTGGTGAAAGGTTTGCGAACGAACCTGATGTGAAATCAGGGAGTCGCGGGAAATGTTAGTGATGCCTCGTAACTCTTAATTAAAGTTTGATACAACTCGAGCGGTAAAGTTGTATCAGTGGGTGAGTGCTACTAATATTATAAGGATCGCTGGGTTAGAGATGGGTTTAACGAATCTACTCGATTTACAACGTGAACACCATTCGTATATTCAATAGTCAATATGATACAAATGTAAGTGTCGCGATTAAATAATTAAATAGTGTGTAATTACCAATAGTTGCACGGTGTTAACGCACTGGCGATGCGGGGCGTAAGAGTGGCTATTTCAAAGTGCCAAATAGAATATAAACCGCCTTGCGGATTCTATGAGGTTAACTGTTGATTCGTAAGGAGACTCGAGCCCGATCTCACTGGATTTTAACCAACTCTGTACGAGCGTGACACGACGTTACTCTATACGTGACTGTACTGCTTTGAACCGACGAGGGTTGAAACCAAAGGGTTTATATAGTCCCAAAAATGAGTGGGGATTCGTTAGGAATCTCCATATAAGGAAATCCTTCGGGGTCGTCGTCGTCTCACTCCCGTTCTCACGGTCGAAATCCAGCTGGTCGGGATCTTGACTTCCATTAGCGGTGTGTGATAAGCGAAAGGATTTTAGGGCGTTTTCCCTTCGCAGACGCGAGCTCGAAAAATGGTTGAGAGCGGCGTGTGGGAAAATTCCACATACGTAACAATGTACTAAAAAAGAAAAAAATGGTTTTGACACTTGGTGCACATTTTTTCCACTCGATTGCAAGCAGTCTAATTCCTCACTTCAAAGTCTCTCTTGAGATCTAACCAGATTAAAAGTCAATTCAAAATCATGCCGTTTAGCAATTAGTTTTTTCATAACTTTTAATATTCAATTTTACGCCCCATGCTTTTATTTTTGGTCATATGAGGGAATTCTTCTAAGGCAGTCATTCAGGCCGGTATCAAAATTATTTTTTTCTTTTTTAGTACATTTTAATAAAAGCTTGTCTTTAAAATTATTTGTATATTATAATTCATTTATAATTATATGTTGTCAATGTGATTTCACTTACATACTCCATCTCGTACTCTTCATGAATTCTGTGTGTATTGTTCAGTGTATATACATACTATTATGTTTATAATTTTGCCGTTATGCGACTATTACCTACTATGTGCAATGATAAGCACCAGATGCGTACTGTACATATGTTTATGTTACGGGCGAAGTCCGCAGCGTGTACAGAGTCGGCATTGCCCGGGCAATGTCAACAATGCACATCGCTACTGGGCAAAGCTCGCAAAAGTGGTTGATTAGCGAACATGGCCCGCTTTAATGTGAGCAAAGTTGACATTGCCCGCCACTGGGTGGCTGATCTATGGTCATGCAAAAACGAAGAGAATAGCCGAGCACTATCGATTTGTATCAAGATGATGTAAATAAAACATCCTAAATATTTCAACCTGTGAAGGGAATTACTACATAACAAATTGTATATCACTCCAGTATTTCCTCGCTGAGGGCTCGCTGGTCGGGACCGGCGTTGAGCCGCCATCGTGAACGGAGTCTTAATTCCAAGTGATCATTTCTCGCTTCTTTCTGTCCGAAGGGGGAAGCGAGATGCGTGCGCGGCGGGCGTGCGCGAGCAATCAGATTAAATCGTGACTGCTCGATGCATACGCGCCACGGTCAGATAGCCAAGCACGTCACGAGCCTTTTTTGCGCCCTAAGCGAGCTTGCCAAATTCCGCCATTTATTATAATACATTTAATTGAGCTTTTTCATGACCTTACTCTTCATTTATACTCGTAGTTTAAAACCGTTGTAGTACAATTTGTAGTATTTCGTTTAAAAACTTATTTTCAACAATGCCAACAATGAAATGACCATTTTGCGCCTCTTGTCAGCCTTACGCCCTACCAGTTGCCTAAGTTTGCAGAGTAAAGTCATAAATAATCTCAAATAAATATATTATAATATAGGGCGCAATTTGACAAGTTCGCCTAGGGCGTAAGAAAACTTGAGCCGGGCCTGCGTCAAACTTTCGCGGAAACCATTTTCGTGTTTACGATGAGTGCCCACGTCCGTCGCGCACGCCCGTCGCACACGCTCGTCGCACAAGCAAAGGACGGAGTGTCAGGCGTCCGACAGACGGAGCAAGACAAAATATCAGCGCGTCGTCTGTCTCGTACCGTCCTCGCTCGGTTACAGTGCCTCTCACTCGCTCTCGCCTTCGCCGGATAAGAGTGAGACAGAAGTGGTGGGGATTACCGAGATAAACCGAGCCCTCGGCGAGGAAGTACTGTATTGTTTAAAAAAAATAGAAAGATAAATGCAAAATTAGTTGTAACCTCAAAGCATCCATCGCGACGAACAAATGGCATCGAGCATACTGTCATTATAGTAAGAAGAAGGGCAAGAACAATTCCAGTTGGGTTGGCATATCCTTCTACAAAACCAAACATTGCTGGGCTACTCGTAAATAACCATTCGGAAAGAGTATAATTATGATGGTTAAGTATTTCATCATTTACTACATTTGTACCTGAAAATAATCAGTTTCGTTCATATAGATTGAGAATATTGTACATTGGTTTATTTACATAGTTCTTTATTTGGTACATGTGATCGAGCATTGCGAATATATTTTACATGCAACTATGTTTCATAACGTTTCTGTTACTACCGTACTACAAGTATTGGCACTTTCAATTATTGCAAAATAAAAAAATACTGTGTACTAATTGTGAGCACGAAGTACATACATGCAGGATGCAATCGATTTATCTGTTATTATTTTTTAGACTATTGAAGATGTATGTAAAAATCTTCTTTATGTTGATAAAGGAAATGTGAAGATGGAATGGTTAAAGATGATTGTCTTCAAATCATTAGTTGTTAAAATTCTAACATCATTTTCATCTTTCAGAGTGAAATCATGGGTATTTTAATTCTAACCAGATTATGAAACAATTTCAACACGTTAAAGCAACTGTAAATATTTCTGATCAACAACTTATGAGATGTGCCCCTTGTAAACTTTCAACTTAAAATATGTTAGGAGGTTTAATATGGCGCATTTTTTATCAAAAATCCTTTATGCATTTTAATTATTATGTACCTATCATAATTTTGTCGTCGCTGTCAACATTAGTCGATTACAATATATGGTTCATGAAACGTACTATTAACACTAGAACTATTATGCCCGTCAAAAAGACGGGGTTCGGATATTTTTCTTTAAATGTATTAACAGCATGCTGGTATAAATGTAGGAATTTATGATGGCCTTTAACCACTTCTCGACCGCGGACGAGATATCCCGTGACATTATGTCGTTCGTACGATGCCACGGACGAGTTATCCCGCGACGCATTATTGGGATTGGCTAAACTCATGAACATAGGAATATAGGGACGAAGGAATAGTTGCGACTTTAGGCGAGGAGAGTAAAGGTGGGATCTCCTATCTGCGACTGGTTACAGCGACCAGTCGCAGTATACTGATGCAATGGGGAAGCATGTATCCGTTCTCCTACAAGCGTCTGCGATCGTCGGGTATGCGCCAGACATAGGAGCCTGACGTGAGTCTGTTTGAGTACCAGCCTAGGCTACTCGAGACGCAACACAATGCGATGCGGGTCTGTTTCCCATTATACCTAGTCGTAAGCTGGGCTCTGCGACCATCGGTCGCTGGACTGCTCCCGAAGGGAGTCTAGCGACCAGTCGCACTGCGACCCATTGCCACAGAGGGACAGAATCCCAAGAAATAAGGAAAGAAATCGGAATTCAAAAGTTATGGGAGTATGTACTTTTATATGTTACCAGTAGACTACTAATATGAGCACCTAAAAAAGGTTAAAATTTCATGACGCCTACTTCTAATCTGTGTGTAAACACGTGTCTATGTTTGTATGTATTTTTCGTGCAGAATTTTAAATCGAGTCTTTTAATTTTTGGTGATATAAAAGAAAAAAATTTTTGAGACCCCAAATGGAGTACTATCAATTCTGTTAAGTAATAGCAAATAATTAGTTACATACAGTTCTTTTCCATAAGCAACCAATTGAAAGATTTTTAGCAATCGTCGACTTTTCAGTTGCCTTCCGGGAATTTTCGAACAAATTTTTTGTTTGTTTTATAATGAACATAATCTTGTCCTTGCTACTGCGGAAAAAGCATTTGTGAATATTTGGCAGTAATGGATTAAATACGTGTATTCTATGTCACACAGTGGGGGTGAATCCCAAGAAATAGGGAAAAAATGCAACATCCTGTATTTCGCATTTAAAAATGCCGAATATTATTAAGGAAATTGATACAAAAAGTGTTAATATACAAGTTTGACATTATTTAAGCAAATAACGTCCATTCGTCATGAATTAACGTCAATAATTCCAATAAAACTAAAAGAATTTGATCAATATGCCATGGAAAGTGTTCGTATCGACACACGCGCGAATTCCATGATGTAGCGTAATGAGTGATGCCCTAAACGGATTGTTAGCAGGCCACGGTTTACTACAGCTTTATGACACTAGACCTTTGGCCCCCTACACGATATAAAGTAATTAGGAAACATCTGCCAAGTAACTTGCAGAATAGCGGAACAATTTTTAGGATTAATCCCCAATTGCCACAAGCTAATTCCTCTACGTTCGGCAGGCAATAAACCGTGTTTCGCTACAATATAAAAGAATAATAAGTATGGTCGGAACGTTGACCGTGACGAAAATTAATTTTATGGTCCGCACAATTACCAAAAGAAGAAGATGTTCTTATGTTAGATCGAAGAATGTTTCCCTGGCAATGGGGTAGGAAACGAAATTATTCTGCAGAAAGACCAGTACGCCTCGCCGAGAGCCACAGGACGAAAAGGGGTGGTCCGCTAACTGCGAGTGATGCCTTATCTCTCGAATATAAACACGCGTTCGAATATCAAAACAAAAGCGCGCTGACGTTTTCGGTGCGAGAGAACGTGTGCCATAGGGAGGAGATATTACGGTGCAGCGGTGGAAAGTTGCCGTTTCAAAGGAATGCGGGGCCGATTCGTCATAATATAATCTCCTCCCCATGCCTTGCGTGTTTATAATCGAGAGATAAGCGATTGGTCTCGAATTTGTCGGGAGGACGAAGCAGGCGGCATGAATCCCTCACAGTCAGCGGACTACATCCCTTCTACCCTTTCGCGAGGCGTATTGATGTTGGATAATACTTTTTATTTGCTATATTGTTATCATCTTTGTCACATCTTGCATATTTAGGTTAGGGCATATCCCTACTCCCGTCCGTGTGCGTTGCCTGTTGGACTGCCGAACACACGCACAGGAATAGGGATATGCTTGTGTGCAGTGCGATGGGAAGAAAGTGGGGGACGACGGTAGGCCGTAGTGGGAGACGACGGTAGGTCATAGTGGGGGTAAGCATTTGTTCCACGTCCCACGATTCTGGCATCACTGTCGCAGACAAGGAGATTCAGCCTAGGGCCAGTCGCTGGGTCAAATCGCTGCGACCAGTCGCAGCGACTAGTCGCAGGTAGGAGATCCCACCTTAAAGCAGCTTGCGGGGAGCGGCGAACACGGTCAACGTGGTACACTGGTACCGCATTGGTGATTGGTTCTAGTCTAAATACGCGAAATTTCAAGATGAGAGCTTTAGTTTGTTTACAATTATAAATGTACGATAGAATATTTTCAGTAAAACAGAGAAACAAAGTGTATTATTTATAAATCAACATACTGAAATGTTAATGGTGACTGACATGTCAAATTTAAATGGTTAAAAATTTGAATGTATAGATATGAAAAATCTGTATTGATTATGTTTGATATTTACTTTGCTATCTCGCAGTCAGGTTTGCAATATTATTATTTCATTAGATCTTTAAACAAATAGAACATGACTATTTAGAAATAGATATAAGTACAAGGTTATCTCTCACTTTTCTGCACTTAAGAATGTGATGTAACGAATTTTGCAGCAATATATAACTTGCCACCATGGAAGTAAATATTGGTCACAGTTTTATAATGAAATATTAATATTACAAATTTTATTATAAAATGTTAATCTACTAAAAAAGTAATTAAATGTGTAACTTTATTTCATTTGCCTCATTTTGATAATACAATATAATTTTTATGTATGCAACTACAATATTTTTCTTACAGGTGATACGAAAGATTCATAATATTTTTTCTTTCTTTTTGTCTCAAAACAATACAACATCCCGAGCGATTTTTACAATTTTTTACAATGCACTGTGTCATTGTTAAACCATACATATATATATATGTAAGTATATATATTTTTTTTCAAATATATTTATAACCCCCTGCTGTTCCTGCAAATCACACTCTACTCTCTCTACTCGCTCTGTCTTTTACACTGGTTCCAACTGGTTCTGATTCACTCTTACTCAATGAAAATAAGATAGCGCTTGCGTGATCACAACCAATCGCCAATGCGGCACCAGAGTACCATGCGACCATAGTTCCCCGCTCCCCGGAAGCTGCTGCACCCCCCTCAACCATTGGTACGTCCCTATATTCCTACAGGGTCAGCATTTTATTTTGCAACTCGCGCTCGCGCAAACATGTAAAATGCCAACAGCGCCTCACGGACGCATACCACTACAACCATGCACCGGTTTGGCGTTCGGATAGCCCGCTGGACGGCAATGATGCCCGAGCTTCGAAAATTTTAGGATGGTCTCTTTCAAATTAACGTCGCAAAGTGCTGTTTGAAATTTATCGGCCCGGGTTGAAAAATGTGGGGCCTATTTCGTATAACTTTTTGAACTATAAAAGATATCCGAATTTAATTTGCGCGGAAAAATTAGGAAAAAGTATTCCATCTCAATGATGGGTAATTTAACATATATTACGTTTACTTAATTTTTCTTTTATCAATATTTTAACAGTAATTGTTGTGAAAAGCTTTGGCAAACTGTTTATGTTGTGACAAGAAAATTTAGTCATTGATCTGTAGACTGTTTAGAATATAAGTAACAATTGTAAAGGCGGGATCCTTTGAATAACGTGGCCAGACCCGTGTCGGCCACAGGTGTCCAATGTATGCAAATGTAGCAATATGTGAATTTTACTTTTAACTGTGACTTCCGCTCTGGAACGTTCTCTCGTTCACTTCGTCCCGAACAGTCACGCGGTACACAGCGCCACGTAGTTTGTATTCATAAATTGTATTTCGCGCCTCTTCCTCGAGATCAACATGTAGTACCTCTATTTCGCACCTGTCGCCACAAGTTCAAAGCTACGATTCCAACGAAAAATTCTCCCCACGCCGTCGTCCGTGGGCCCAGTAGCTTCTACGTCATTCTTCGCTTTTGTGCCAAAGGTGCTACACGTGTAAGGAATAACTAAGAAAATTAATTGGAAGAGACCAGCGAAACATGAAGCCAAATTAACTAATTCTCTTTTCGAGAAACGTATTAGGAAGTTGGAGAAGCTGATTAAGAAGAAACATCGACGCTCGAAACATCGTAGGGTTTCAACGACCTCATCGGAAGGATCGGACTCAAGCAGTAAGTCGAAATTGAGATTTCACAAAGAGAGGAAAAGAAACGTACCACAGACTCTAACCTGTGTGTAACAATTTTCGCAAGATTCGTGTTTCTAACCTGCAAATGTAGCGTGGCGTGGCGGCTCAACAGCCAGAACTGCGTTTTTCCGTGTAAAACAAAGCAAGACCCTGCAGGCTCTAACCTTTAAGGGAAGAAGTTAACTCTTCAAATGCTTGTCCCGTTTGTTATGGGCTCTAACCTAGAGCAGACGCATGGTACCGGAAACATAACCCCCACGCAGACTCTAATCTGCGTGCGACGATTCTAGCAGAGATTCGTGGTTTTTCTAACCTATGTAGGGTTACGTGGCGGTCCCACCGCCAGGGGGGGGGGGGGTACGCTTCACCGTGTAAAGCGAAGCGAGCCTTACGAACCCTAACCTGTAAGGAAGAAAATAATTCTTTGAATTCTTGTCCCTTTAGTATAGGCTCTAACCTGTTACATACAAATGGGCCATGAAACATGACTCTCGCGCAGACTCTAATCTACGTGTAGTAGTCTCACAAGTCAGGCGATTATAACCAATATATGGTTATATAAGATCTCTGCATAAATGTGTATAGACAATTATGTAAACGTAATGATGCAGAATTGTGACCCCTTTTTTTCTCTAATCTCCCCCTTTGTAGGTTACATGATTAACTCAGATGGAGGTTCGGCGAGATACGTGCTCCAGGAACAAGACGTTCAAACAGATAAAACATTTAACGAGGACAATAACGAGGCTGGCACGTCGGAAATAGAGGAAACTTTGGATGAGGAAGTGCTAAGCATTTTCGGAAAACGTATACTAGCGGAGAAGGTGCTAGCTCCCCCGATGCACCAAGAAATTGCAGTTAGATGGGAGGAAATCATTAAAGTTAGACTACCAACAGATGATGGGGCGGCAATTCTTAAGAAATATCCACCCCCCAGCAACTGCAACCTGACCAATCCACTGAAATTAAACGCGGTGGTAAAGGCCGCCTTACAGGAGGCGGTCATCAAACGAGATGACCGCATTGTGGCCAAGCAGGAAAAAATCGCGGCGTGTATGGCGGCAAATGGGAAGGCTCTGTCGGCCACCTTGGCGAACGATAAAGAAAGATCGCATGGGTTTTGGAGTGAGACAGATCGCAACTTTCATATTAACTACCTCGAAATACTCGTGGCCTTTTTGGGACTTAAGTGTTTCGCTAACGATCCAGGTTGCTATCGGATATGCACCACGACGAATCCCTAGTGCGCCGGGGCCTTATCCTGGCTAACATTAACGCCTCAGTTAAGGAAACCTTAAATGTATTCGCAATTGACGAGTGGTTGTTCGGATCTGATCTGGACGAAAAGCTAAAATCAAGGAAATCCATGGAAATCTCTTGTAAAGACATAAGACCATTAGCCAAGAACCAACCTCCAAAGGGTACAAAAAACTTAAAGACCCCGCCCCGTCAACCTCGAACAAAGAATTTAGCCGTGACGTCGGGCGGACGGAAGAATGCAGAAACGACGCGGAAGACAGCACGGAAACCATACTACAGGTCGGACAGGAGGAAGGAGTCGAATTATCGTAGACATCGCTAGACCAACCGGTAAGAGTTTTTGCCGGTAGGCTTAAATTTTTCAAAGGGAAATGGAACACATTTACTTCAGACCCTAGGGTACTATCATGACTAAGTGGGTACAAAATTTCTTTTGCTATTCATCCACACCAAGCCGAAGCGCCTAGGAACACTAACTGGTCTAATAAAGAAAAAGCTGAAATCGCTGCCTTAATAGATCAGCTACAGGAAAAGGGAGCAGTGGAAAAGTGTAGGCCTGTGGAAGGCCAGTTTCTTTCAAAAGTTTTCCTTGTTCCGAAACCCAATGGTTCTAGCCATTTTATTCTGAATTTAAAGCAGCTTAATACGTTCATACAAACCGAACATTTCAAGCTCGAGGAGTACAGGACAGTGGCTAGACTACTAAGCCCGGGTAGCTACATGGCTACCCTGGATTTACGAGGTGCATATTATATGATATCCACTGATCAGCCAGATAAGAGATTTTTACGTTTCCAGTTCGATAGCGAACTTTCCGAGTTTACTTGTTTACCTTTTGGACATAGCACGGCCCCGTATGTATTCACAAAGATAATGAAATCAGTAGTTTCATACTTGAGATCACGCGGTTTTATAGTTGTAGTCTATCTAGACGACTTTCTTCTAATGGGAGATTCTTACACAGAATGCTAACTAAATATAGAAGAGACACACTCGCTTTTACAAGACTTGGGGTTCATTATACACCACGAGAAAAGTCAAATGACCCCGTCTCAGAAATGTAAATATTTGGGGTTAGTTTTTGATTCGACTCGAATGACAATTGAACTACCGACAGTTCAGAAGGAAAAGATACAAGATCTTATTTCTCAGTTCAGTACCACCAGTGCGTGCAAGATACGTGATTTGGCACAATTTATTGGTATTCTCGTTGCAGCCTGCCCCGGCGTTAACTATGGATGGGCATACACAAAAAGTTTTGAACGTGAGAAGTATTTGGCATTACTTAAATCTAATCAATCGTACGAGCGTTACATGTTCCTGCCTCATAAATTAGAAGAGGATTTTAGATGGTGGAAATCTAATATTGTTTTAGCAAGCAATCCGATTCGAGTGATGAAATATGATCTCGAAATATGTTAGGATGCATCCAGGTCCGGGTGGGGAGCTGTCTGCAATAAAGAAAGATCGCATGGGTTTTGGAGTGAGACAGATCGCAACTTTCATATTAACTACCTCGAAATACTCGCGGCCTTTTTGGGACTTAAGTGTTTCGCTAAGAATCTCAAGGGATCTCAGATATTGTTAAGAATAGATAATACAACAGCCATATCGTATATTAATCGTATGGGCGGAATCCAATTTGATAATCTAAATCAAATAACAAAAGAGATTTGAAAGTGGTGTGAAAGGAGAAATTTATGGATATTCGCGTTATACATAAGTTCTAGAATGAATTGGGAGGCTGACATAGAATCGAGAAAGTTGGAGAGTGAGACGGAATACGAGTTGTCTCAAGAAGCATTTTCTGAAATTGTCCGAACCTTCGGGAACCGGATATTGACCTCTCTGCGAGTAGAGCAAACACAAAATGTGAGACATATGTCTCCTGGAGGAGGGATCTGGGTGCCATAGCGATCGATGCGTTCACGATAACGTGGAACCCATATTTTTTCTATGCTTTTCCTCCTTTCTCGATCATATTAAGAGTTTTACAGAAAGTTAAGAATAAGAGATCTCGCGGTCTATTAGTCATACAATGTGGGAGACCCAACCCTAGTTTCCGGTGTCCAAGTCTATGTTGGCGGCAGACACACTGCATTTCCCACCAAACATTAATCTTTTGACGTCTTGCAGCAAGGAACCACATCCCTTGTGGAAGAAAACTACCCTGGTTGCCGGATACTTATTCGGCGAGCGTTCGCCATGAAGGAAGTTCCACCCTCAGCAGTGGATATCATAATCTCCTCCCTAAGTGAGGGATCAATAAAACAATACGGAGGTGCGATTAAGAAATGGTGGCGCTTTTGGAAAGATCGATACAGCCGTCAAAGCGTACAGCAATGGAAGTGTTACTCTTCCTGATCATGGAGTATGAAGCCGGAGCGTCATATGGATCCTTGAACACAGCCAGATCAGTGATTGCGCTATTAACCGGGAGTGATATGGCACTTGACCCCAGAGTACGGTGTTTTTTCAAAGGGGTGTTTAATATGCGACCGTCAACACCAAAATACGTTGTTATATGGGATCCCAAGATAGTTCTAAGTTATCTTTCATCGTTACCTGAGAACGGAGAAATGGACCTAAAGACGCTATCGGAGAAATTAGTAACCCTGCTGGCACTCGTTACAGGTCATAGAATTCAGACTTTTCGATAATTAATATTGACAATATTAAAAGAATACGCGACACGTATGAAATCAAAATTCCTAATAGAATTAAGACGACAGGTCCAAGAAGGAAACAGCCGGTTCTTGTCTTGCCCTTCTTCTTAGAGAACAGCAAGCTTTGCGTAGCGTCCGCGTTAGAGTCATACCTAGAAAGAACGACACCCGTGCGAGGTACCGTAGAGTATTTATTTTTATCATTGAAAAGTCCATATAAAGCGGTTACACCACAGACTTTAAGCCGGTGGATTAAGACCATACTGTTGTATCCCAACCGACACCCCAAGCGTAACGACACCGCAGCATTCCGATTGCCACAATCGAACGGCCGAAATCGGGCACAACCGCGTAAACATTCTCGGAAACGTTCCGAGACCATCAGCACATGGTGAAACACCCAAAAGCGGGCCAAAGACGGAGACCCCGATGGTCTCCGCTTCGCTCCGATTACAGTATAAGAATGATGTACGAGCAATGCGAGCTCAGTCTATATTCAGACTTGATACAGACGCTGTACAAGCTCCACGCCTGATAAAGGCATAGTACCAGTGTCACCCAGATCGGGACAGAATAAACTTGTTTAAACCTTACGGTGAGTTCCAATTCTTTAATCAGCAACGATCCCTTACCTTCGGTTTCCGAACCGAATCCTTCCGTCCCGGCATTCTCACCCGAACCTTCGGAGCCCGTTGAACGACGACCGTGAAGGACGACCCGGAGCACCCCGAGATTCGCTGCCAGAATCTCGACCCCAGTCGCCTTGACACAACAATACTTACTAAGAGTGGTGTGGATACGCAGAGATTTACAGCGTATAGTACGCGTCACGTGTCCACGTCTACGGCACGACGTAAGGGTGTAGATCTCGACACTATCAGAAGAACGGCGGGGTGGACAGAAACATCCTCGACTTTTAGCAGGTTCTATGACCTACGATTGTGCGATAGAAGTGACCAATTTGCAAGGTCGGTGTTAAGTTCCTTATAAATAATAATATGTTTAAGGTTTCTTACAATTATAAGTATTTGCCCGTATCATAAATACATACAGGCACTTTTTCGTTTCAAAATCTATGCATATAATTCAAAAGTTAATTCCGAGTTGCTATTCAATGCCCCTTCTTCACCGCAACTAGCTTTAAACATCTACATGTTGATCTCGAGGAAGAGGCGCGAAATACAATAGTATGATTAAACGAACTTACCTAAGTGAAGTTCTATCATAATTGTATGGAGCGCCTCTTCTGAGATGATCAATCCCACCCTGTATATTCCCAAACTCTGCGTACACAAGAAACACAGAGTACCCCATAGGTTGCGGTAATACATTAAAGAATGACGTAGAAGCTACTGGGCCCACGGACAGCGGCGTGGGGAGAATTTTTCGTTGCAATCGTAGCTTTGAACTTGTGGCGACAGGTGTGAAGTAGAGGTACTACATGTTGATCATCTCAGAAGAAGCGCTCCATACAATTATGATAGAACTTCATTTAGGTAAGTCCGTTTAATCATACAATTATATTTTATTAAACTATTACTATATAAATATCCCTAAAAGGCCTCTACCATTTGAATAAGTAAAATAACGGTTTATTTGATACTGTATTTAATGCTCTTTTTAAAATTCATGGTTTTGATAAACAATAGGCTAGCTGTTTCTGTATCATTAATTTCATAAATTGAGAAATTAAATCCTTATTCAATTATGTGTTAGTTATGCAGACCTCGGAATCTATTGTTCTGGTTTTCTTTTTTATAATTTTATCCTTAATGCAGCGCATGCATAGATCGGACGTAAGGGGTAACTAATGGGATGTCTTTGATTGTAGCGGTGTTTGAATTTTTTTTGTCTGAATGTTTTAATCTTTTAGCTACTCAACGATACGCCTATACCGGCTTCTGTTAATGTCATTTTTGGAACGATGCGCCATTATTGTGGCTTTTACACGCAGGTGGCAAAAAATCTGTCCGTACAGGGGTATAGCGCCGCGATCAACTCTGTTGTAACTAAAAATTTTGAAATTGAGTCTGTCTACCAGTCAACATTGTTTTCAATCCTCATTTCAGTAATCTGGGGTGCGAGTGGTAAACCGACCAGTAGTATAAATATGAGAGTTCTAGACTAGGTCCTCTGAGGGGAGCGCGGGAGCGGGGGGTAGTTTGGGCGCGCGGGGGAGTGCGGTGGGGGAACACTGGGCGCGGGGCATCTATTCTGTATAAGCTTCCAAGGGACATGTCCACAGCTTTGGAGTACCTAGAGCAGATTTTTACTGCTTATACCTCCAGGTGTTCGAAGTGGTTAGCTGACCACTACCAAAGGGGGCTCGGAAAAACCCCCTTCCTCTTCCCGACAACAGGGGAAGAGGGGATGACCGTTCTCGTTAAGAGGTAATGACTCATTTAGTTCGTTCCAGACGAGGATCACCCAGAAACCGTCTAGAACTTAACAGTGGGGGGGGCCACACGAAGGCAGAGTCATAAGCATTTATGCTTCGGTCTTTCGGCGTTCAAGTTGTCATTGCTGAGTAGTATCTTACTGCATGGCGTTTTGCTTTCGAGACTTGGTGGTTAGCACCGTTTTGGCGAAGTTCCGGAACTCCCGTGATAGGTTGACGTTCGATACAAGTCCGGCTTCCGCCACCCGTCGGCTGCGATCACGACTCGAGTATGTTAGAGCGCGCGAAGTGTCTTCTCCAATCGCGCCAGACTTGGTTCAATCTTTTCGAAGCATTGAAAGTACTGGCTCACGAGGTAGAAGCGTCCGAACTGTCCACTTATGTGTACGCATGCGATGTGTTTATCGCAGAGGTTCGCGACCTTCGTGACAGTTATCCCTGGGTTTCTAACAGCAATTGCCGCCATCACCGGGTTGCCACCTGAGATGAATTTGGTCACCTGCCCTAGCCCGCGGATTTGGCTGCTGGCTGAGTAGGGCTCCTGCGCAAGTATCACGTCAAAGCCTTTGTCGCGCATAAGGACGTTCACCTTATCAAGCACTCCTTAGGCGCGCCGCATATTATGCTGCAGCACCCGGATGCTCTGGGAAGGTGACGTGTTCTTACTTCTAACCATAGGAAGTACGGGAAACCACTTGCGTTACGGCATCCTTATAGGACGCGCAAGCCTTGTCTCTCGACCTATGGTCGTGCTTCTTCCCACCCGCTTTGCAGTTGGAGCAGACCAGAGGACTGTTTTTCTGCTTACAGGTGGAAAAGGTATGCCCCTTTTCGGAGCAGTGACCGCAGACTTCGTCTGATCGGCAGTATTTGGCCATGTGGCCAAACGCCTGACACTTGAAGCACCGCGTCACGGCGATGTAGTCCTGGACCCTACAGGACACCCATTCCACGTAGACGCGGCCTTCGGAGTTCGAGATCAGCCGCAGGCGGACCTGTGGACTGACCTCAATGACCCAGTTGACAGAGTCCTTGCCTTTGGTTCCAGTTTGGAACCGGACCTTTAGGCAGGACTCAGATTCCTTCTTGGTCAACTCAAGGTTCTGTTTCCTGATACTGGAATGAACCTCTTCCCTAGTCATCGACCGTGGAACGTCGTACACTATCAGTGTAAGGTTCCGCTTGGTCGGCAGTGTGGCGAAGATACCTGCTTCCTTGAATTTTGTGTTCCCCGTGAAAGCAGAGAGATCCTCTTTGCGTTTGGTCTCGACGGCTATGCCACCGGAGTGGATGCGTCGTATCGACTTTACGCGGATCTTCGCCTTTATTGGTTTCACCAAGGAGAGTACAACTGAATTGGTAGCTTCGCTGTTTTTCTCCTTGCCCTTCAGCGGGAATATGAGCACGATATTTCGTGGGGGCACCACCGCATCTGGGGAAACTCGAGGGCAGGTAATTTTTACTGCCTGGGCATACGAGGCTATTTTCGCCGGTGGGGATCCCACTTTGGGCCGGTGGGGATCCCACTTTGGGTCGGTGGGGATCCCACTTTGGGCCGCTGGGCGACCCTCCGCGGCTCCTGTGCCACGCTTTGTGCAGTCGCTTGCGTCCTTGTCAGGTCGCTGCGTACTGCGGCGAGCTGGCCTTCAAGAAAGGTGTTCCGAAGAAGCAGCTCCTGTAACAGCGCGTTAAGCGTGTCGGCGGTATTCAGGACGCGGAGACCGGACTCCTTGTTGATCTTCGACTCAGGTCGAAGGCAAAATGTTCTTAAGTCTCCGGTCGCGGTCTTGGCCTCGTCTCGTATGAGATCGAGTGCCCGTATGGAGGGCATAGGTATTGCCGTGTTCAATACCTTGCCCTTTCTCCCCTTGTTGGCACGCGCGGCGTCCTTATCGGAAGCGGGCGTACGTTTCGGGGGAGTTTGGCTTTTTCCGCGCACGGCGTCCTTATCGGCAGCGGGCGCGGTGTTGGCCTTCTTATTCTTTTTGGAGACGAGTTCTCACCCGTCTCCTTCTCAACAGCTCTCTACCTGTTCGCCTTGCTTTTCAGCGGCGATGCAGGTCTTGCCTGTTGGGGAGTCAGGGCTTTCCGCCTTGATCTCCTTTAACGGACTTTTCCCTTTTCCACCGTTAGTGGGGCAGGGTCCCTCCTTCTTCTTCGGCGGGTTTTCCACCGAAGCTTTCGCAACGCCGGCCGGTCTTACCGACGTTGTGTTGCTGCGAACGGTTTCCTTGTTCGCAGGGCTTTTGTTCGGCCCGAGTCCGGGCCGAGTAATCTTCGATGTCGGGGCTTCCGGCGAAGCCGTCTTTCCCCTGGAGAGGGTGGACTGACTGGCAGCCGACACAGCTGTCGTCTTTCCCCTCTCATTCCCGCGGGAGATACTTTGAGGATTGCTCCTCGCAGTAACTCCCCGAGTGGTTATCGTTGTTGCCAACGTTTTGGGAGCGCGAATTTGAGTATCCATAGGATAGATTTTAGCTTCATACCGCTGCGTGTTCCAGCCTCCACGGACCCTCAAAATGGAACCCGGTATCCACCGGGTTAGGACATCGCCCAGGATATAGTCCACCAAACGTGGCCGACAGGCGTCCCACAGAGATCCCCCAAAGAGGTCCCCGGGCTGCCTCCACGGCCTGCTTCCTCGCCCAGCAGAATCCCCTTGCTAAAGCAAATGTCATCCAAGCCGATTGGCTAGGCCAAGGGCTACTTTTCTCGCCTAGCCGCCCGTCTAGCCGAAGCAGAGGCCAAAGGTATGTGTTGGGAGCTTCCCTCCCGCAGGCAGGGGGCCCCCTCAGATGCCAGGATCCTCCTTTCCGACGACACGGGTTGCCACGCACGGCAAACACGTGGGAGTTTTTAATTTAAAGCAACCAGCTCTTCTGCTCTTGCTAAGGTGCCCCGGGGTCGCAGCCCCCGTCCTGATTGCCCGTGGCCCTTGTGTTTGTTACCACTTTCTCTTTCGCACCTTGCACTTTTAAATGAAGAAGCTGTGCAAGGTCCCGGCTGCACCGCACGGAGGTGAGGAAAGCGGGTTTGACCGCTATGAGCCCGCCTACTTCGCCGAAGCTTGTTGCTGCACTGGAGCGCCACAGATGTCAGTCCTTGCGTCGGAGACGGTATCATCGACCAACACCAACGCCCCGGACCAGTCCGTCTGCGTGTTCCAGATATAGGCGAAGCATCAGCTAGATTGGGGGTTTTGACCGAATGATATGCCGAGGCATATGACGCGGAAAGCCCAAGCAGCCTTGGTTGCTAGCCTGGGCGCGGGGGCAGCGGGGGGTGGGAGGTTGGCTGCGCGCGCACGAGCCGCGAAGTGGGGAATCCGTAATTGTGTAGGGGATCAGTCCTGACCGAGCCGCCGCGGAGATCTCTCCAGACCTGGCCCGCCGTCGGAAATTTTCCAATGGGAGGGAATGACCCTGACCCACCCACGAAAACTTATTTCACACCTGACTCACCCCCCGAAAAATTTTCAGACCTGGCCCACACCGATCTAGGGAATCAATATGTAGCAAACAGACATTTTTTCCCCAAGCGCAGAGAAATAATAAATTTGAATTGATCTACTGATCCAATATGTAGCAAACATACATTCTAAAGCTAACAGTATTTCAAAATGTTTTTCAATCTTAATATCGCAGCGTATCGCGCGATCGTGTGTAATTTGAATCCTCTGGAGCAGCCGTGCGAGATGACGTCATTTGGCAACGCGAAGAAGGCGCGGATCATAGAATTATGTGGCGTCAGCAGAAATTTTATTCCATACCAACAGACATATTTTTTCCAAACTAACGCAGAGAAATAATAACTTCTTGAACAAACGATCTACCGAACCATTATGTAGAAAACAGACATTCTAAAGCTAACAATTTTTCACGGCGTTCTGATTTAACGTCGCAGCGTATCGCGCGATCTCGCGTAATTTGAGTCCTCTGGAGCAGCCGTGCGTGATGATGTCATTTAGCGGCGCACAGTGGGTCGAATCGACATTTAAATAGGCATTCACTTCACTTTTCGATTACTAGCTTTAGATTACAGTATTTAGATAATGATTTTATAAAAAAATCTATTTTTTGTGAAAATAGACACATTCATCTGGATTAGCCAGGCATTATGAGCTGGAGTACATTTCGTGACCGCAGAGTGTACCGCTGGAAAGTTTTTAGGCGATAGATAAACACACAAATATATCAACTTTCTGTTTTATTACAGATTATCTTATACTTTAGATAATCTAAGTATAAGATAATGTAAGATTACAAATAATATATTGTACAATAAATACAAAAATCAATTAAATCTCTGATAAGAAACAAATAAAATACAGAACTTGATTATGTATCCGAATCATCTAGCAAAGATAATGTTTCTGGCCACATTTGTTTTCTCCGCTCTGTTCTTATCAATGGGATTCTTAAAGTTGAAATATATGGATCGGAGCTTATTAATAAATTATTTAGAACACCTTGATTTGTCATTTTTCGGCTGCTTTTTCTTGCGTGTAATTCGCGGTAGTGCCTAAAATCTTTGTTTCGTGCTTCTTGGGCTTCCTCTGTTAAATTGCCCGATTGGTAAAATGGCATGTTCGATAATGGCTTGACCATGAATTAATATTTTATGTACAGTTGGAGGCATGTAATACCATCCATACAATTCAACGTACTGTCTTGCCAAGTTCATTGAAAACTTACCAAATTTTTGTTTATTAATTTCTAAACCAGAAGCTAAGGCTTGGAGAAGAATTGAAATTTTTTAATGAGGTCTTCATTCAAACCATTAATTTGGGCGGTTATTTCAGGATTTTCAAAAAATCTCCTAGCAGTATTGCCATCATTAGGTGTTCCGTATCCCTGTTTAACCATATCTACAATGAGGCCAAGACTGTTTCTGAATTCTTTTTTAATTTTTTCTGTTTTCTCTTTGATTAATATTTTTGTTCGGGGTGTCGAAGCTCTCCATTCTTTTTTTAAGTCTAATCGGTAGGCAATGTGAAAGAGGCACTCCATACATAGAATCCATGCATGTAGTGAACTCATCCCGAAGTTGAACATATCCTCTTTAATAGGCTTATAAACCACTTTTTCAAGACGATTCATTTCTGTCGGCTTAGCTTAACAAATGTAACACCTCATCGACGATGTTGTAGAGATTGTTGAGCATACCTTGCCGTCTACCGTTGTCATAATGAGATGGTGTTTCACTCCGATCGCATTATTTAAATTTGTAATTTGCAGGAGATCAATTTCTTTTTGAATTTCTTGAATTACATTAGAAATGACTTCAGTAGTTTCCTTTATAAATTGGAAAAATATTGGTCGACAGAATCGGGTGGAAGATGGTGTATTGTTTTGCCATAATACATCTCCATTTTCATCATTTAACAATTTCAGTGGTACAAGGCTCGCTATAAATACACTAGAGTCGTCAAAATCTTGTCCAAAAATAATTTTTTGTTTGTATTGGGACTGCCCAGATGCCTCATCACAACCCCATTTTGTAATTAATACTAATTCCTTATTAATCAGTTCCAAAGTTGGGTTTTATTCTTGTATAACCTTCCAAATTCGTGAAGATGTGTGATTAAGTAATGCCTGTAAATTTATTTTTGCCATTTGTTCGTCAACTGATATCAAATTTTTAGAAGGGTAACAATCTTTTTTTGCCTCTTTAATTTTGTAATAGGACAGATAAATATTCGTTCTTTCGTTAAGGCCAGTTTCTCTTAACAAATTATATTGCCCATTGGACACTTTAGTCGTTATGAAAATGGAAAGACCTTTTTCTTTTGAAATTTCACTCGACTTTATGTTTTTATTTTTATATAAATTTTTACAAAAATCTTCGACATCTTTTATTCTGTCGGGGTTTTTTAATAAAAAATCAAGAATTTTACAAATACTCGCCTTTCCTTCTGCTCTCAATTTCATTTCAGTTGCAAAAGTCAATTCTTCAACAGTGTATTCATTTTTTAAGGATCCAGTTCTCCTTTTCTTTGTTCGCAAAGAACAGGCTTTAAACATTTTCTTGATTAATATTGGTGATTCATCATTAGAACATGATGGATTATTGTTATTACTACACGCAAAACTTGGCTAATTGTACTCGCGATACAACCAGTCCTTGTTTTTCTTCAAAAAACGTTTTTCAGCGTAGTTTGATTCCACCCAAAGCTTTTTAGATCGAACACAAGAAAGTCGAAGTTGGTTTTCCAATTCACTTAATTGATTTTCATTTAATGGTGGACAACAATTTAAACAACTTTCCACTAACAAAGTATGGTCTATCACTATTTTCCCATCTCTTTTAAATAGAAGGAAAATATCTCTATTGGTTTTAAATGTATCCATTGGTATGAAATATATCTGATGTGTAACACAGCTATAATTAAATTATGAACTCCGACCAACGCAACGAGTCAAGTCAATAGTCAGTATAGGTAAACAAAAGAATCGCATGTTAACACCATGATAGATGTAAGGGATTTCAGCTATTGGCTGGCAAACGATAGTCAATTGTTGAATTCAGGAGCGGATTGTCATGGGTCATTATTAGAACTTGCTTCCTTTTAATTGTTTCCCCAAAACTCGATTCTAACCACTCTCTGATAAAATGCATGATTCATTCTTATTTATCTAGCATTTCATTCATACTTTTGCACGTTTCACACCTCTGCGTGCTTCAATTCCAACATATATTACTTATTATTATTATATTTTAACATTACTCAATTGGAGTATTTTGAAGTTAAAACATTAATTTTGCACCATTATTCTTGAAAATAAAAAATTGAAGCAAAATAGTATATTTTTCCTGACTTGCACCTGCTTTTGTGCAATAAAATATCAATTTTTCAAAGGGTTGGATGCGGATGGCTATAAATAATTGATTTTTGTGAAATTGAATCTATCCAGAATTATGAGGTATGCTTGAATTTACGGACAAATACGAACAATACTTTTAATTTAGAAAAATACGGAAATGGTAACAAAAAATCTTAATTTGGCAATAGAATATAAGTATTTATATACTTATTATAGCTTTTCATTACAAGAAAAAGGCTAACTAAAACTATTCCAATGTAAAAAGCTGATCATTTTCTAGAAATGGAAATCTAAAAAAAGTTTTAGAATATTTAACAGAGGAAACCCAGAAAGCCCGAAATAAAGATTTCAAAAACTACTACGAATTATATGCAAAAAGAACAGCCGAAAAATGACAAATCAAGATGTTCTAAATAATTTATTAATAAGCCCCGATTCGTATAAATATTTGAAATCAACATCAAAAGACCCATTGTTAAAAAGAGCGACGAGAAAGTAATGATTATTGTATTTATTATACAATATATTACCTGTAATCTTTGATTATAATCAATAAATGATGAAATATATAAAAAATTAAACGAATGCTGTTTGAGTTTGACCACGTTGTTGAAAGTAGGGTTATGAGTCGACGGTGAATAGGTGCAGGCTTAAGTGAGAACGCGTAATTGAGTGGTTAATGTCACTTTATTAAAAATGCTGGATGAGTGTGAATGAGTAGGTGTATGAGTGGTGAGTGCTAACACTTGTTGCGAAAATACACTTGAACTTTTGCTGAGTGTACGAGTCACCGTAACAAAGGCAAGAGAAGTAATGAATGGCCGAACTTCCTGCTGCGCGTCGCATCGATTCCGCTGGAGATCGATGCGGCGTGCTGATTAGCGGATTCATCGCAGCTGATTGGCGGATCGCTTGTCGCTCCGCGTCACTGATTCGTAGATCGACCGGTGATCTGAGTGGTGAATCGATTCTCGATTTGCATCTCCGTTAAGCTGCTCGGGAGGTGCTGCTTCGAGAGTGAGTGTGGCGATGAGGGGAACTAATGCATTCCCAAACAAATGCCTACTTAAATGTCGATTCATTCACGTGTGCGGCGTGAAGAAGAAGCGAACGAAATATAATACTTTTTATGAAACATCGAATCTTAACATTATGTGGCGTGGAGAGAAGGAGGAAGGTGGGTAAATAAAATGGAAAAGGAATATATGTTTAAGAAATTTATTTCAAAATTAAAAGAATATAAAAATAGAATAATAATAATAATATAATATAACATTATTTCCTGCGAGCATCAGCTACAATATTATCAATGGCGCATGCTAACAGTTCACAATCTACAAGATAATCCTCGCTGTAATATTCACTATCACGTATGATTTTAGCAACACGACCCGTATCTAATGTTTCGCAGGCAACATCGCCCTGATGTAGCACGCTAACAAAATTTAAAAATGTTGTCCTCACATCTTCTGCAGTTTGATGCAGCCGCGGATATACAAAGTCTATACACGGCTCAACATTAAATAAAAATGTTACTGTATTCGGTTTTGAAATTCAGCGACTTAAGATCCATTGTCATCTTTACAATCGGAGAATCATAGATCCGACAAAAATCCACCGTTAATTCATCAATCCGTGGCGATGCTGATCGAGGCAATTATGCACGTTCTTCGATGGTTGTACGGCTACCGACTAGTGCAAACCATGTATGCAATGGTAATATGAGATTGTTCCCGCGATTGTCGCCGAGAACAATTTCTACATCGGCTATACGTCGTACGCTGACTCCAATTTCCAAATATTTGCTGCCCATAGATGTTAATGCGTATCTACTGGCTATGATACGCTCTGCTCGGCGCGGGCTAAGAGAACAATCAAAGCTATGAAATTGTCCGCTCGTATTAGGAATAAACATAAAAAATTTCGAGATGTGAAAATTAAGCCTTACCAATCAAATGTATTCTCCCCGCATGGAACTATGACATAATCTCGCATGATCGGAACGTAATAATTCATGCGTCCGGCGTTTCCTTCGGCACTGGCACTGCACATTTTTGGAGAATTGTCTGTTCCGTCAAAGTCACTGAGGCTACTGAGCGATTGATGGCATAGCGTCCGGGAGCCGGCTTAAATAGTGGTGCAATTTCTCCCCCCACCACCACATTTTATTCTAAAGCTACCAATTTTTCATAATATTATTCAATCGTAACGTCGTAGCATATCGCACCATCGCATGTAATTTGAACCCGCCCTCAAGGATAAAATCCTCGACACGTGTTTGAGATGTCATTATTTTGCGATGCGAAAGTAATATAATACTTTTGGAAATGTCGAATCTTAGAATTATGCGGTGTCAGCAGAAACTGTGTCAGATGATCTTGCGCGCTAATTCGCCATACGCATGAATCATAGAAAGAATTATGTTGTGTCGGCAGAAACTGTATAGAACAATGCTGGGACGGATCGTTGTTTTTTTTGCACAAAATGCATTCGAGGGAGGGGGTACACCGAAAGAGTTACACAGAGATAGCAAATCGTGGTTCCAGCCGTAAAAGCGTGCTCTAAACGGTACAAAGCCTCAAATCGTTGCAATGTGTTGCGTGGAAAAAAGACGTTACAATTACATTTCATTTACAAGCATGGAAGAATTCGCGCAAGTTGAACGCCAATTGTTGGATTAATCTGAACGATTGATTTCACAGGAAGAATACCTCGCGTAGGAAGAACAATACAACGAGTGTATCGAATCTTTAGAAGAATGCAGCCGAGTGAAACGTCCTCGATTATCGATCGGTGTTCAACAATCATTGGTTGCTCGAATCGCACATCTCGAAGGATTGAAATATTCGTTGCGCGGACGTTGCGTGCGTAAAGGTGTTGGACATTCAAGGACGCGACTTTTGTGGTGCGAAATAGTAACTGGTTTCGATAGCCGCGTATTAACTGGTGCCGTGCTAAGTTCGAACTATATCGAGCCCCGCAACTTCCTCCAGGATGCGGCGACCATTGTGCTGGAGCATGTGCGGGGCGCTTTGAAGAAACATCAGAACCTCAAAGTGAACGCGGTGTTTAACGGTGAATATGTGGCTGGCGACAAGCATGCTTGTAAAAGCATCAATACCCGAAACTGTGAACTCTTCAGCACATCCGATCTGCAAGAGTTGTACCAGCGATGTATCATCGAATCCACCCTGGCATCGCTGGAAGAGTTCCGGGAACGCGACAGCGTATGGGCATTGGCGAGAATCCTCAACCTGGTCGTCAATGTCAACAAGTACAATTTGCTGCGCGCGGGATGTCACTGCAAGTTGCCGCGGGAATTATCGTTAAAGAAGGCGACGATTAGCGTGCAATCCCCGGACAATGCCTGTTTCGCGCGGGCAGTGGTAGCCGCTCTACATCCCGCCGCAAGACCCCGTTGATCGCTCAAGTTCATACTCCAAATATGCTGCCATATTAAATCTTCAGGACATTGAGTTTCCAATGTCTCTGAAGCAAATTGGAAAGTTTGAAGGTCGGAATGGGGTATCAATCAACGTGTACAGCTTCGAGGCGGAGAAGAAAGAGCCAGCAGTCTTTCCACTGCGCCTCACCAACCAAAAGAGGGATCGGCACGTCAACCTGCTCTACACGTCGAATCATGAACATGGCGACGTAGGGCACTTCGTGCTAATCAAGGACTTATCCCGGCTGGTGAGCACGCAGTTGAGCAGACACAATGGAAAGAAATTCATCTGTGGTTGGTGCGTATATAAACTTATAAATTTTGTTGAAATGTCATGCAAAAAATTTAAATAAAAAATTTTTTGTTTTGCAGATGCCTACACTACTTTGGATTCACCGAGACGTTGGAGATCTACATTATTGATTGCCGCGAGATGAACGACTGCACCATTCTGCTGCCAAGCCAGGACAACAAATGGCTCAGTTTCGACGGCCACGGTAGGAAGGAGCGACTTCCTTTCGTGGTGTATGCCGATCTTGAATGTGTCCTGGAGAAAACGGAGGACAGTCGGAGGGGTGATTTAGATTTGAAATTGCGCGCGTATCAGCACCACAAAGTGCACAGCATCGCATATTACATGCATTGCTCGTACGATACATCGCTATCGATGTATCGATGTCGCCGCGACGCGGATTGTGTTTCATAGTTCGTCGACGAACTGAAAAATTTGGCAGATACACTTAAAATCGTTCGGACGAATAATACTCAAATACTAAATTTAACTCGTGAACAGTGGATGACATTTCGCAACGCAACACATTGCCATATTTGCGAAGAACCATTCGAGGCTAGCGATATATGAGTCCATGATTATTGCCATCTATCCGGACGGTTTCGAAGCCTAGCACATTCGGAGTGCAATTTAAACTATAAAAATGCGTTTTACATCTCTATAGTTTTCCATAATTTATCCGGCTACGATTCACATTTTATTATTGAGAAAATAGCTACCGGTTTCGAAGGTCACGTTGATGTATTACCCATTACTAAAGAAAAGTATATTACTTTCACAAAAATATTGAAGATACGGCTGAATCAGACTCGCGAAATTGTATTAAATTGCGATTCATCGATTCGTAAAAATTTCTAAATACCAGTCTCAACAAATTAGCATCTTCCCTTAGCGCAGATAAATTAAAAATTTTACGATCCAAATCTAAAACATTATCCATTGAGGATTTTAAATTAATGACGCGAAAAGGTGTTTTTCCACATGAATAACTTGATTGCGCGAACAAGCTGTAGGATCCATCCTTACCACCGCGCGAATCATTCTGCAGTTCGTTAACGGGTGAGACTGTATCCGTGAGCGATTACGCGCACGCCGAGACTGTCTGGCGGCGTTTCAACATTAGAACCTTGGGCGAATACAGCGACTTGTATTTGAAAACAGATGTCCTGTTATTGGCGGATATTATTGAAAAATTTCGCGAAAGTTGCATCAAGAGTTATGGATTAGATGCAGCACATTATTATACATTACTTGGTTTCACGTGGGATGCCATGATGAAACATATCAAAATTACATTCGAATTGCTCACTGATGTCGATATGGTTATGTTTATCGAACGCGGTATACGTGGGAGTTTAAGTCGATGTTCTGGAAGATACGCACGTGGTAATAACAAGTACGTGCCATCTTGCGACGCATCCGAACAGTCATCGTACTTGATATACTTTGACGTGAACAGTTTGTATGGATGGACAACGTGTCAACCCCTGCCATACGCTGATTTTAAATGGGTCGAAGATGTTGCAAATTTTAACGCGTCTTCGATCGCTGTCGGTTCACCCACGGGATACATTCTCGAGGTAGATCTGGAATATCCGCAACGTCTGCACGATGCTCATACCGATCTACCGTTCTGCCTGACGCGTGCCAAACCACCTGGCAGCAGACAGGACAAGTTACTCGCGACGGTATACGATAAGCAGAGTTACGTTATCCATTTTCGCAACCTGCAGCTGTGCACGCGTCACGGTCTTCTTATTACAAAGATACACCGCGTGCTTTACTTCGCTCAAACCCTCTGGCTCCGTGATTACATCGAACTCAACACACGGTTTAGAACAAGCGTGACAAATGATTTTGAAAAATTTTTATACAAATTGATGAACAACGCGGTATTCGGTAAAACTATGGAAAATGTGCGAAATCATGTGGATGTAAAACTTTTAACACATTGGGAAGGGCAATGATCCCGAAACCGAAATTCCACAGCAGAAGTGTTTTTTTTTTCAGAAAATTTAATAGCTGCTGAATTGCGAAAACTCGAGGTGAAATTCAACAAAGCGATATACGTGGGTATGTGCATTCTGGACATACCAAAAATTTGTTTGAATGAATTTCGCCACAAGTACATGTCTCCCCTGCACGCTCAAAATTGTAAAATTCTATACAGGGTGTCCGCGGGAAGACTGAACAGCTGGATATCTCCTAAAGTATTGGAGATAAAAAAATTAAAAAAATATGGAATCGCATGGTTCGAGGGGGGCAATTTATTAGCGCAGACGAATTTTTTCTTCGATTATTATTTTAAAAGATACGATGGTCAAGTTCGGATTTTTAAATGGAACTATTTTTTTTGAAGAGGTCACTTGATAGTGCGTTTCAAGACAAATTCAATAAGCTATAATGTATACACTTTCTTTCCACTGGTTTTTATGATATTGCGCTTGCAAATTTACTAATTTTCCTTGGAAGAAAACCCGCTGGAATAGCAAGGATCGGGAACGGTCTTACTGGCACCACGGGTGGCCTTGCCTATTGAAACAGATACCTACCTGCCAAAGGTCTACGCCGGGAATGGCAGGCCCAAAGGCTGGACAATTCTTTTCCGTCAGAAATGCTACTTAGGTAGGTACATCTGCGGTATCGAGAAGCGCACCGTTACTTTTATTTCGCACTTGCTTCTACGCTCGGATGGCCGGTTCTTTTGGGAGGGATGCAAGTTCGATTGGTTAGAGTTAGGAGGTGTGAAACTTGCTAGACCAAATTTCAACCATAGGGAGCAGATTGTATTAGGACCAATCGGATTTACATCCCTCGCAAACGGCTGCTCTCTTGAGGAGAGCCTCTCCACAGCAATACCCCCCCCCCCCAATGCCCACCTGCTGTCGCACGGAATACGGCAACGCATGCTTCTGTTTTGCTATTGGAGCTCGTGTTTATACCCGAGAGATAAGGGATCTGTGCGAATTTTTAGGGAGGACCTCGCGTCGACAGCGGGCTACCCGGTTTCTTCTTGTGTCTCTCCACGGGGCGTATTGACGGTGGATTGTAGGAGCGTAGATGTCTGGATGCCAGTTATTGATTTCAGGAGACGATAGAAACACTTTATTACAAAACACACATGCATTATAATATTAAAGTAAATCGTATTCCTCTCAGGCAGGAGTACTGATAATGATCGAACTTGCGCCCTACTTCGCGCAGACCGATTACACGGAGGGTACTCGAGTCACACACTGCACATATGATACAGGGTGATTCTGGAGCTACGCCCGTCGAAGGATGCAGCCTGGTACCCCGTGACGAGGACAAACCCCCAGCAGTGCCCCACCGAATTTTATGGCCTTTTCCGGAAAAAGGTATGAATCCTGGGCCGAACGTAGCGAATTGAGGTCGAGCCTCCGCAGTCGAGGGTGAAATATCCATTACAGCGTATTAAGAAATTCTTTTCTTCATCGCAACGAAAGGGAAGTCCTTATGTTTTTCTGATGAAAATCATATCAATTGTCATGCAAATCGGACTACTTTGACACAAGCTATTTGTACACCTTATGTAAAAGTTGTGCTAGTTACACGATATTTGACATGATTTTCATGACTTCCCTTTATGTAAAAGTTGTCATATTTACACGATATATGGCATGATTTTCATGACTTCCCTTTCGATTGGATGAAGAAAAGAATTTTTTAATACGCTGTAATGGATATTTCACCCTCGACTGCGGAGGCTCGACCTCAATTCGCTACGTTCGGCCCAGGATTCATGCCTTTTTCCGGAAAAGGCCATAAAATTCGGTGGTGCACTGCTGGGGGGTTGTCCTCGTCACGGTGTACCAGGCCGCATCCTTCGACTGGCGTAGCTCCAGAATCACCCTGTATCATATGTGCTGTGTGTGACTCGAGTACACTCCGTGTAATCGGTCTGCGCGAAATAGGGCGCAAGTTCGATCATTATCAGTACTCCTGCCTGAGAGGAATACGATTTACTTTAATATTATAATGCATGTGTGCTTTGTAATAAAGTGTTTCTATCGTCTCCTGAATTCAATAACTGGCATCCAGACATCTACGCTCCTACAATCCACCGTCAATACGCCTCGTGGAGAGACACAAGAAGAAAACGGGTAGCCCGCTGTCGACGCGAGGTCCTCCCTAAAAATTCGCACAGATCCCTTATCTCTCGGGTATAAACACGAGCTCCAATAGCAAAACAGAAGCATGCGTTGACGTATTCCGTGCGACAGCAGGTAGGCATTGGGGGGGGGGGGGGAGGTATTGCTGTGAAGAGGCTCTCCTCAAGATAGGAGCCGTTTGCGAGGGATGCAAATCCGATTGGTCCTAATACAATCTGCTCCCTATGGCTGAAATTTGGTCTAGCAAGTTTCACACCTCCTAACTCTAACCCATCGAACTTGCATCCCTCCCAAAAGAACCGGCCATCCGAGCGTAGAAGCAAGTGCGAAATAAAAGTAACGGTGCGCTTCTCGATACCGCAGATGTACCTACCTAAGTAGCATTTCTGACGGAAAAGAATTGTCCAGCCTTTGGGCCTGCCATTCCCGGCGTAGACCTTTGGCAGGTAGGTATCTGTTTCAATAGGTAAGGCCACCCGTGGCGCCAGCAAGACCGTCCCCGGTCCTTGCTATTCCAGCGGGTTTTCTTCCAAGGAAAATTAGTAAATTTGCAAGCGCAATATCTTAAAAATCAGGGGAAATAAAGTGTATACATTATAGCTTATTGAATTTGTCTTGAAACGCACTATCAAGTGACCTCTTCAAAAAAAAATAGTTCCATTTAAAAAACCGAACTTGACCATCGTATCTTTTAAAATAATAATCGAAGAAAAAATTCATCTGCGCAAATAAATTGCACCCCTCGAACCATGCGATTCCATATTTTTTTAATTTTTTTATCTCCAATACTTTAGGAGATATCCAGCTGTTCAGTCTTCCCGCGGACACCCTGTATACAGACACTGACAGCCTCATTTATCACATTCAATGCGAAGATATCTACGAGACTATGAAACACAATATCGATATATTTGACACCAGCGATTATCCCATCGACAATACATATAATATGCCGCGCGTAAATAAGAAGGTTCCAGGGCTGATGAAGGACGAAAGTAACGGTGCGATAATGACTGAAATCGTAGGTCTTAGAGCGAAAATGTATGCACTCCGCGTAGACGGTAAAAAAGATACGAAAAAGGCGAAAGGCATCAAGACCAACGTCATAGCCAGGACGATAACTTTCGACGACTACGCGCAGTGTTTGCATAGGGAGATCGAAATGGTTCGCAGACATTCATACATACGGTCGAAATTACACAAAGTGTACACCATTTCGGAATCGAAAATCCCACACGACGACAAGCGGTATATCGTACCCGATTCGACGGACACTCTGCCCTGGGGACATTATAATATACCATAGTAAAATAGAAATTATTGTAAAATAGAACATACAATTATATTTAGTAACTCGTTTCTTATAAATAGTGGAATTATTGCGTAATAGAAAATTGTTCATGCATGTATAGAAATTATTATATTTATTAAAGCATTATAAATTGTGGAATTATTGCATGAAAATAAAATTTTTCGCACACATGTATATGTATCATTGTATTTATTGAACCAGAAATTAATTTTAGAATACATTATTTTTATTTATCCACGAATTGTGTGATTTATCAAACCCCAGCCACTTGACGTATACCATATCCCCCTTCCTTACACCACACATTTCCACTAGATACACATCAGGATCGGCGACGTGCTGCAGCTCGTGTTCATAGAATCCTCCCGCAACACGTTTTCCACAGGAATGGAGGAGCAGATACGTTGCGGGATTAGTTGCCTGTACTTTGACTATCTTGAACACATCCGTTGTCTAATTCGGCTTATAGCCTTTCTCGAAGATGGTTTTAAATTTGCTCATGCGCACAAACTCACCTAACTTGAATCTCGCTGAAGCAGCGATCTTTATGTTGCCGTATACGGCGGCTAGAAGCTTATCGACGATCGCAGGGGTAACATCGCAAGGACGCATTCTGCTGGTTCCATGTTTTCGTGCATTATACTCTGCAAGTAGACGCGGTAGCGCATCGGTCCATCTGTAGGTTCTATTAAGCGTAAACACTCATCTGCTTCGAATTCTTCACAGATCATCCTCTCCTTATTTGGACTCATCATTTGACTAGACTATGTCACTTGACTGTGTATCAAACGTCTATCGGACCACTCTGAACGTGTATCGAACATACATCGTACCACTGTGAACGTGTACCGAACATCTATCGGAACACTCTGAACGTGTACCGAAGGTTTATCGGACCACTCTGAACGTATACCGAACATCTGAGGTTACGTTCAGAGTGGTGCGATAGATGTTCGATACACGTTCATAGTGGTACGATAGACGTTCGGTACACGTTCAGAGTGGTACGATAGACGTTCGGTACACGTTCAGAGTGGTACGGTAGACGTTCGCTACACGTTCAGAGTGGTACGATAGATGTTCCGTACACGTTCAGAGTGGTACGATAGACGTTCGGTATACGTTGACAGTGGTACGATAGACGTTCGATACACGTTCAGAGTGGTACGATAGATGTTCGGTACACGTTCAGAGTGGTACGATACACGTTCGATACACATTGAGAGTGGTACGATAGATGTTCCGTACACGTTGAGAGTGGTACGATAGACGTTCGATACACGTTCACAGTGGTACGATAGGTGTTTGATACACATTCAAGTGACATGGTCTAGTCAAATGATGAGTCCAACGAAGGAGGGGATGATCTGTGAAGAATTCGAAGAAGATGAGTGCAAGGAGAAAGCGCATGGTCAGTGAAGATGAAGAAGGTGAAGAACAACGGCATCCTACTTTGCAACGTATGCAACTTTAGGCATAGGTCCTCATGTGATAAATCCCGTTATTGTGGATAGTGTAAAGAAGCTATAGTGATACTCGGTTGGTAAAATTTCGGGTTCTTTCTAAATCGTTTTGTAAGTCTTCTAATTTGTTTGCTAACTTTATTTAATTCTTCCGGGTGTTTTGATTACCCTTTTATGGTCGAAATTTGTGTTTCGGTACGAATTTACAGTGGTCTGTGGAAATATAATTTCATCTAATGGCAAATTGTAGCCAGGTAAGTAGTACCATGTTTTTCTATTCCGTATTGTTTTCCAGTTTCTATTGTGAATTCGGCGGTAGTGATTGTACATTTGTTTCTTATTGTTATTGTTATTATACCAGAATCCTTAATGCTATACATTTTTGTGCTCTTGTTTCAAAGCTTTGATTATTCTCTTAGACTGCATGTCCTATGTCAGAATATATGCATTAATATCCACGACCTGCAAATATTCGGAAATCGGAATCAGCGTACGACCTATAGCGCTTGTGGAAATTTTTCTTGGCGACAATTGCGACATAAATCCACGTGCCTGGTTGTTGCAATTCTATCAGGATCGTGTGATTCAGTGTCATAATTAGTATTTTACAATTGTTTGGGGTTTTTGTTAATTTTGTGTACAACTGTACTTCGCACGGTCCGTATGGTATCGCTTTGATCATTGGGTGATTAGAGGTGCAGAGGTACAGATCGTTTTATTGTCTTACATTTTGCTAGGTCCTGTTTGCTTAGTTGTATGTAATCTTGCACCGAGGTGTCAAGTACCACGTATGGGTCGAGGGGTTCTATATACGCGTAGAACGATTCGTTTATCTTCGTGGGTATCGGGTGTACCTTGCTCAATTTGAATTTTTACGCGTTTAACAATGAAATATCTAGTACTACAGTAATTGATTTGGTATCCGAAAATGCGGAGAGCGTAAGGATTTCGTACAGGACGTGCATGTTTTCTAATTTTATTCCGATTGGGAAGTCTAGTCCTTTCGGAATATGTGCGAGTGCGGAAGTGAGATTCTTTATATCCATTATGAATTCTAACAAGTCTTGCGTGTCGTGTAATAGTGTTTCTGCGACGCTGTTTATTAGTATGAGGTGTTTGTCTACTGTCTCTCGACATTTAGTAATGTTGGTTGTCTGTTGGAGTAAGTATTGAATTTGCCAAGTCGCGTTTAAGAGAGTGTTTTCGTTGTCTCGTATGTTATGTATAGTCTCGTTGAGAAGTTCGGTATTTGCTCTTACAATTTGCATTTGTCACTTGCTTGCATTTTTTAGTCTGTTATCTTGTCTTTTTAAAAGGTTTATTTAATCATTGACTTTCTTTCTACCTTCGGAATTCATTAGCCCCAAGAGTGATTTGCCTATGTAACCTAATCCGTCTATTTGTCCACGACGCTGTTTTGTGATGATCTTTTAGTTTGCTGGACGTAGGTAAGGAGTTTGGCGCCGCGGTCTACCTTGTGTTGGCTTTTTGTGGCGAATGTTTTACAGAATTTTTGTAAGTTGTCGGTAGAAGGTTTTTTTTTACATTGCACATGCATATCATATAGGAGAACGAAAATCCAGTAAATTATAATGTCAAGGTGTAGTCGGTGTTTCGTTTTGTTGGTCGCGATGTCTTTCCTTGTGCGAGCTCGAGATAAATTTTTTTGCTAACGTAGGACAGTTCATCTTCTTTGTGTGGACTTGAGTAGAAGTGAGAAGTGAGGGCATATGGGACTCGATTTTATTGGTCGCTTCTTATTTCGCTCTGAGTCGTTACGATGTTGACGTTGCTTTCGATCCCGAGGGAGCTGGCGATGTTTCTACTTGTGGCGTTTAAGTGCGAGTTCGTTAGTGTTTTCGTGTGGAAGTGTGCATGGGTTCAACGTTCGTTATTTTTTCTAGAGTTTGGAGTTTCCGACCCCGTCGGGTTACATGAACATTCAATACCGGCGGGCGGTGCGGGAGTACCGCACGGAGCGACGTCGGTTTGAGGCTGAGAACGCCGACTGGTTAGACGATGTGGACGCGTGGGGCGTGCGGGCCCTGTTCGGTGAGTTTCCCATTGTTTATGTTTTGTTTATTTTCCTTTGTTCGAAATTAATTGTTTTGCAACTGGTGATTGTTCTAGAGCGTCACGGAGACCAATTCGTGGGGCCGGCGCGACAGCCACGCCCGTGGCCTCTTTGGGAAGTCGCCATCGCGGTCGCCCTTAAAAACGGCGAATATCCTGATTAGTTAAATTACTTATTTTAAAATACTTATTTCAAAATTCTTCTCTCCCTCATTTTTTTTTTAATAACTATATTTCGCCTCTGCTTTCAAATCTATATAGTTGTTGGTGCGCTGTTACTTCCCCTCATAACTGCGACCATTTTCCTATTCCTGCCCTATTCTATAAACTGTTTGAGTCGGTTCGCGTGAACGCGGATTGTTCGTCGCCATTTATACTGTAATTTTTGTTATCGTGCATGTTTTGAATCGTGTAGGGACCTATCCATGCAGGTGTTAGTTTTGCGACCGTCCGTGTCTTAACGTCTCCTTGTGCAGTAACACTTGGTCCCCGATTTTAAAAGACCTATCCGCGGTTTTCTTGTCGTAGTATTGGCATTAAAATTAAAATTAAAATAAATGTAATGTAACATTGAAATTTATATAAATCCAATAATGAATAACTTTCAATTAGTAAAATTACAGAAAATATTGTTAAAAATAAACTTACTTCATGAGAAACTGACTGTGAAATTGATCCAATCGCTCCTAATATTGAATAATTAGAATTTGAAGCCCAACCAACCAACAATTATCACAGAGTAAACACCTATTCTTAATAAATATAAAATTCCAATTTTTATTGAAAATAGCAAAAAATATTTATAAATTAAATCCTTTCGTACAAAAATTGATTAGATAAATATAGATAGAAAGCGATCTAGCTCACGTCGATCTGAACTGTAATCATGTAAGTTATTAAAAGTCGAACAGACTTAATATTTAAACTGCTGCATTTAAATGGTATCCTAATTCAACATCGAGGTCGCAATCATCTTCATAAATATGATCTCTCCAAAGATATTACGCTGTTATCCCCAAAGTAATTAAATCTAACAATTTTTAATAAACTATCTTTTGAAACAAAAATAATTGGATAAATTTTTTAAAGTTAAATAATTTTAAATATCCTCCCAATAAATTAATTAATTTTATTAAAACTTATTCCTAAAATAAATTATAAAATTCTATAGGGTATTCTCGTCCCATAGAAAAAATCTAAGCATTTTTACTTAAAATTTAAATTAACAGTTTAATCTAGAGTCTGGAAATATTTCATCATCTCATTCATTCAAGCCTTCAATAAAAAGACAAATTATTATGCTGCCTTTGTATGCTACCATGTAGTCAATATACTGCAGCCACTTAAAAATAATTCATTGGGTAGAGCAGACTTTAAATTATTAAACATAAAGACATGTTTTTTGATAAACAGGGGAATATTTTTATTTTGCAGAATTCCTTTAGTTCATTTTTATCTAAAAAATATATTCATTAAATTAGTTATTAATTTTATCATTATACCCTACGCATAATTCATTTATATAATTTATTTAAAAAAATTGAACCAAAATTCTTAAATTTTTTATCAATGAACAAAATTTATAAATTACCTTAAATAGAATTAAATTTTAAAATTACAATTCTTAAATACCTCAAATCAATAATAATAATATAAATGTATAGATAATCCCATAAATTTGTTATTTTTAACAAAAATAAAAATACTTTTCATAATTAATTAAATATATGAATAAATTCATTTAAAAATCTAGATATCAATAAAATCGAATAACATATCACCTTTAATTATAAATTTATAATTATTATTCCACATAAAAAATATTTTATAATTAGCTCTTTTAATTTCGAGATTAATACAATTTATATTAATTATGATAATTGCAGACGAAATGCATACGGTGGATAATGAAATTGGAGAGATCAACACCAACATACTGGGTGTTAAAAGAAATAGGAAGAGATGGCATAGCAATTGAAATGGGAGAATGAGCAATGAAGATTGAAGAGAAGCTAATAAACTCGGAAGAAGGATCGATAAGATATGAAAGTTGGAGAAGTCTAATGAGAGGAAATGAAGTTACGAAAAGGGAAAGAATGAGAATCAAATTCTTGGAAGGGAGAGGATGGTCAAATGAAGAATTGGAAAGAAGAAGAAGATTAAATGGGGAAGAAGTGTAGATCAAAATAGAGCAGATAAGTAAAGACATCCAAGAACAAAAAAGAGAGACGAAAGTAAAAGAGTCAAAGTTCCTAAGAGAATTAAGAGAGGTGGCAAGGAAACCTGGAGATAAGCCGAAATACTATTGGGGGAAAAATCAAAAAGTAGTGAAACAAGGGCATGCAAATATTGGCTAAAGAAAGAAGAAAGGGTATTTAGGCTTTATAAGAAAGAGGAAGAAAGAGTGGAACACGTGATTGAAGCATGTGAAGTAAGTGGAGAGAGTGGCAGGAATTGGAAAGAAGAGAAGGAAAAACTTGGCTATTTTACAGGAGATAATAGGGAAAATGAAAATATGGAAAGAACTGGAAAGTGATAAAAGAAGATTATACAGCATAGAATAGATTAGGAAACACTTGTAAAATAGAAAAATTGTTAAGACACAGCAGGATACATTAGAAGGGTTGGACACTGACACAATCGCGGGAACCAAATGGAAAGAGTATATGATCGTTAAATTGTAACACGAAAATGAGCAATAATTTAAATTATTATTATTATATTTTTTCTTTTTATATTTTTCTATTCCTCTTTTTATTTTATATTTTTATATTCTATTTATATTCTATTTATATTCTAGTAGTAAATAGGTTTATTTTTTGTCTTTCGGCCTCAAAATGGGGTTACATGTGTTATGTGTGTAAGTGTTTCTGGGACTGTTAACTCAAGATTGTGCTTTCGTTTTGACTTCTTCCTTCATCTTGTTCTTCTTTTCTTCTCCTTTTTCCAGAACCATACGCATCTACTTCGCTCCTTCTTCTTCTTCTCCCTTTAGTATCCCTCTGGTCGTTGAATTTTCTCTTTTCAGCTCCTTACAGTCTTGTAGCACGTGACCCAGAGTCTCTCTCTAGCCCCATTACATAGTCTGCATACTTGCCGATCACTTGCATGCTTCCAGTACTTGCTTTCCCGCTCTTTGTTCCCACATCCAAACCTTGCAATTGTGTTTTGGTCTCTGTCTCTGTAGTTTCCGTTTAGGTAATTTGCTCTCTGGTTATCCCTGATTTCTGTGTAATGTGCGTTGTGTCTGCCTCCTAGTATTCTGTCTCTATTTATACTCTATTTTTATATTTTTTCTTTTAATTTTATATTTTACATTCTATTCATATTGTATTTTTATATTCTTCTAATTTTAAATTTATATTTTTATATTGTATTTTTATATTTTGTATTTTTAAATGAATTACTTAAAACATATTATTTCTCCATTTACTTATCCGTCTTCCTCCTTTTCTCTACACCAATTTCTACTGACACCACATAATTCTTTCTATGATTCTTCACGCCGCCAAATGACATCATCTCGCAAGGCTGTCCCAGAGGATTCAAATTATACGAGATCGCACGATACGCTGCGACGCTAAATCAGAACGCTTCAAAAACTTGCTAGCTTCAGAATGCTCGTTACATATTTGTTTGAAAATTATTTCTCTGCGTTGGTAATAAATGTCTGTTTGCTACATAATGGTTCGCTAGATTATTTATTCATGAAACAATTATTTCTCTGCGTTGGGGAAAAAGTATCTGTTGGTTTCAAATAAAATTTCTGTTGACACCGCATAATTCTATGATGCGCGCCTTCTTCGCGCCGTGAAAATGACATCATCCCGCACGGTTGCTCCAGAAGACTCAAATTACACACGATCGCGCGATACGCTGCGATATTAAGATTGAAATTTTTTTTTTTTTAAATACTGCTAGCTTTAGAATGCATGCGATTGTACCACTATGTAGTGCAGTCTCTTTCCCTCCACCGAATTTAGCTTTACAACTATGTAGTGCCGTCTCTTTTTCTCGACCCCGAATATATGGTTTGTAAAACGTCGATCTTTCCCGTCATCGCCCGAAACAATTTCTGATAAAAATTATTATTATTTCTCTGCCCTTGGGAAAAAATTTCTGTTGTATATTGGTTCGCTAGATCGGTGTGGGCCAGGTCTGAAAATTTTTCGGAGGTGGGCCAAGGTCATTCCCTCGCTCGGTTAGGTGTGAAAAAGATTTTCGGGGGTCAGTCCCCCCTCTGAAAAATTTTCATTCGAGTGTTTTTCGCGCCGCCAAATGACGTTATCCCTCGCGGCTGCTCCAGAGGACTCAAATTACACACGATCGCACGATACGCTGCGACGTTAAGATTGAAAAAACATTTTTGAAATACTGTTAGCTTTAGAATGCATGCGATTGTACCACTGTCTCTTTCCCTCCCCAAATTTAGCTTTACAACTATGTAGTGCCGTCTCTTTTTCCATCCCCTGAATATGCGGTTTGTAAAACGTCGATCTTTCCCGACAGGGCCCGAAACAATTTCTGATAAAAATTATTATTTCTGCTGCATATTGGTTCGCTAAATCGATGTGGCCGAGGTCTGAAAAATTTTCGGGGGTGGGCCAGGGGTGAAAAAATTTTCGAGGGTGGACCAAGGTCGTTCCCTCCCTCGGTTGGGTATGAAAAAATTTCTGCTGTGGGTCATTCCCTCCCTCTGAAAATATTTCTGACGGTGGGCCAGGTCTGGAGAGGTCTCCGCCGCCGCTCGGCCTGGATGGATCCCCTCCACGATTATGGCTTCCCCCACTCCGCAGCTCGTGCGCGCGCAACCAGTCTTCCATTCCCCGCTGTCCCCGCGCCCATGTTTCCCTCCGCCGCGCTCCCCCGCTCGCCTTCACTTCCACCCGCCCCCCGCGCTCCCCTCAGAGGACCTGGGTTAGAACTCTCCTAGACACACTACTTGGAACAGTCCTTAACGATAACTACGAAGTCGTATCGTCGTCTCCATCATCTGGCGCAAATGTCGTTGAACGCCTCAAACGTCATGTCCATGTTCAAGTGATCGTTGTGCATGCGACGCAAGTTCGTCCCGTCCGATTTGAACAGCACGAGAAATTGCACGTTGTTTCTGATCAAGTGTTTCGGTATTCGCGTGTACGATTGGCACAGGTAAAAGCAATCCACGCTCGCGTGCCTTCCCATGGAGAAGTATTCGCGGAGCGCGGTCCGTTCTTCACACGCCGCGTCGTCGAACACGAAGATCGAATCGGTTCGAGCGCTTCTCGGCGGGACGATCTCGACGGTGTCCGAGTAGGGAAAGTATCCGAGTCCACCGCCCCGACGAATGCCGCGGACGTGAACGCTGCTGCCAGAGTCTTTCTGGACAACAACTGCGTAGCGTTCATGTTCGGCTAGGTTCGATACGAACTGGACGGAGTGGAGACCGATCATTGCAGATATCCGGGAATCACCACCACGCTGAAACATTATGCGTCGTTGTCCGTCGACAGGGGCAAAGCGCTGATGAACGCTGGTTGGGATCACACCATCACACACGACAAAGACATCTTTAATAGCGCGGCGTTCAATTTCTGCATGCCCACGAACGTCTTACTGGGATTCTGAGAAGATTACAGGAGTGGGCGAGGGCGAGGGCGAGGGCGAGGGCGAGGGCGAGGGCGAGGGCGAGGGCGAGGGCGAGGGCGAGGGCGAGGGCGAGGGCGAGGGCGAGGGCGAGGGCGAGGGCGAGGGCGAGGGCGAGGGCGAGGGCGAGGGCGAGGGCGAGGGCGAGGGCGAGGGCGAGGGCGAGGGCGAGGGCGAGGGCGAGGGCGAGGGCGAGGGCGAGGGCGAGGGCGAGGGCGAGGGCGAGGGCGAGGGCGAGGGCGAGGGCGAGGGCGAGGGCGAGGGCGAGGGCGAGGGCGAGGGCGAGGGCGAGGGCGAGGGCGAGGGCGAGGGCGAGGGCGAGGGCGAGGGCGAGGGCGAGGCGAGGGCGAGGGCGAGGGCGAGGGCGAGGGCGAGGGCGAGGGCGAGGGCGAGGGCGAGGGCGAGGGCGAGGGCGAGGGCGAGGGCGAGGGCGAGGGCGAGGGCGAGGGCGAGGGCGAGGGCGAGGGCGAGGGCGAGGGCGAGGGCGAGGGCGAGGGCGAGGGCGAGGGCGAGGGCGAGGGCGAGGGCGAGGGCGAGGGCGAGGGCGAGGGCGAGGGCGAGGGCGAGGGCGAGGGCGAGGGCGAGGGCGAGGGCGAGGGCGAGGGCGAGGGCGAGGGCGAGGGCGAGGGCGAGGGCGAGGGCGAGGGCGAGGGCGAGGGCGAGGGCGAGGGCGAGGGCGAGGGCGAGGGCGAGGGCGAGGGCGAGGGCGAGGGCGAGGGCGAGGGCGAGGGCGAGGGCGAGGGCGAGGGCGAGGGCGAGGGCGAGGGCGAGGGCGAGGGCGAGGGCGAGGGCGAGGGCGAGGACGGCTCCGACGTTGATGATGATTATTGTGGAATCGTACCTCTTGCCACGGTTTTTCCTAACCTGAAATCAATGCCTGCAAAGAACACTGTACGATGCGCTTTCCACAATGGTGTCGGTTGTGTGTGCGCACTGGAAAACGTTCAGAAAATATGGAATTATATGCACTGTGAAATGTAACGCTACACTTTCTTTTATCTTCTATATTATATCTATATATTCCTTATATCTTACATATTTTATGAACATTTAATGCATAAATAAACACAATATTTTTTTATGAAAATATGTTAAGGATTTTATTTTAACACTCCTCTCCACCTCTTCCTCCTCCTCCTCCTCCTCCTCCTACTCCTACTCTTCCTCCTCCTCTTGTAACGACGATGGCTACCACCCCCACCACCACCAACATACTATACATGTATGATTGCGAACCCCTATAAAAGTGGTACCGACCGGTCTTGCGGAGCACATTACATCGCCTACGTTCGTAGTAACCGTTCAGTAGAGTTAGCTGTAATACGTATTCAAAATGGTTAACCGACATTTTAACGACGCTTCCTACATGGGCGAAAACCACCTCAACCGCTGTAACAATCAGGATTTTCCTACTACACAGCACCGTTCGAATATAAGGTACGTAGTACACTTTATGCATACTTTTCGATTTACACGAAAACATTCAATACATTAACTCTGCGTGTGTGTTTCTTACAGTGATAAATCTGCATCATTGCCGAAGAAAACCATCTTACGAATCATGGGACGTGATTATCCATTGACCTTGACTATCTATAAACACATTGCAATTGGAATTCGTATCGGCCTGGATTCGTGCTGCTTTGAAATCACCATAGTCGACAACAAATCCAACGAACTGTGTTTCCCCATGTCTACGTGGAAACTTCTGCTGCAGCAAGAACCCGAGATACTTCGACGTTTCCGTAACGATCCAACTCCATCGCATCAAGACCCTATCGTCGTCGATCATTTACGCATCGACTTCACGCAAATCAAGAGTCAACGAATTGCCAAAATATCGGATGGTAGTTCGATCATATACAGGGCCGAAGCTACGATACACCAAATTTTCAAATACGATCGCTGCATCGATCATATGTTCTTGTGGTTGTCGGAAATTCTAGACTCCGTAAGCATCAAATACGCTTCCTTTGTAGCCATAATACGCGCCGCTACGACACCGACCGCGGACTATGAAAAACTCATTTCAGAAAGCGAAGTATTCGAACCGCATTCTTTGTTAGATTGTGAATTATTAGCGTTATGCTTGGATTCGATTATACGTGATGCTCGCAACGTACCCCAATAATGTGTACATGTCTATTTGCTTTACCAATAAATACTTTTTCATAAGAAAACCTGTATTGTCTGATACCATGCACGATCCTTTCCAGCCTGCATAGAATATCACTTATCCAAAAAAACTATGTAACATTCTTTCGAGTTTCTTTTCTTACGCTAAGTATGTTAGGATCTCGAAACATCCATACCTCTTATTACGCATTTCGAATAACATATATTCTATTGTATAGTCCCCTGAAATGTAACTGTACTCGCGCGCACAGATGCTGCGCATTATTCTCGGAAGTGGACCTTCCATCGTTACAGCTATATGTTTTTGGTATGGTGTTCACGCGATGGTCATGCAGGTTTCGACATGCATCTTCTACGCGTCATACCACATTATTCTCGGAAGTTGACCTTCGAGCATTATATGTTTTTGGCGCGGTTATTACACAACAGCCATGCAGGTTTCGACTTGCATCTTCTACGCGTAATACCTCCGCATGTTTTGACCACGTGCCGAGAGTGACATAAAAAGCAGTCCAAACTCATATTTACGTATATTTCAGGTTAATATGTTTTCAAAATAGTCTTAAAACATTTGAAAATAAATATTGATTATTTTGTCATGTAATTAGAAAATATATATAATTAATGAAAAAAGACTTAGCCGAAGGGTACTTGTAAGTTCGAGGCTCGAACCTACGTTCAAAAAGTTCGCAGCGATTTAGCAGGGCGACACTTTACCGCTTTGCCACCGACGCCGTTGGAAAATATGGTAGATACTTTACAATGTAAGGCGCATAGCGTAGTTTCAAATGATTCGGTTTTTTCAATTTCTCTAATTCCTATATAGCTTTGCTGTATGTAGAAACATTGAAGATCACATAAAACACTTATTTCATGAAGCAGTTCGACGTATAAGTTACTCTGACACAGAAAAACGACGAAAAAGTCGGTTTTTAATTTTTTTAACTGCGGCGCACCAAATTGAAAAATCTGAAAAAATTTAGGACAATAGTAACAATTATACGTACTTACAGTAAAAATATAATTATCGTACTAAGACTGCTTCGATACACAACCGACATTTTTTAGCATTTTTTGGCGTTTTTTATTTTTCACAGCTTGGTTTTTCAATTTAAAAATCTGAAACGATTCTCTAATATGTGCCTCCGATTTTTTTTCAAAATTTTTCATCCGCTAGTATAGGAGGAATTCGACAAAAACCTGATTTTCTATTTTTACCCTTTACTACCCCCCGGGTCGAGATACAAAGTTAAAACTTGGCACAAATGGTTCTTTTTTTATAAGCTTTCGAATGGTTTATCGTGAATTGAATTCGATTCAGGGACACATTTGACCATCTTAACCGGCTATACCCTTTGTCAGAGAATCTAAAAGCGACAAAACTTCTAGAGCAGTACGTCGCAGACCTCAAAGTATCAAAGCCTCCAGCTTTTAAGAGTTCAAAAAACTCGAAAGACCCACCGCTTCGTCTACAGGACACGACTTATTCGATGGGGTCAGGCGGGCAGAAGCGCACCAAGAATCTCGTCACGCCGAGCAGACACAGCGGAAGCATCAAAGCGCATACAAGAGTTCGAAAAGGAAGCACTACTCGGAGAGGCGAGAAACAACCCTGTAAAGGTCCGTATCTACTTGTTACGTATCCTCGTATCGCATTGTCGTTGCGTGTCATCTAGTGATACGATACGGTGCAACTGTTTGTGACTTTTTCCCATATCATCACTGATACTGTTGCGTATCTTTGCATCAAATTTTGATACTCGACGGTGCAACGATGTTAGTCCACACTGATACGCAACGGCGATACGATACGAGGATACGTAACAAGTGGATACCTACCTTAAACTGTAGGCACTGCTGGTCGTTGTGACGTCCCACTATTTCACTTTCGCGCGGTCTTACTTGAAGTCTTCCCCATTATATGACTCCACAACTCCGCCACTACCTCTAAAACTCTACTCTTACCCCTTCTCCCCAACCTCTGACCATCTAGACGATGTACCTTAGCGGTCCCCATCTCGCGATGGTCAACTACGAAATCCCCTTCCCCTCTTCGCCCTACGAGGCACGAAATCCTCTCTCAATTTAAATCTAAACAAGTTCCTCGTCCCAAAAACCCTCTGAGCTCGAGACCACGTCTCACCCCTCTCTACGACCCACCAAATCAAAGCCACTATCACCCCTTTCCAACTAAAACACCGAAAATCCATCCAATGGTTTGAGTATTCCTTTTCGAACGCCCCAAATAAAAACCCCGGAAGTCCTATTGCGACACATATTTCACACATGAGTCATCGACACGTTCCAATTACATAACACATATTTTGTACATGAGTCATGGTGCATACCGCGCATACCCCTCATACCTGACATTCCTGCGAATCACATAAATACAAGGGCCCCAGAGGCCGGAGGATCCTTCTTTTACGGAAAGTCTTCTATAATACTCTTCTACGGAAACTCTCCAGTGTTCAATATATATTCAAATCAGTGCTACTCCTCTCTAAAGGATTACCCATCTACGGCACCTATTGTAAGCGACAATTATTATCTATCATACCATTGCATATCATCCTCATTTATATTATTTCGTATTGCTAATGCTTATTGCTTTATATTTCACTTTATTCGCTTATTGCTTTACATTGTTATCATTGCTAATGCTTATTGCTTTATATTGTTTACCAAAAGCTTTGTTTATAACATTGTATTATTATTATTTGCTTATTGCATTATATTGTTTCATCGCTAATTGCATATCACCTTTCATATTACTGTCTATTGCTAATACTCATATATCTCATGTTCATACTCATATATTGCTATTGATTACCATTTATATAAATGTTTATGTGCCAATGCTTAACGCCCAACGCATTATTATATTAACCAACCAGTGCTTTAAAATAAATAACGCTCTTATCTCTAAATAACGTTTCGAGTTATTGTAACGATCCTCCGGCTGCGAAACCTCAGAATTGTAACAAACAACTGCAACAGCTGATCTCGGTTCGTGAACGCCAGGAGTTCTTATTATGTTTGCAAGGTATACTTTCGCATAGGTCTTGCACGTCCATACGGTGAAACGTATTTCACAGAATATTGCGGGCGGCTTCTTATAATAATGCAGTGGTAAATCCAATTATCAAGCCGTAAATACAAACCGCAAGTGCTCTAACGGGTGTCACCCAAGTGCGCGATTACCTTTTAAACCTTCCCTGGTAGATCGGTGCTACGAATCTCGCATTCGCGCCTGCCTTCCATTAACGATCGGTGCTACGAATCTCGCATTCGCGCCTGCCTTCTATTAACGATCGGTGCTACGAATATCGCATTTGCGCCTGACTTCCATTAACCCTCAGTGTTACCAATCTCGCATTCGCGCCTGTCTTCCATTAACCCTCAGGGCTACGAATCTCGCATTCGCGCCTGACTCCTATCTCCCTAAGTATAACGAAGCTCGCCTTCGTGCCTAACCATTCCCATACAACCCCACTATGTCATTGTCCTAAAGACCTCCATCCGGGACGTGACAGTCGTTTAAAATTATTTTATAATAATTGAAAGGTTTTTTAGGTTTAACCTCAGACCTAAAGATTTTGTTGTGGATCAAAGGTTATAATATGCTGTTCAAGTCAGCTCCGCGTCAATCTAAGCCTATCATAAACAGAGAATTATCCGGGACGGATAAGGCAAATGTACCTAATTTAATTTCGCAACTCATCACTAAAGGGGCGGTTGTTGAATGTAAACTGGGAAAGGATCAATTCCTCTCAAATATTTTTCTAGTCCCCAAGCTGGATAAGTCTTTTAGCCAAATTTTAAATCTTAAACACCTAAACAAATTTGTGGAGACAGAGTACTTCAAACTGGAAGATTATAGAACGGCTATAAAGTTAATAGAACAGGATTGTTATATATCGACTATCGATGAATCACACAGGAAAACTATGATTTGAGTTTTGTCGGAAATACTACCAATTCATCTGTTTGCCACTTAGGTAAAGCTTAGCTCTTATGGTTTTCACAAAATTAATGAAACCTATAGTAGGTTTCTTAAGGTAGTTCCTGAATAATCTATTAAATTTAAGAATTTAAGTCAGCAGTCAGCTGTTATGGTGTACAGACGTGTCAGATTAGCTCGCTCGCGTGGATATTGTGTGCCTCGTGTTTGACACCTGTTTCTCGTCCTCGTGTGCTACGCTATTTTGTGCGTTAATTGGATTTATTTGGATTGGACTTAATTGGATTGTGTATCATGATGTCGATGGGCAAGAAAGTGTGCAAAGGGTGTAAGGTCGTAGTGGTGAAACTCCTGTCCTGCCCAAGCTGTGGGTTTTTTTCGCACCCTGGCTGCCTCGGCCGCACTGGACACCCATGGAAGGCATGCATGCTGCTGGATTGCAAAGAAGGCACAGGTGCTCGGTTTCCCTCGTCAGGGCCCTTAGGTACTTCGATCTCCCAGAAAGGGGGGCCAAATCCTAACGGTTCCACCTGCGCAAATGAAGTATTGCTGAGCTCGATGCAGCAGCTCATGAGTACGGAATTGGTCAAGTTTTGCGATCAGATCAAGAACGAATACAGGGAGGAGCTCGCCAATTGCCGATGTGAGATGTTGCGTGAAGTCAAGGCGGAATGCAACAGGATCGGTTCTTCGATCGGTGCACTGTCTGGACGAGTGGACGCTATGGAGGCTAGGATAAACGACTTGGGGTCAGGGTTTGCAGTGAATGCAGCAGGGGACACGGATGTGATTGAGGCAGCTGTAGCAGAAGTCCACGATAGGAAGATCAAGGCAAACAACCTGATCATTTTTAAATTGGAGGAAGCCGGTACCTCTGGTGCAACGGATCCCGGTACGTCAACCGTCAGCGTCGACCGTGTCAAGGTGGCCGCGATTTTAAACAAGGTGTCTTCAAATTGTTATGACAACATAACAGTCAGGAGGATTGGTAAAAGTCGCCCGGGTAAAGTCCGGCCCATTAAAGTGACGTTACCTTTGGATCTATCAGCTCGATCGATCATTCGTCAGAAGAACACCTACAAGGGCGTCGAGAGGATCGCTATGGACTATACGGAGCAGCAGAGGAAACACCTCCGGGGCCTACAGGAACGGATTCGCCTTGCTGAAGACCCTGCGCTGACCATCAGGTTTAGGAACGGCACTCCGATGATTGCTCGAAGAGGATCTGCATCTGTCCCAAAAAAACCGCCAGTAGTCCCTCTGGTTTATTACCAGAATGTTAGAGGGTTGCGTACTAAATTGCGGAAACTAAGAGAATCTGTCTTTACGCATCATATAGATTACGATGTTATAATTTTTGCAGAAACATGGCTTACGGATGTTATTGCTTCCACCGAGCTGGGGACACCCAATTATAGTATTTTCCGAAAAGATAGGTGCGCTGCAACTAGCAGGCTCTCCCGAGGAGGCGGTGCCCTTATTGCTGTAAAGAGAGGCTGGAGCGCGACTGAACTCCTTCCTTCAGTCGGTAATATAGAGCAAGTGTTTCTAAAAGTTACCATGGGTGCTTCGGTTTTTGCTTAGTGCTGTTTATCTTCCGCCCGGATCACCGCCCGCGTCCTACGTCGGGCATTGTAATAGTATTGACGAGTTGCTAGTCAATGCGTGTGATCTAAATTGCTGCGTTATAGGAGACTTTAATTTGCCTCGTGTCACTTGGCATTGCGACTACTCCTCGGCGCTGGTCCCAATTTTGTAGTCGGATTGTGTGGATAACATTCTGTCGACGTCAGCGATGGCGGAGTGTTGGAACTTCCATAATGTGTTGCAATATAATCGCGTGGGGAATTGCGACGGTAGAATACAAAACTGCATATTTGCTAACTTTCCTGTGCCGAATATTTCTAGTCCTGGGGCCACTATTCTACCAGTTAACGCGTATCATCCGGCCCTGTCTTCTAATTTAGGTGCCACCAGTAGAGGACCTTAGACGGCGGCTGCGATCAAGTTTGACTTTTTTAGAGCTGATTATGGCTGAATTATCTCTGCGCTAAATGGCACTGATTGGGACTGCGCTCTGCAGAACTTGTCTACAGATAAGTCTGTCTGCGTTCTGAATTCGCAATTAAGCTACTTAATAGAGTCGTATGTATCTACGCACTGTACTTTTAAGTCGTTCATCCCGAGCTGGTTCTCGCGTGAACTACGGCAGGCTATTAGAAATAAGAAGAAAGCGCACGGAATCTGGAAGAGCTCAAACCTCCAGTGCAATTTCCATAGTTTTTCTTTTCTTCGCGCGCGGTGCAAGGAGTTGGTGAAAAGAGACTATGCTTCCCACATGGATAGGCTGGAAGGTACCATATCGTACAATGTCAAGGCTTTCTGGAAAGTTACGAGGCTATTATGACGATAACAGCGAATGTTGTAGATTTCAGATGGTGGGAGACTCATATGTCTGGGACTAATACAATCAACAACTTAGAATTTGCTATGGAGATCTACTTAGACGCGTGGCTCACAGGGTGGGGAGCTGTATGTAAAATACAAAGATGTAATGGGTGTTGGACTACGGTCGAACTGCAATATCATATAAATTATTTGGAGTTAAAAGCAACATATTTTGGTTTCAAATGTTTTGCTAAAAACTTGCAGAACTGTAGCATTCTGCTCAGAATTGGCAAGACCACAGTAATATCGTATATCAATAGAATGGGTGGAATTCAATTTGAGAATTTAAATAAGATTACAAAGGAAATTTGGCAGTGGTGCGAGAACTGAGGCCTTTGAATTTTTGCTTCATATATTAACTCCCATGATAATTTCGAGGCCGACGCCGAATCGCGTTGATTAGAGTCCGGAACAAAATACAAATTATCGATGACTACCTTTGAAGAGATAATTCATATTTTAGGTTAGGTTAGTAATGTAATTGCTATATATCTTGGAAGAAAGATCCTGGATCTGAGGCAGTTGATGCCTTTACATTGTCTTGCAAAGACTTGTATTTTTACGCCTTCCCTCCGTTAGGTATAATTCTGAGAACTTTTCGGAAAATTAAAAATATGGAGGCGGAGGGAATAGTAGTAGTACCTGACTGGCCTCTTTCAGTCAATGTTAAAAACAAAGCCAGTCAAGTTTAAACGGGATATAAATCTTTTGTCTTCTTGTAACAGGGAACCACACCCACTTTAGATGCGCCTTACCCCGGTGGCAGGAGGATTATCCGGCAAACGTTAACTGTGCAAGGAATTCCAGGACCATCGTTAGCTATTATGGTGTCATCAATTAGCGAGTCTACAATAAAAAATTACGATGTGGGCCTAAAAAGATGGTGACTATTTTGCAGCAGGAATGTAGTGGAACTCTGTAGTCCATCCATTCCAGAGGTCCTAGCGTTCCTAACACAGTTATATGAAGAAGAATTATCCCACAGCACCATAAATTGTGTTCGATCAGGGATTTCACTAATATCTGTTACCGAGGTTGCGCAAGACATTAGAATTCAACGCTTCTTCAAAGGTATCTCCAACTTAAGACATTCAAGGCTCAAATACGACTTTACTTGGGATCCGAAAATTGTTCTCAAATATTTTATAAAACAGTCGATGAACAAAAAGTTATATTTGAGTACGATATCTAAAAAACTAATTACCCTTTTCGCGCTAATTACTGGACATCGGATACAGACGTTCTCTCTGATTGAGTTAAAGAACATTAGGAGATTCGCGGTGAAAATGGAGATAACGATTCCCGCGCGTATTAAGACGTCGAAGAAGAACTCAATACAACCGCTTTTAACCATTATTTCATGATAAGAAAATATCTACATCTTCAACCCTGTTATGTTTTTTAGATAGCACAAAAGAGATGCGCAATTTTGTGAGAAGACTTTTTATATCTACTAATAAGCCAATTAAGGCGGTTTCTACGCAAACTCTAAAGGTCGTCATACACGCTCCTACTTGCCGTTCGATTTGGTTGTACAGTCAAAAGTTGTAATTCCGTTTATGCCAGGAAATTGACAGTACGCATATACTAAATCGGCCGATTTGTGGACACACACGCTCAGTCTTGCATTATAACTTTTGACTGTACAAGCAAATTGAACGGCAAGAAGGAGCGTGTATGGCGGCCTTACGGCTGCCGTCTCATTTTTGTTATGGTCCGAATCGATCGAAGCATCCCTTGTAAACAAACGGACCCTAATGAAACTACTGTGGTTGATAAAAAGAAGTTGTACAGAGGTGACATCTCCAGGTACTCTATGTAGACGAATTTTTGACGCATAGTTGCCACATTTTCGGTTCTCTCTGTCTCTGCCGCGCTGTTGCCACAGCTCTTTTTATCGAGAAGCTTGAAGGAATACGGCACGAGAACTGCGTTTAGCGTCAGAGCCTCGCTAAACGTAAAGGAGGATAGCAATAATGAAAGATAGAGAGGTTGGGTAGTGAAGTTAGGAAACATGTTAATGAAACAATACTAATTTGCGAATCAACATTGTTTATTTATACGTAGAAGGATGTAATATTTTGTATAATCAATGTGCAATTGAATGGTCTGATGCAATAAGGGGATTAGCACTCGAAAATGGGAAAAATTATTGTCCAAACGCTAAGAAAGCAGTGGACAATTAAATGTTATTAAACTGAATTTTAAAAAATATAGTGTTGTAAGTTCGTCAGGACACATTTTTTCTATTTCCAGTTTGTTTATTCAATCATTACTATTCGAGCTAAAAATTATAAACAAAAAATTTTTCATCGTCCAAAGTCATTATAAACATAAATTGCGATAACTTGAGTAAATATTAAGGGATAGTTATGAGACTTAAAACATAACTTCAGAAAACCCTAGCGAAGCCGTAAAATGTAAGCACAAAACCCTTATGTTAAAAAATGTAATAATATTTATTAATAAGTAATACTGAACATAACCCATGTTTTACAATGTTCACCGTTAAAAAGTATCGAGGCTATTTTGAGGTATATATAACTTGCAGCGACAAAGTTTTTCCTTAATATACAAGGAAGATTTTCACCAATTTTCACCCTGATTAATAAATAATTGTAGAAGATATGATGAGAGATATAAATTTCGCGCGCCACCAACAGTCAGCAGCCGCGTATAATGCGCTACTTAGTAGTTTTAGCACTCGCGTTGACTGTCAGTGCCGCGGGGAATTTATATATACATACAATAAAAGATTTTTTTATTTCTAACTTAAAATTTTGAAAATTATATATCGCAGGACATTTCTAAAGACACCTCATTTGTCCAAATTAGTGTATCCGTACAGGCTTTAGAGCGTAACATCTGGACATATAAACATAGCCTGATAAACACAATACCCTCCTTTACGTGCCGCAGTCGGGTAAAAACATTACGTTTTACATTTTATTAATACATAATCCACCAGATATTATCTTTGCCCATTTATTTGGATTGGTGCATTATGATTACTACGGGCAAAAAGGTGTGCAAAGGGTGTAAGTCCTCAGTAGTGAATCCACTTTCGTTCCCAAGCTGTGGGGTTTTTTCGCACCCTGGCTGCCTTGGTCGCACTGGACACCAGTGGAGGACTGGGATGCTGCTGGATTGTAAAGAAGGCACAGGTGATCGGTCTCCCTCGTCAGGGCCCTCTAGGGCTGTGGTCTCCCAGGAAGGCGGGCTGGTTCCACATGATCATACATTGGCTAATGAAGCTTTACCAAGCTCTTTGCAGCAGCTCATGAGCGCCGAATTGAATAAGTTTCGAGATCAGCTCAGGAGCGAATATCGAGAGGAGCTCGCCAACTGTCGGTGCGAGTTTCTACGGGAGGTCAAGGCGGAGTGCAATAAGCTCGGGTCTTCAATCGGTGCACTGTCTGGAAGAGTGGATGCCATGGAGGCCAGGATCAACGACTTGGCGTTAGAAAATTCAGATTCTGCAGCAAGGGACACGGATGTAATAGAGACGGCGGTGGCAGCAGTACACGATAGGAAGAGCAGGGAGAACAATTTGATGATTTTTAAATTGGAGGAAGCCGTTTCCTCTGGTTCAACGGAGCCCGGTACGTCAACCGCTAGCAGTGACCGTGTCAAGGTGGCGGACATTTTGAACAAGTTGGCTCCTGGTTGTTATGATCATATAACTGTCAGGAGGATCGGAAAAATGAGCCCGGGTAAAGTACGGTCCGTTAAGGTCACGTTACCGGTGGATTTATCGGCGCGTTCGATCATTCGCCGGAAGAACAACTACAAGGGCGTTGAGAGAATAGCATTGGACTATACGGAGCAGCAGAGGAAACACCTCCGGGGCCTACAAGATCGGATTCGCCTCGCCGATGACCCTGCGCTGACCATCAGATTCAAGAACGGCACTCCGATGATCGCTCGAAGGGGATCGGCTTCAGCTTCAAAAAACCGCGAGTAGCCCCTCTGGTTTATTACCAGAATGTTAGAGGGTTGCGTACTAAATTGCAAGTTTTAGTCGAATCTGTCTTGGCGCACCACGTTGATTATGATGTCCTAATTTTTGCTGAAACATGGCTAACGGAGGATATTGCTTCCGCCGAACTGGGGTTGCCGAATTACAGTATTTTTCGTAAAGATAGGTGCGCTGCGACTAGTAAGCTCTCCCGTGGAGGCGGCGTCCTTATTGCTGTAAATAAAAGCTGGAGTGCGGCGGAGCTCATTCCTTCCGTCGATAATATAGAGCAGGTCTTTGTTAAAGTTATCATGGCTGAATCGGTTTACATCTTTGGCGCTGTTTACTTTCAGCCTGGATCACCGCCAGCGGCCTATGTCGGGCACTGTAATTGTATAGACGAGTTACTAGTCGTTGCGGAGGATATAAATTTATGTGTTGTGGGAGACTTTAATTTGCCACGTGTCACTTGGCGTTGTGACTCCTCCTCGGCGTTGGTCCCAATATTGCAGTCGGGCTGTGTGGATGACATTCTGGTGACGTCTGCGATGGTGGAGTGTTGGAATTTCCATAACGTGTTGCAATATAATGTCGTTGGTAATTGTGACGGTCGAATGCTTGACTGGATATTTGCTAACTTTACGGTGATGAACTTGTCTAGTCCTATGACAGCTATCTTTCCAGTGGACTTGTATCATCCACCCCTATCGTTTTCGGTTATGGCCACTAGTAGAGGACCTCAGCCACGGGCTGCGATCAAGTTTGATTTTTTTAGAGCTGATTATGACGCCATAAATTCGGCGCTTATTGGCTTTGATTGGGACCGTGCCCTGTTGAATTTGTCTACAGATGAGTGTGTCTGCGTCTTTAATTCGCATTTAAGTTATTTAATAGAGTCGTATGTACCTAAGTACCTTACTTTTAAGTCGTCTTTCCCGTGCTGGTTCTCGCGTAAACTAAGGCAGGATATTAGAAATAAGAAGATAGCGCATGGTATCTGGAAGAGCACAAATATGCAGTGTAATTTCTTTAGCTTCTCGTTTCTCCGCGCGCGGTGTAAGGAGTTGGTGAGAAGGGACTATGCGTCCTACATGGCTAGGCTGGAAGGTAACATATCGTGTAATATTAAGGCCTTCTGGGGGCATGTAAATTCCAAAAGGGGGGATACTCTCTTGCCTGCTAGCATGCATCGTGGTGACAGGGTCTCGGACTCGGACGAGGGAATTGTGAACCTTTTTGCGGAACAGTTTAAATCGGTCTTTGTCCTGCCTTCTCGGACACCCTTGGACGCGGCCCCTGACTGCGCTGCGTTGTTGCATCTTTGTGACCTGGATATTAGTCTCGCAGAGGTGTTTGAGGCTATTAATGATCTTAACTCGAATAAGTCTGCTGGTGAAGATGGGTTACCTCCGATATTTGTTAAATCCTGTGTTTATGGTCTGGCCAGAGCATTATGGATTATCTTTAACAGGTCACTCAGTTCTGGATTCTTTCCGGCGTCCTGGAAATTGAGTGTGGTGTCGCCTGTATTTAAGTCGGGCCTGAAGAGCGAGGTCAGGAATTATAGGCCAATTTCACTTCTCAGGTCTTTCCCTAAGATTTTCGAGAAATTAGTCACCAGCAAGCTTTCGGGTCTGATCAGAGGTAGTTTGTCCGATGCCCAACATGGATTTTTTCCGGGTAGATCCACGGTGACAAACCTGGAAATTTTTGCTAATTTTGTGTCCTCTGCATTGGACTCGCGACAACAGGTGGATGTGGTCTACACCGATTTCAAAAAGGCGTTTGCTTCGGTGGATCACGGCATTCTGCTGAGGAAATTGGGCAATTTTGGAATACATGGAGTGTTATTCCGGTGGCTAGACAGTTACTTATCGGGCCGAACCCAGGTTATCAAGGTACGCGGTTGCCGATCTCAACCGATACATGTCTCATCAGGTGTGCCCCAGGGGTCGCATCTGGGTCCCTTGCTATTTTGTATCTTCATAAATGACCTTGCGGAATTGTTTCGGTTCGGTACCCCGTTATTGTTTGCGGATGACCTTAAGTTATTCGCCACTGTTAACTGTTTAGACGACGCCGTAAATCTCCAGGGCGACCTGGATAGATTGTATAATTGGTGCGTGTTAAATAGGTTACCGTTGAACTTGAAGAAATGTCATGTTCTTAGGATTACTCGTGCACGTAGCTCATGTATTTTCGCTTATTCGATAGGCCAGACGGTATTGTCCGGCATTGAGAGAGTGCGTGACTTGGGGGTGACCTATAATGCTGCCTTTTCTTTTGCGGACCATATTTTTGGTGCTACTAACTTAGCATCCAAACAACTAGGTTTTATTATGAGGCATTCGCGTGGGTTTAAGAACATGAGGACCTTTAAGCTGTTGTATGATGCGTTGGTTAGGCCTCTCCTTGAATACGCATCGGTGATCTGGGTTCCGCACCAGGCTTATCTTATGGTGGCTATTGAAAGAGTCCAGCATAGGTTTCTACGGTTTTCGTCCTTTCGTCTTGGGCAACCGCTAAATGTTTTCGACCATGACTATGGGCCGGTACAGCGCAGATTCAACTTTTTAACGATGCAGCAGAGATTAGTGTTGGCGGATCTGTGTTTTCTGTTTAGAATTATTAATGGTAACATAAACTGTCCCCGGCTTTTGGAGTTAATTAACTTTAGTGCTTTGTCCAGACCGCTACGCTTTTCCACGCTGTTTCGGGTCAGATTGTTCCGGACCAACCTTCGCCTGAGCGATCCTGTCACTGACCCTTTGTGTGCGGGGTAGCGAGGTGGCCGACTGGATTGATTTCTTTGGTTCATCGCCTGAAGTATTCAGACGGTCGGTAATCTCGCTTTTTGGTGCACCCAGGGCCTAGGGTTTCCTGCGTAGTTCTAATGTCCGTATACTGCTGTAATTAGTACACCAGTGTGTACTTTCTTATTTGTTATTATTGGGCTGGTCCCGTGAAATAAATTATTATTATTATTATTAGTATCTTTGTTCTCCAGCCGCTTCGCCGTAATTCATTTAAGCCTTTCTGACGACAAAATAGTAATAGGGGAAATGCGGCAACAACGTGATACGACTCTAGATATGAATCGGCAACTATGTCTTTCCTACATTTATCGGCTAGCTTGGACTTCCACCGGGTTCTAATGGTACATGGCGCGAATATACCATCAGCGCCGGTGACGGAAAATCGTTGAAGCATAATTCTGTCATTTCTCGAGTCTGTCTCAGTACACGAGTTATAAATTTATTATTATTTCAACGTACGGTGCTTATTAGCGTTCAAACGCACCAGACCCGCCTGCACGGATGTCTACTGGAGGCAACTATACCCGCAAAAGTTTCCTTTTTGCCGATTCCACGACGTAAGTTGGTTGAAACGGTTTGTTTACTACATCGCGTAAACGTATAACGCTGATGCTACGTGGCTCGAATATACCACCAGCGCCGGTGATGGAGAAGGCTTGATGCTTCATTTTGTCAGTTTTCGAGTCATAAATTCATTATTATTTCAACGTACGGTACTTATTAGCGTTCAAACACACCAGACCCGTCTGCACGGATGTCTACTGGAGGCAACTGTACCCGCAAAAGCTTCCTTCTTGCCGATTCCACGACGTAAGTTGGTTAAAACGGTTTCGCGTATACGTACACGCTTTTCCTAGCTTGTGTGAGCGTACGCACACATTCAAGGCCCGATGAGACGGCAGCCTTAAGCTGCTGGGTAAAAAAAGGTTCTAACTAATAGCGGAATAGATACAACGGTGTTCACTGCGCATAGTACGCATCGCGCTTCTACTTTAGCAGCGAAAATACGGAAGGTTGATCTACACTTCTCACATTAATTAAAGGATCACTTCTAGAAACCCGAAATATAGGGGCAAGTGCACATGGTCATAACTCCGGCAAAAATCGTCGTACCGATATTTTGAAAATATGGTTTGAAGGCGTGGAATCTCTACTTAAAGCTGCTTTTCCAAATTCTAACTGTATTGCTTTTCGGCAAAGTTATAGCGATGAAAAGAGCACTTTGTCAATTTTAAAAAAATTTCTTCAACTTTGCGATGTTCCACGGGGAGAATTAAATTTTTGACACAGATTCCATTTACACCAGTCGAAAACGACCACATTCCTGTGTAAAAACTAAGTAATAAATTTCTTGTGCGATTCTTTTTGGTCAAGTTATTCAAGTTTGAAACAAAAATCGTTTTTTTTTTACTTTAGTTGCTTGTAGCAAGCGATGCAATCAATTTAGAACGTTCATGAAAAAAGCAATAGAAAGATCAGTCTTTCCTCTTTCAGACGCAACTTTTGCTTTTTCGATTCGGTTAACATTTCGGTATACCATGTCCCTTTGAAAATATGCTTAAAAATTGTACAAATTCCATTTTTTCTACAACTCGCTGTATCTTCGCGAAGGATGACCGGAACATAATTATCTTAAAAGGGTGAGTTCCACCGGAACCCGCTGTGATAATTTTTTACCTGTGGCCTTTATATTTGATGTTATCGTTTCGACGATACTGGCATGGAGTAGGGGTACTACGATTTGATCTCTTCGGAGAAGACGCTTATACAATTTCAATCGAACTTTACTTGGTAAGTTCGTTCAATTTTACAATTATAAACACATTTTCCTGAATATCTGCATCGTTAATTTATCGCTTTCTATGGTTGTTAATTAATCTGTTTTATGTTGATTTTTACGTACAATAAAAATATTGATTGTTGTCTACAAAATGCCTTCAAATTGTTGCACTGCGTATCTGTCGTTTCAACGGTAAAATTGCAAATCTGAGCTAAATGCATGATTTTATTTATTTGTCATCAACATATATATATTTTAGTACAGTTTTAAAGTTAATTAAGGTTTCACAATTTCGTTCATTCAAAATGAACTTAATAACTTTCAATTTATCGCTTTATGCACCTTCCACATCATCTGTTTTATTTACAACATCTCAACCATATTTCTCGTAAATAATTATATTTTTCTAATTACCTGTGACCCGATGATTATCACTTATTAAAATTTTAGATGTCGGAAGAACCATTTTGACTACTTTCTACCACCGTCCTTTACAAATAACTACCAAGCTTGTGTAAAAAAATATTCACCCTTCTCACACGTAACTCTTCTTATGTAACGTGAAGTCTCATGTGAAGTTGATAAAACTTTGAATACACAAATTCTCCACTCCACCAAAAATTACTTTTGAATAACATTTTTCGTAATCAGGACCGACTAAAGAACTGACTGGGCACGGTCGTGTAACCTCAGGTAGAATTGGTGTTTAGTATCAATAAAAAGATGCGAATTTAGGTTGGCTGCAGTTATAGACGCAACATGTATATAGGTTGGTACAACGTGTATAGATCGCGCACTGAAAATGCCATGTGTGCGACATAAAGACTCTGGGTAATTATATACTAGAGGGCACACCTCCCCGATTTTGATGACCTTGAAATATGTTGCCGGGGGCATGATTCTGAACAACTCTTTCCTATACATGCTACCGCTGCTCGACTTTCGTTTCCGGGATACACGCAAAAATAGTTTCGACATGATATACCCCTATCGTATTTCTAAAGTTGGGGATAGATAGGTCAGGGATAACTTAGACAGTAAATAAAAAAAATAGTTACACCTTATTTCGATCTTTATATTACACTCTTCCCAGCAAAAAATTATGTTTCAGAACCAGAGTCACCCTAATCTCCGGAAACGCTGGCACACAGTGGGACAAACTGCTCCTTTTTGTGTCAAAATCGGAGAATTTATGAGAGAAATAAGATAGAGGGATGAATTTTTTTCGAGGTTAAAGCTAAGATGTTACAGAATAAGGAAAAAGTATTAAGAATATATGACAAACAAGTTTTGACCTTGAAAATCTACGTCAAAGTTGATATTTTCGAAGAAAATGTCGGTTTCGTCGATATAACGCGTGGTTGAAGTTTTTCCTTGACTTGTTACACATCATTTCCTATAGATTCTGACGCCCTGAATTCAAGTCTGTCTGCAGAATTTGTTTAGCCCTTTAGGATTCGAAGAGAAATGCGATTTAGGGGGATATGCACACAAGGGACGTTCGGCAAGCCAAAAAATTATGAAACTCGGTATGCAAGTAGAATAGTTCATCCGTAACGAAACCCTATTTTTTGTTGGTGCCATAATGCTATTTTTGGGGGTGAAATCACCCCTTGAAAAAAATACAGAATTTTCTATTCCGTGGAATATCTCGAGAACGGTGTGAGATGTCAAAAAGAAGTATAAACAGAAGGTACATCGTATTCTTATATCTAAAAAAAACGCGTAAAAATAATTTTCGAAAAATCCATATTTTTCAAGTTATCCCCACCACTAACCCCTAAAATTAAGTTTTTGTATTTTGTAAATATATGCTGAAATACGCCTGGATAATCTCTTTTCATACATAGAAATAGTTTATATGTTATATTTTTTTGCAAACAAATAAAACCTCCGAATTTGAAGTCCATTTCAGCATTTTCCATTAATAAAATGGTTACTTAAAGCCATATTTAAATTATTATTTATATAAAGTTTAGACACCTTTGAATTATTTCAGCAAGAGACGCATCTAGAAACGAGTCCCCGCGAATTTCAAAATCCTATAAATTTCTCTTACTTCAGGAATACCCAAAAGTAGTGTTTGTGGGGAGCCAGTTTTTATGCGATGTGCATAGTGTGGCAAGTATTTTTGTTTTAATCATTTCTATGAAGAATATCATTATTGTATCAATTACAAACCATAATTTTCAAAGTATCTATCGTTTCTATTAGTATAACTCTTCCAATGTATAATCAAACGATACAGCGTGTACAAAAAGAGATGAGTCTTGCTTAAATAATTGAAAGCTGTCTAAACTTTATATAAATAATAATTTAAATATGGATTTAAGAAACGATTTTAATAATGGAAACTGCTAAAATGGACTTCAAATTCGGCAATAGAGGTTTTATTTGTTTGCAAAAAAATATAATATATAAACTATTTATATGTATAAAAAGAGATTATCCAGAGATATTTGAGCATATATTTACAAAATACAAAAACTTAATTTTAAAGGTACGCGGTGGGGGTAAGTTGTAAAATATGGACTTCTCGAAAATTATTTTTACGCGGTTTTGTAGATATGAGAAAACGATGTACCTTCTCTTTAAACTTTTTTTCGACATCTCTCATTGTTCTCCAGATATTCCATGGAAAATAATACTCTGCATTTTGTTCAATGGGTGATTTCACCCCCAAATTTGCATTATGGCACCAACAAAAAATAGGGTTGCGTTACGGATGAACTACTTTACTTGCACAACGAGTTTCATAATTTTCTGAATTTCCGACTTGCCGTACGTCCCTTGTGAGCGTAACCCATTAAAGCGCGTTTTTCTTCGAATCCTGAAGGGCTAAACAAATTATGCGAACAGGTTTGCATTCAGCGCGTCAAAATCTATAGGAAATGATGTATAACAAGTTAAGAAAAAACTTCAACCACGCGTTATAACGGAAAAACCGAAATTTCCTTCAAAAATGTCAACTTTGACGTAGATTTTGAAGGTCAAAACTTGTTTGTAAAAAATTTTCAATACTTTTCCCTAGTTCTGCAACATCTTAGCTTTAACCTCGAATAAGATTCACCCCTCTATCTTATTCCTATTAAAAGTTCTACGATTTTGACACAAAAAGGAGCAGTTTGTCCCACTGTAACGTCCCACAGGACTCAAACCACTAATTACCGACCGTCGATAAAGTAGAACCGATCTACATTACCACGAAACAGCCTGTGTTATCGCGCGGATTTATTGTCAATACTTCTATACATAATTTAAAATACAAGCCAATATTAAAGAAATAAAAGTTATAGAGATGTTAAGAATAATTAATTATAAGAATTAGCAAAAACTCAAAACAAAAGAATGTGTATTTAGCGAATAAAAAGCGAAATAACAAATAAACGACGCACTGCGCTTGTGCCAGCCCTTCAATTCTCGGGTATAAAAGGAGGCACACGCAGCCCGGTGGTCACTTCGAATTCTGCCACCAGTAACGAGCTTCGCGCCGGAAACCGTAGCGGCCGTTCTTACAGCTAGCATTGCCAAGAGTACGAGCTGCGCCCCGGAAACGGTAGCGGCCGTTTCCGGGGCGAAGCTCGTTACTGTTGGCAGAATTCGAAGCGACCACCGGGCTGCGTGCGCCTCCTTTTATACCCGAGAATTGGAGGGCTGGCGCATGCGCAGTGTTGCGGTCGAAAGTCAGCGATCAGCTGCTACGCGGATTCAAATGTGCGTGCGAGAGCGTGTAAACACGGGGACACACCGTCCGGCCGGACGGTTCGGTGAGTCACCAGTTTTTGCCTGGTTTCGAACGTTGCGCGTTTCCGAGACACCGACAGTGAGTCCTCAGAACACCCGTGACGACAACAGCACGCTCTCGCACGCCCAAACTGCCTAATTCTTTGTCGCCCAGCGACCCACGGTTTTGTGAACCACTATTAAAACGGCCCCTCGAGCCATCGCGCCCTGCGCGGTGTACATAGTTTGTACATATCCGTGTTGGTTTAACTGCGTGTTTGTGAGTCGTGCTTGTCCGTGTTCAATCTCTGTGTGGTGTGTTCATCCGTTATTGTAACGACGCCCACCCGGCTAAATAAAGTGCCGTTCCGCCACATCTTGGAACATTCTTTGGGGTGCATCCCTTCCCTGGCCTTCACCAGTGGCGATCCACAACGCCTCAACAGGCATCCGTTTCAGACACGCAGTGCGTCGTTTATTTGTTATTTCGCTTTTTATTCGCTACATACACATTCTTTTGTTTTGAGCTTTTGCTAATACTTATAATTAATTATTCTTAACATCTCTATAACTTTTATTTCTTTAATATTCGCTTGTATTTTAAATTATGTATAGAAGTATTGACAATAAATCCGCGCGTTAACACAGGTTGGTTTCGTGGTAGTGTAGATCGGTTCTACTTTATCGACAGTCGGTAATTAGTGATTTGAGTCCTGTGGTACGTTATACTTCCGTCAACAGCCTGACTCCGTTCGGCGGCGCCGCACAGTGGGACAAACTGCTCCTTTTTGTGTCAAAATCGTAGAACTTTTAATAAGAATAAGATAGAGGGATGAATCTTATTCGAGGTTAGAGCTAAGATGTTGCAGAACCAGGGAAAAATATTGAAAATTTATGACAAACAAGTTTTGACCTTCAAAATCTACGTCAAAGTTGACATTTTCGAAGAAAATTTCGGTTTTTCCGTTATAACGCGTGGTTGAAATTTTTTCTTCAATATACGAAAGCATAGTAGAACAAAACTCTGCCACGAGTAAGGAGCTTCGCTCCGGAAACGGTAGCGGCCGTTCTTATAGCAGATGTTGCCAAGGGTACGAGCTTCGTCCCGGAGACGGTAGAGGCCGTACCCTGCAACATATATATAAATATATATATATATATATCATATATATATAGCATATATATATAGCATATATATATATATATATATATAACATAGCATCTAACTATAAAAACACGAAAGACCGAAACAAACCATATAATCATAGCTGTAGGTAATATTAAGTTGTTATTGTTGTTGAAATAGAATTAAGTGTTGACAATAAAGGTCATTGTTTAGTTAAAAGTTTGGATTTCTATCCTTTACTCTCTACCAACGAACCCCCACCTATCCTATACTCGAGGGGACGCCGCTCTCCTCTCGAGAACCTGCTAGCACTCAGTCGCTCCAAAGCAACTGGACGTTACAGAAGCCGCCACATACCGAACAGACAGTGGTCCGAGTCGCCGAAAACGTTATAAAAAATTCTTGCGTTCACATTTTACGATTTATCATTATGAAGATGGTCATTCCGGGTTTTTTTGGGTCGCAGAATCTGATTCCGAGGTCAAAATTTGTATTAGATTACAACTAAGCCCTGTAGGGGGAAGAAATGTCGATAAAATAATGTTATGTTTTGTTTAACAGTACTGTCTGCTTTGATTGCGTTATTTGAAGTTAATTACGGCATCAAATTTCGAAAAATTAACAGAGATATCGTTTTTATGATAGCAAAAGCTATTGAGCGCGCAGAAACTGTAAGGTCAATAATTTGGATAAATTCACACTTCAGATGTTGAAAATACTTTCATTTATCCATAAGATGAAATTGTGCATTCATTCGATGCTATTGAAATACATAAAAAGTTATAAATAACTGAAATATAAGAAATTATGTGATGGTCGTATTTAATGGCATGTTACATTTTTTGCAATCGACGGACATCTTTGAAACTTATATTATTTGATAGTCTATAGTAAAAGGAATGTATGTGCAAAAGGAGAAGTTGCACTTTTTTGCGCCTTCCGAGTAATAACCAATTATATTGCCAGAAATCATGCGGCTTGCGCTAAACAAGTAAGTGCCTGCGACCTGTCAATATGTTCTATATATATATATTCCTGAAAATATAAAAGATAACATATTTATGTAAAATAGAAAGTGATACTAATTAAATATACAAATATATAAATAAATACACAAATATGCAAATAATTAATATGTTAATCTTTACGTTTACTTACATTTCATTCTAAACACATATGCTGTGTTTGTTCCGTCGTACGGGAACAAAAGTGGGCTCAGAGTGAGGCGGAAATTCAACTATCTTTTACTACCAGGCAATTGCTTACCTTCGAAGCGTTTGGGGAACATTTGTCTGCCAGATGTCTAATAGGCGGCAATCGACATCGTGCCATTTTTTTTTTTTTGGACACCTCGACCGTCCTCACTCTGAGAAAATCTGTTCATTGAAAATCTGTTAATTCTCGACCCTGACGAGACGCTTCGGCCGATCAACCTGGCGAGGTTTGGTAGCCAGATGTCCGGGTTTCCTCTGCTACGTTACCAAGAGGGAGAGGGTTCCTCCTCCACCACCGAAATCGCAGAGGGAAGGTTCCTCCTCTTCAAGAAAAGCGGGGCCAATCAGGCATTTTGGCGCCTTCCAAATTCCGATGTCTTGTCTACCTTTGACATCGAAAAAGTAGACAAGAGCAGAATTCAATCAGCTCTCTACAAACAAGATTCGTTTGTTTGATCGGGTCATCGTTTGGACCACAAGCACGAACAGAGCAACTTCTCATTTTTTGATCATCGTGCGGATCAGACTCTACGATAAACAGCCACCTAATATTAGTTTGGCGGGTGATACGATCGTCCGGCTACACGCGTCCCGCAAGGTGAATCGGGCCTTACAACCCCGAAAGAAACGACGAGTTTTCACGCGAGTGTCGGTACGAACAGTGTTTCGTCTGTACTCTTGTCCCGTTACACGGAACGTCCGTTTTAAAAAATGTAGTGCACAATTCTTCTTGGCTGTTGCATTGGAATAATTCAGCATCATAGTATGCAGTCCTAAACGTGTTACATTCACTTGACACATGATTCAGTAATATCAAGCACTAATTGTAAGTAACAAAAACTAAAACTAAGTAACACAAAAAACAAACTAAAAGTATATAAAGATATAGAGAATTCGAGATGTCGTAGTGTTCGCAAACTGTGCGAGAATGGTGGTTTTCCGGAGAAAGCTGCTTCTTCTTGACTTGGTTGTAGCTGGTACTCTTGGCGGAGCCATAGCATGTTTCCTAAAAAATGGTATTGGCTGCTTTTTCATTTCGAGTACCTGATTGTTCAAGAGTGTTCAATGTCACCCCCAGATTGACTTTCTGATGATTTTTTGCATTCTATCTGCGCGGAGTTTAATTTTCGTTCTGGTAGTACGCTTAAGATTCCGCACGTGCGGGGGATTATCCCGGCCTGCACTGGTATCCTAAACTAATAAAGTAATAAAATGTTCGCCTAGCCAATACAGCAAATTAAGGTAAAGTTAAAATTTGGCCAGCACATGTTTCACGACTTGCACATAAGGTACACAGTGTCCCAGCAGAGACAGAAAAAAATGCAATTCCTTACCAAATGCTTTAGAAATATATTGTTGCATCTCTTCGAAAGAAAATGAATATACAACAATTTTATTTACAAACTATATCGAAAACATTTTTCTGTATAGTTACACGTACTTTCCGAAATATATGTAGACGCATGTTGGCGGATCGCAGACACTTACTTGTTCAGCGCTAGCCGCGTGATTGCTGCCAACATAATTGGTTATTGCTCGGAAGTCGCAAAAAAGTGCAACTTTACCTTTTGCACATACACTCCTTATACATAGACTATCAAATAATATAAGTTTCAAAGATGCCTACCGATTCCAAAAAATGTAACATGCGATTAAATACGACCATTATATAATTTCTTATATTTCAGTTATTTATAACTTTTGATATATCAAGAGACACGGTAGTGTCTCGCGCCAAGTATATATAGCTATATGCGCAGCGCGAGGCACAGAGTGTCTATATTACGTCACGACACGCAAGAACCCTGAGATTATCGAATCTCAATAACGGCTGATCCGATTAGATTTTGAATGGTCGTAATGGATAGCTTGGATTTGATTTACATGAGAAAAGTGTCTTCGTTTTGTTCCTATGTGCCTTATGAGGTGAGATATTTCGATGTAAAGTTGCAATTTGCCGAATTTTATGTTCTCAGGATTAACAATCGTCATCATCCTACACTTCTAGGCAAGAGGGGAGTATGAAAGAGTGAAGAAAAGTCTCTCAAGGACGTCGTTCATTGGATGATGGTCTCGGCCAATCGCGTAACAAATTGTTGTCACGTGACAGCCAGAGAGCAGATCTGTCGAGGTAAACGTAATCTAGCCAGTGTCAAACAATCATAACCTCCCAATTGTCAAATAAGGAAACTTGTCAAAATTTTTGAAATGTCACGAGGTTTTACACCATATAGAACACTGAATTATTGTCTCAATTAACAAGGTAAGTCGCCAAAAATTTTGAATAGACTACTTATGTAGAGCTTATAGAAACAGAGGGGACGCACAGACTTGGAAGTTGTCCGGAGAAGGTTCGACAGAGAAGCATCTTCTTTTGCACAAGTTTCTACAAAATAATATATTGTTTTTATACCAGCAAACTATTTTTACATTAAATTTTTGATGTAAAGCTTATAGAAATGAAGGGGATGCACGGGCTTGGATAGAAATGAAGGGGGCGCACAAGCTTGGATAGAAATGAAGGGGCTGCGCAGGCTTGGAGGTTGTCCGGAGAAGGTTAGATAGACAGAGGAGCATCTTGTTTCGCACAAGTTTCTGGAAATTTGTCAAATAAGGCATATCGACAAAACTTTCCAAATTAGCGTAGCATTAAGAATTAAGAAAATTATGGCGTACTGCTTGCAATGAAGAGTAAGTCACATTAGTGAAGAAAATACGCTGAAAACACATATCCCTTGATACTTTCCAATCTTTTGTAAAAGATATTCGTAATGCCTTATTAAAATCCACGATAGTTTCCACGCTATTCATTAATATTATTAGTTTCCCATTAAAAATATTTCAATTCACCAATAAACATACTAAATTAATTTTATTCCAACACCAATAAATTGTGCGTTAAAAATATTGGATGTCTTTGTTCATTTTCGCTAAATTAACATTAGCATTTAAATTTCCTCCAACAAGACTTTCTGCCATACGCTCTCACCTCCTTCGGACACATTATGTAGTCTCTACACTTACTATAGCAAAAGTCCACTCTTTTTCTATAAGTTCTATGTTATGTTGTAACTAAAAAATGTGGCTTTTATATATTTACAGATAATCGACGCAGAAGATAATGCAGTGTGATCTACATCAGAGAAAAAGTTTATTGTTACATAGTATTACATTAATTAAACGATTTTATTCAGCTTCGATCCTCTGATTGCTTCATATCTGAAAACTCAAATTTAAACTAATTCCACCAATCCAACTGTCTTGTAGCTTTGCCGGCGTACGGAGTTTGGATGACAATATAATATATTGTTAATTGAAAAAAATAACCCCGAGGGGGTGAGAAAATTATCCAGTCATCAATAATACAAAAGGTGTGAAATCCCCACAAAATTACCTTTTTTACAAAAAGGTACAAAAAAGAGCGCCAAGTATATAATCTCATTAAAAAGAATCCCATTTAAAAACATCGTCGTAAATTAATATAAATTTATTAATGTGCTATATTTAACTTTACAAAAGTAATGATGTACAAAAATTGCGCCAATTATCACAATAGCTATTTATACAAAGAAAAAATGTATTAAATAATATTATGCAGATATATTTTTATATAAATAAATATTTTAATACGAATAAATATTTTATTCAAAATACTTGGCGGTGCTCTCCGAATTGGTGTTGCTAATGTTACGAGCCGGGGCTGCAGCAACGCGAGAGGCCGGCGAGAAGGGTATTTCCCAATGAATACGGTTTATGAGTTTGTTAGTCAGAGTGCGGACGAACCTGATGCAAAATCAGGGAGCCGCTAGGATTATCGGAAGCGAGGACAAACCTGATGCGAAATCAGGGAGCCTCTAGGATGGAGTCACACGCGGACGAACCTGATGCGAAATCGGGGAGCCGCAGGAGGGTGAAACGGCGTGAACGAACCCGATGTGAAATCGGGAAGTCACTAGGATGAAGTTCACAGACGAACCTGGTGCGAAACCAGGGAGCTGTTAGGAGGTTGGATTATGCACAGACGAACCTGATGCAAAATCAGGGAGCTGTAGGATACGGACGAACCTGATGTGAAATCAGGGAGCCGTAGGAGGGGTGAGGTTTCGTGGACGAACCCGATACGAAATCGGGGAGCCACTGGGTTGGAGAAGATTCCTTGTTTTGGATAAAAGGTTGCGAACGAACCTCATGCGAGATCAGGGAGTCGCGGGAAATGTTACTGATGCCTCGTAACTCTTAATTAAAGTTTGATACAACTCGAGCGGTAAAGTTGTATCAGTGGGTGAGTGCTACTAATTTATAAGGATCGCTGGGTAAGAGATGGGTTTAACGAATCTACTCGATTTACACGTGAACACCATTCGTATATTGAATAGTACAAATGTAAGTGTCGCGTTTAATAATTAAATAGTGTAGTTACCAATAGTTGCACGGTGTTAACGCACTGGCGATGCGGGGCGTAAGAGTGGCTATTTCAAAGTGCCAAATAGAATATAAACCGGACTCGCGGATTCTATGTTAACTATTGATTCGGAAGGGGACTCGAGCCCGATCTCACTGGATTTTAACCAACTCTGTACGAGCGTGACACGACGCTACTCTACGCGTGACTGTACTGCTTTGAACCAAAGAGGGTTGAAACCAAAGGGTTTATATAGTCCCAAAAATGAGTGGGGATTCGTTAGGGATCTCCATATAAGGAAATCCTTCGGGGTCGTCGTCGTTTCAATCCCGTTCTCACGGTCGTGGTCCAGCTGGTCGGGATCTTGACTTCCATTAGTGGTGTGTGATAAGCGAAAAGATTTTAGGGCGTTTTCCCTTCGCAGACGCGAGCTCGAAACATAGTTGAGAGCTGCGTATGGGAAAATTCCACATACGTAACACTAAACTGAATAAATATGTATAAATTGCATTAAAATCTTTTTCTTCCTTTCTTGTCTCAGTGATGTCTTGTCTTGTTTTATTTATTAACCAAGTTCATTAAGAATTTTTCCGGTTTTGCAGCGTCAAGTATTTTGAATAAAATATTTATTCGTATTAAAGTATTTATTTGTATAAAAATATATCTGCTTAATATTATTTAATACATTTTTTCTTTGTATAAATAGCCATTGTAATAATTTGCGCAATTTTTGTATATCATTACTTTTGTAAAGTTAAATATAGCACATTAATAAATTTATATTAATTTACGACAATGTTTTTAAATGGGCTTCTTTTTGATGAGATTATATACTTGGCGCTCTTTTTTGTACCTTTTTGTATAAAAAGGTAATTTTGTGGGGATTTCAACAACATCGGATGAATGCACAATTTCATTTTATGGATAAATGAAAGCATTTTCAATATATGAATTGTGAATTTATACAAATTATTGATAGCTTTTGCTATCATAAAAACGCTATTTCTGTTAATTTTTCTAAATTTGATGCCGTAATTAACTTTAAATAATGTAATCAAATCAGACAGTACTGTTAAACAAAACATAATATTATTTTATCGACATTTTCTCGCCCTACAGGGTTTAGTTTTAATCTAATAAAAATTTTGTCCTCGGAATCAGATTCTGCGACCGCAAAACCCCCCGGAATGATCTTCATAATGATAAATGGTGAAATGTGAACGTAAGGGTTTTTTATCATGTTTTCGGCGACTCGGACCTCTGTGCAACAGGTGCTCTCAAAAGTACCCTCTTCTTATGAAAAAAGTTAAGTTTTAGAACCAGTAAGCTTGAACTAAGGTTTGAAGTGAAGCATAATTTTTTTGCTAGGAAGAGAGTGCTTTCGAGAGCACCTATTCGGTGTGTGAGAGCTTCCGTGAACACCCTCGCGGGGTGCCTTCCCGCCCCCCTCCAAATCTAGCCCCAAATCTATACCAATACCTCGGAAACGATTAACACAGGTGTAGCTGATTTCTAATAAATACCAAAATATTTGGCAAATGTTTAGATTAGGGGAGGATTCTCCGATTCCAATGACCTTCACATATGTTGCCAAGGTCATTATTCTGAACAACATTTCCCTCTAAACTTTTCGGCGCTCGGCTTTGGTTTACGAGATATTCACAAAAAACTTTACTTAACACTAGAACTGCCGACGGTATTAATATTGGTTATGGCAAGGTAAGCGCGGGGGGCGCACGCCCGCTTGCGGGCGCGTAATGCAAGGAGTCAATTCACTTTCCCGTCACCCACAGTTAACACTAGAATTACCGAGTTTAACACATACTCACATCGGTTTACTACCATGCTTTACGCGCCCGCAAGCGGGCGCCCCCCTCACCCCTTAATCTAGACCAAACCAATACTAATACCGTCGGTTATGAAACTGATTTCAATATATTATGCCGAAAGTTTTTTATTAATATCTCTGAAACTAAGGCGAACCGCCAAAATGTTTAGAGGGAAATGTTGACAACATATGTCAAGGTCATAGAAATCGGTGAGGAGGTAGCTTTTCGACAGGGTTATCAATTTTGGGGGTTAGAATATTTATTCACGTATTTTATAAATATTTATCATATAATCAACAATTAGAGACATTAATTTACAAACAATACTAATACTGTCGGCTGTGAAACAGTCGTCTGTATAGGCAGATTTCAATGTACAATTGCCAAGTTTTTTACAAATATCTCGTAAACCAAAGTCGAGCGCCGAAAAGTTTAGAGGGAAATGTTGTTCAGAATGATGACCTTGACATCATATGTGAAGGTCATTGAAATCGGAGAATCCTCCCCTAATCTAAACATTTACTAAATATTTTTATGAATATCTCGAAAAGTCAAGCCGATCAACGGTAATATGTATCGGAAAAAATTGTTCAGAATGATGACCTTTACAACATGTTTCAAGGTCATAAGGTACGTGCCGCGTTGTTCATCACAGTCCTCTTACCAGAAAGCACCGTTGTTTTACGAAATTTTAGCGAAATTTTAGATGTTTTTTTTAAGAAACTAGCGATTCGAATGATGTGAAATTTGGACCACGTTTTTATGCATCTTTGGAGAAGGTGCAGTCTTTTTTTTATTAATTTTTGATAATAAATATAGAAGTTATGCATGATCGACCATCACGTCGCCGTTGTTCGCTGGTGTGCACGATATTTCTGTAACTACTGAACCGATTACGTTCAAATTTGGCCTGTATGTCTAACAAACATTACTTTATATTTTGATAAACCAGGATACCGGTAAGTGATATACTTCTTCGATTACACTGTTCGACAGAAAAAGTCCATTTTTGTATAATAAAATTAATGAAATATATCGTTTCCGAGGAATTTTGCTCGCTGAAAGTGAATTTGTCCGCGAAAATGGCGTAGCACGTCAGGATTTTCAGAAACTTTAGGTTAAACATGCCAAAAAACCCTATTTTGGCCATATTCAAGCCAATATATAAAAAGAACGGTAGATCCTAGCCAAAATCCGACTAAATACTCGAATTCAGCAAGAAAAAATGTACAAAATACATATATTATTTTCAGTGTTACAATATATTCTACGCAAGCAACCGCGTTCAGAAATTGTATGTAAGAAACTGAAATCTGTGGTTTACGAGATAGGCTATATGGAGCACAAGAAACTGCGTACATACACGAAAAAGTTGTATGTATTGTTAATGGTTTTTGAGGTCGCTGATTACGAATCCGACATAGGATTTGTAAAATTAATATATTTAAACATTTTGTTTAACAAAATATGTCGTAAAATTTTTTTTATAATAAACATATTTGTTTAGTTATTTTCCCCGCTGAACACGATTCTATATGTACCAAAACATGACAGATGTTTCACAGCCGACGGTATTAGTATTAGTTGGAGCTAGATTCGCGCGGGGGGCGCGCGCCCGCTTGTGGGCGCGTAAAGCATGGTACTGAACTGATGTGAGTTTGGGAATATTAAAAATGAAACTGTAGTTACAAACATCGCGCGATGAGGTCAATATCGCTATTGTATCGTCGGCTGTGAAACCATTGACGGTGACGAGAAGATGATTGCATTAGTAACGTCTGTATAGGCAGATTTCAATGTATTATGCCGAAAGTTTTTTATTAATATCTCAGAAACTAACAAATACCCGAAGCTAAAATTTTATAATAGGGGCCCTCTTCCCCTCCCTCCCAACTCCTCAAAATTTCAGTTCATTATGATGGTTGGGTCATACCGTAGTATATCAGTTATTTTTATATATTAGCTTGAATATGGCCAAAATAGGTTTTTTTGGCATGTTTAACCCCAATTTTCTCAAAATCCTGACGTGCTATACCATTTTCACGGTCAAATTCGTTTTCAGCGAGCAAAAATTCATCGTAAACGATATATTTCATTAAGGTTAAAAAACCTTGCCGGACAGTGTTACATAAGAAAATTGGCGCAAAATTGTATAACAAAAGTTAAAGTTTCAGACAATTCAGTTTGAAAACTCTCTACGCTCTTCAAAAAATTTTTGTATGTCTTTCTGGCTCATGAAATTATGGCTACATATGTGTACAGTGAAACGCCGTTTCATTTTTCTGTTTTAGATCACCAGGAAGATAAATATCATGCACACCAGCGGACGACGAATTTTGCGCGGCATGTTGGTCGATCATGTATAACTCCTATATTTGTTTTTAAAAATTAATAAAAAAAATATTGCTTCCTCAAAGATGAATCAAAATACGGTCCAAATTTCAGATGAATCAAATCGCTAGTTTCTTAAAAAAAAATCCCCAATTTTGTTAGGATTCCCCCCCTTAACACGGCCGCTTTCCTCATTCCGTGGTCAGATCCTTTAGGAACAAAGTCCTTATTCTTTAACAATACGACGTCTGGTCGCTTGCTATTTCCAAACAATTTCTTTCTAAACATTTTCAGGTTACATTCGATAGTTTGGAGACGCGGAATCGCAAACCATCATCCTATGTCCACTCACGAGGACGCATAGCTTATGTCAAAGCTCCATCTGAGACTTAACCCTCCGGGCACCACGTGAAGAAATGTAACACCCCGTACAAGGTAGGGCATGACATATGTACATAATTAAGTCTTATATATATTTGGACAAGACTGTTAAAATTTTTATATATATTTATTATATTTATATAACATTTTACACACGCAAAAGCGATTACTGCACTGAGCCACTGTCATTGCACCGCACTGCACGAAGCGGCTAGGTCGCAACTCCAGCTACTCAGAAAACCAGCTCTCACAGTTTCCTTCTCGGAGACCTTCCTTCGATATTTCAGTGTACTGGGGTTTGTAATACCCCACCTAGTGCACGGAGGGTTAACTCTACCATAAACCTTCCGAAAGCGTAATAACGTAGAGCTATCCGCCTTCGAATCATTTTGAAAATACGAGGTCGCTGACATGCATTTACAAGTAAAACTTCAAGAGCTTCGGTTCACATTTTCTCGCTACTCCATCGACCTCAAATTTCACAGAAATCATTTCTTTCCAAATTGGAACCATTCCTGGGGGTCCTACAAAAAAATTCAAAAGGCAACACATAAGGACCACTCTAATATACATATATATTTCAATATTCAGTTGGAAGGAAATGATAACCATGTCCATTCGCATTTTATGTAATTTAATATCATATGTATATGTTTAAGAAGTAATATGAATGCATACCGAAATTCAATAAATGCATCAGTATATGGATTGCACTGAAGATACCAATTAGGACACCAGTCATCTTATGAAGGTAAATGTGTTGATCCAACGGCAGTATAGAATTAAAACCATGACTTCGGAGAAACGTAATGCACTGCCGCAACATAACAGTTAGGATGAAGCTGCAGTTGAAATTTAAGCACTGACCTGCATTGAAACATTTACGCTACATTAGCTGTGCAAACGTTTAATTTTAAGCGGGATTGAAGATACGAGTCATCGTATTACTAACACAAACACGTTTTTCTTGTAAGCAGCAGTTATATGTATGTATAAGGGGAAGGGGGAAACTATTCCTTAAAACCACATGAAGTCAGAAATGTAAAATAATTAGCTGAATCTGCTAGATATTGAAACCAGGATTTCAACGGAGCATTAAGCACTCAGCGATTGATTAACCATGCTTCCACAAGGTAGCAATGAGATATTAATTGTAAATCTTTATATAACATCCATTATTAAAAAAATTAAATTCACTTACATTTCTCGACCTTTATTATCCTTTAAGGATACCTACTAGCAACCAACTTGCGATATTTATTGTGTAATAAACTTCCATCAATGTTTACAGTATAGCAATTTTTGCCGCAAATTATTGCCTGCAAGTAGGGGAAGGTGGGGCAAGATGGGGGGGGCAAGATGAGGTAGCCCCCGTATCTCGTGATACAAACGCAGTAATCAAAATTGAGCATACGCCTTAAACGCGTCGCTGTCGGCGCCGTCAGTGAGCAGCGAATCAGTGAAACATGTGGACCCGTGACAAAGTTAGATCAGAATTTATAATTTATTGGGACTTCTTTACTTTTTCCTTATTTTTAGCACCCATGGAAGTGATATAATAATATAGAAGATCTCCGGTACATGTATGTGTTTCTGAGGCAGAATTTAACTGGCTATAAGGTACGTATGTTATTTTATACTTTTGTAAATAATGTTTCGGGCAGTGTTCATATGATTGTAGTGAAACCAGAAGAGGCATGATGGGGTAATAAAAATGAGAGTTACCTCATCATGCCTATCACAAACCTAGAAATAAAAATCAAAGTTTCTCATTGTTTCAGGATGGTTAGAAACTACAGTCCGACGACGGACCGAGGAAAATGATACTTCTTTTCTATTAATTAGTCCAAAAGAACTGATTCCTTTGTGGGAAGGTGGATAAGCTGCTAAGTATGTGGCAAATGGGCTCATTTCTCCTGTGTTGATGTAGGAGATGAGGACGATGAAGCCATACATGTGTGCCCCCTCTGTCAACCCAATAAATAATTACTATATATATATATATATATACACACACACACACACACACACACAAGGTGTCCGCGGGAAGACTGGACAGCTGGATATCTCCTAAAGTATTGGAGATAAAAAAATTAAAAAAATATGGAAACGCATGGTTCGAGGAGTCCAATTTATTAGCATACACGATTTTTCTCTTCGATTACTATTTTAAAAGATACGATGGTCAAGTTCGGTTTTTTAAACGGAACTATTTTTTTGAAGAGGCCACTTGATAGTGCGTTCCAAGACAAATTCAATAAGCTATAATGTATACACTTTATTTCCACTGGTTTTTAAGATATTGCGCTTGCAAAATTACTGATTTTCCTTGGAAGAAAACCCGCTGGAATAACAAGGACCGGGGACGGTCTTGCTGGCGCCACGGGTGGTCTTGCCTATTGAAACAGATACCTACCTGCCAAAGGTCTACGCCGGGAATGGAAGGCCCAAAGGCTGGACAATTCTTTTCCGTCAGAAATGCTACTAAGGTAGGTACATCTGCGGTATCGAGAAGCGCACCGTTACTTTTATTTCGCACTTGCTTCTGCGGTCGGATGGCCGGTTCTGTTGGGAGGGATGCAAGTTCAATTGGTTAGAGTTAGGAGGTGTGAAAGTTGCTAGACCAAATTTCAGCCATAGGGAGCAGATTGTATTAGGACCAATCGGATTTACATCCCTCGCAAACGGCTGCTCTCTTGAGGAGAGCCTCTCCACAGCAATACCTCCTCCCCAATGCCCACCTTCTTTCGCACGGAATACGTCAACGCATGCTTCTGTTTTGATATTGGAGCTCGTGTTTATACTCGAGAGATAAGGGATCTGTGCGAATTTTTAGGGAGGACATCGCGTCGACAGCGGGCTACCCGTTTTCTTCTTATGTCTCTCCACAAAGGCATAGTGACGGTGGATTGTAGGAGCGTAGATGTCTGGATGCCAGTTACTGAATTCAGGAGACGATAGAAACACTTTATAACAAAACACACATGCACTATAATATTAAAGTAAATCGTATTCCTCTAAGGCAGGAGGACTGATAATGATCGAACTTGCGCCCTATTTCGCGCAGACCGATTACACGGAGGGTACTCGAGTCACACACTACACATATGATACAGGGTGATTCCGCAGCTACGCCCGTCGACGGATGCGTCCTGGTACCCCGTGGCGAGGACAACCCCCCAGCAGTGCCTCACCAAATTTTATGGCTTTCGTCCCTCGAAAGAGTTGGAGTGCCTATTAAGAAGTGAGAAATCTTCAACTTGCCCATTTCTCATCAGATCTTTGCGAAAACGACACCCATCGCTTCCTCATGTTTCGCCGATGAAACTAACACCAAGAACGGCGTAATTCGGAACATGATAAAGGAAATTCCATGGAAAATCGATTTTTAGCATTTCAAGCTGAATTGACTTGGATAAAAATAGTCCAATTTACATGAAATTTGGTATGATAGTCATCGGCAAAACGTAACGAATCCATTGGCGTCACATCCTTTTCGATGCGATAAAGAATGAAGAATTTCTTACTACGCTGAAAGGAATATTTCACATTTACACCTTCGACTGCGGGAGGATTCATACCTGTTCCAAAAATAAAATAATTCTTTATTCTTTATTCTTTATCGTATGGATAGGGAAGTGTGGCCTATGGATTCCTTGGAGTTTTCCGATGAAAATCATGCCAAATGTCGTGTAAATCAGACAACTTTTACATAAGGAATACAAATAGCTTGTGTCAAAGTAGTCCGATTTGCACGATATTTGGTATGATTTAAATCGGCGGAACGCGAGGAATCTATTGGCCTCATTTTCGCAAAGATCTGATGAGAAATAGGCAAGTCGAAGATTTCTCACTTCTTAATAGGCACTCCAACTCTTTCGAGGGACGAAAGCCATAAAATTTGGTGAGGCACTGCTGGGGGGTTGTCCTCGCCACGGGGTACCAGGCCGCATCCTTCGACGGGCGTAGCTCCGAAATCACCCTGTATCATATGTGCAGTGTGTGACTCGAGTACCCTCCGTGTAATCGGTCTGCGCGAAATAGGGCGCAAGTTCGATCATTATCAGTACTCCTGCCTGAGAGGAATACGATTTACTTTAATATTATAGTGCATGTGTGTTTTGTAATAAAGTGTTTCTATCGTCTCCTGATTTCAATAACTGGCATCCAGACATCTACGCTCCTACAATCCACCGTCAATATGCCTTCGTGGAGAGACATAAGAAGAAAACGGGTAAACCGCTGTCGACGCGAGGCCCTCCCTAAAAATTCGCACAGATCCCTTATCTCTCGAGTATAAAGACAAGCTCCAATATCAGAACAGAAGCATGCGTTGACGTATTCCGTGCGAAAGAAGGTGGGCATTGGGGAGGAGTTATTGCTGTGGAGAGGCTCTCCTCAAGAGAGCAGCCGTTTGCGAGGGATGTAAATCCGATTGGTCCTAATACAATCTGCTCCCTATGGCTGAAATTTGGTCTAGCAACTTTCACACCTCCTAACTCTAACCAATCGAACTTGCACCCCTCCCTACAGAACCAGCCATCCGACCGTAGAAGCAAGTGCGAAATAAAAGTAACGGTGCGCTTCTGGATACCGCAGATGTACCTACCTAAGTAGCATTTCTGACGGAAAAGAATTGTCCAGCCTTTGGGCCTGCCATTCCCGGCGTAGACCTTTGGCAGGTAGGTATCTGTTTCAATAGGCAAGACCACCCGTGGCGCCAGCAAGACCGTCCCCGGTCCTTGTTATTCCAGCGGGTTTTCTTCCAAGGAAAATCAGTAAATTTGCAAGCGCAATATCTTAAAAACCAGTGGAAAGAAAGTGTATACATTATAGCTTATTGAATTTGTCTTGGAACGCACTATCAAGTGACCTCTTCAAAAAAAAATAGTTCCGTTTAAAAAACCGAACTTGACCATTGTATCTTTTAAAATAATAATCGAAGAAAAAAATCGTGTGCGCTAATAAATTGGACCCCTCGAACCATGCGATTCCATATTTTTTTTATCTTTTTATCTCCAATATTTTAAGAGATATCCAGCTGTCCAGTCTTCCCGCGGAGACCCTGTACACTATATTTATATTGTTTTTTAATTGGTACCTTATCTTTCCCTACCCGTGCGGCAAGATGGGGAGAAACGACTTATTCTGAATTTTTTTTATTTATTCTATTGAAACCTGTAAAACTTAGGTTGATTCACAGTTAAACTGAAAGACTTATTACCAATGAATGGTTCAGACATAAAATTGGTTTGTTGATTATGAAAATCTGCGTTTCAGTTATCATTAATCATTAACTACCCCGTCTTGCCCCACCTTCCCCTAGTTGCGGGAAAAATCCCTGTTAGTCTTGCGGAAAACATGTCAAGTAGTAGGGCTAGGGGGATTCTAAACATGGTCCTCTGAGGGGAGCGCAGGGCGGGTGGAACTGAGGGCGCGCGGTGGAGTGCGGTGGGGGCAACTTTTGGCGCGGGGACAGCGGGGAGTGGAAGACTGGTTGCGCGCGCACGAACCGCGGAGTGGGGGAAGCCATAATCGTGGAGGGGATCAGTCCAGGCCGAGCGGCCGCGGAGACCTCTCCAGACCTGGCCCACCATCAGAAATTTTTCAGAGGGGGAATGACCCACTGCAGAAATTTTTTCATACCTAACCGAGGGAGGGAACGACTTTGGCCCACCCCCGAAAATTTTTTTCACCCCTGACCCACCCCCGAAAATTTTTCTGACCATGCCCACACCGATCTAACGAACCGCCAAGCGCAGAGAAATAATAATAATTTTTATCTGAAATTGTTTCGGGCGATGTCGGGAAAAATCGACGTTTTACAAACCGCATACTCGGGGAGGGAAAGAGACGGCACTACATAGTTGTAAAGCTAAATTCGGGGAGGAAAAGAGACAGTGGTACAATCGCATGCATTCTGAAGCTAGCAGTATTTCAAAATGTTTTTTCAATCTTAACGTCGCAGCGTATCGCGCGATCTCGCGTAATTTGACTCCTCTGGAGCAGCCGTGCGGGATGGTGTCATTTTCACGGCGCAAAGAAGGCGCGGATCATAGAATTATGCGGTGTCAGCAGAAATTTTTCCAACGCAGAGAAATAATACTTTTGGGATCGTCGAATCTTAAAAGCATGTGGTGAGGAGAGAAGGAGGGTAAATGAAATGGAGACATAATATACGTTTAAGAAATTTATTTAAAATTAAAAGCATGTAAAATAGAATAATAATAAAGTAAGAAAGATAAAAAATATAAATAGAATATAAAAGTATAAATATAAAAATATAAAAATACAATAAAAATATAAAATAAGAATATAAAAAGAATATAAAACATAATATAAATATATATAACAAGAATATAAAACGAATATAATATATGAATATAAGAATAAAATAAAAACTATTGGGGAGGCGGTGACGGCGACGACGGCGGTGGTGTCAACATCCCCTCGAGCCAGTCGGGGGGAGAAGATAGCGACAACGGCGGCGATGACGATGACGATGCCAACGATGACGATGGTGGCGGGGTCAGCACCCCCTCAGGCCACTCGTGGGATGGTGATGGCGGTGATGGTGGTGGTGGTGGCGGCGAAGACGAAGGCGATGGCGTCGACTGCGGCCACCACGGTGGCGACGTCGATGATGACGTCGCCATCGACGCCGGCGATGAGGGCCACGGGGGCGTCATTGCCCACTCGGGGTGCGACGACGACGGCAACGGCTGCTGCCTCCCGACGTCTATCCACGGCGGCAACGGCGGCGATAAAGGCCGCGGCCGTCGCAGGGGCCCCATCTGCTGATACGGCACCCATGGTTGCCGACGTCGCGCATCCATGATAGGGCCGATCACCGGCCCCGACCACCGCATCCGCAAATCCTGTGGTGCGTCCTGGGGCGCTGCCCCCACCAGGAGATGCGCCAATACCTCCAGCTGATCCGCCAACAGTTCATAATTCTAGAAGACAAACGTCAATATAACATTAACACGTGAATAAACATAATAAACATCAAATGTACAAAAGCAATACAAAGTATTACATACCACTGGAGGCGGCGAAGGCGGCGAAGGCGACACACCCCAATGGGGCCGTGAGGGAGGTGACGGTGGTGGCGAGTTCTAGAACACACAAACATCGATATATTGGCAAGATCGCCTGATTTGATCGAACACGATTTCACCGGTTAAACGCGATAAATGTAAAAAAATATTGTTGTGTACACACCTCTGGGTTGTCCCCGCATGGCTCATTATCCCACTCTGGGGCTATCCGCGTTAGTCCCATATTTCACAGAAATAATTACACAAACTTTCACTTCAAAAATTGTAACTGTTAGCTATGACGGTTGACAGGCAACTGGTCTCGCTGCATCTCCAAGCTCCCGCATGTAGATCCATGCCTAAAGTTGCATAGCTTTGCAAAGTAGGATGTCTTTGTGCTCCACCTGCATATTCGTTGACCATCCTCTCTTTCAATGCAGCTTCTTCGAATTATTCACTGACCACACTTTCCTTTTTCTTCTTCTTCGCACTCATCTTCTTCCCCTTCTTCTTTGGACACATCATTCGACTAGACCATACCACTTTGAACGTGTATCGAACATCAATCGAACCACTTTGATCATGTATTGAACGTGTATCGAACGTGTATCGAACGTCAATCGTACCACTTTCAACATCAATCGAACGTGTATGGTACAACTTTCAACGTCTGTCGTACCACTCTGGACATGTATCGAACGTCAATGGAACCACTTTGATCATGTATTGCACGTGTATCGAACGTGTATCGAACGTGTATCGTACCACTTTCAACGTCAATTGAACGTGTATAATACCAGATTGATCGCGCATTGAACCACTTCTACATAATAATTACTACCATCATCTTAATCTAGCGTACATCACATGCAGGAGGTTGGGGATGGGTGAAGAAAAAAACATTTATGCATTAAAAAATTTATTATATTTTTTATGCACATCTCTCTGGTGTTTAGACTACCAGTTGAATATTTTAAATACATTTTGCATGGCACAGTGCTTTGCGTGTCTGCCACATCACAGAGTATTAACTACATTTATCTTATTTAGAGATATGATATCCTCGTAGTCAATGTCCAGTGTCTCGATGATCACGTCCGCTCTCGTATTTTCATCGACGAAATCCGCAAGCCAGTCGCGTTTCTGCAGCCCTTTAACGTATACGATATGGGATGCGTCATCTTCATCATCGATCGCATCAGCAACAGCTTTCGTAATTAGCTGTTTAACCATACTGTATGTAACGTCACCATATTCCCACCGTAGTCCATGATGTTTTGCCGCCAACCGCCGGATGCTTGATTTGTCAGATTTCGTAAGAAGATATAGGAGCATCGAACGCCCAAAAATATAGTGCGAGAGAATTGTTCCCTTTCGTAGGACACCCACTTCCTTAACGACAAATCTTCCATCAACGATGAACCCTTGCAGGTCAACAAATGTCGGTATGGCCATTATCGGTACAATTTAGAGGTCCGCTCGCTTCCAAGACAGACGGGAGAATTCGATCTTTCTCGTAAAGCATCTCGATTTTCACGATGAAATTTTGGCACAGGAGAGGGCAGGCAAGAAGCGTGGCAATTTAAATGATTTTTTGCACCATGTTTGTCAGTGGATTGTACTCAGTCGACCGATCGTACAGAAGCAGACAGTAGGCTGTAGTATTTGCAGACACATTCTCTTTACATTCGAATTCTATGCGCACGTCCACGGTGCCATTCTTGGTCGTCTCATTTTGTCGCGAGCAATAAATCACCACGAGGGGACCAAAATATAAAAATTCGGCCACGGTGAATAATGCCTCGTTGCAACTATACCCATAATACGATTTACGGAATTGCGTATACATATGAAACAAGATGGCGTGCCTATTCTTGTCAAAGTCCAAGTTCAAGTCATCGTACGGGTAAAATTCCGAGTTGAGAAAAAGTTTTAGATTGATCAGTTTGCAGTTGTCGAGCTCAGTAACATCTTCGCTCATCACATTCTTTCTATTAGTCTGTAGACCAAGGATAACGCATCGCGGCTTCTCCAGCTGCGCAGATGCCATCAAGGCACACGAATGCTTGGTCGTGCTCTGTAAGAGAGGATACTCGTACAGATCCCACGATTGAAAACAAATACTTAAGTTTTGCCCACTTTCCAAAGTATGTAGCAACGATAGCTTATTAACGTCGTTCAGCGTCACATGAGGCATCCGCCATTGCACTTCATGTAATTCAATTTCTGTTTCCAACATCGGCGATCCTATTAGAGAATTGTTATCGTTGCGCGATCGTATTAAAATCAATTCGTGACGCGCATTAATAATCACGCGTTTGTAGCCCTCGCAAAATCCCAGCACATATTTGAGCGGGATGCAAAAATTGAAATGATTGTTCAATATTGGCCCATCGTGTCGTTTCAAGCACCATCCTGCATTCTCCAAATTGTTGTCTTCGCCAGATGTCAGAGATACATAGTTTTTAAGCGTGCTAGTTATTCCAACGTTTCTGTTGCGGTCAATCTCCACGCCATTCAGCTCGTATCGAATCTCCTCAAATAAGGACGCAACACAATTATTTCCCAACGTCACCGCTAATGCATCATTTGGCTTATTTATCGTCAATTTTCCCTCCACGTAGAGGAAACTTTCACACGGCAATGTGTATAAATCCTGATGCTGTATAGGTATTCTTATCTCATCGCTGAATCCAAACGTCGTGTTGACGTATGGGTTGTATGTGTGAGTCTGGAGCTTGACGATGCGATTATCAAACGTCGGCTTCCCTCCAATGCTTAGAATGTCAACCATTTTTCAACTTAAATGCACACAATGAATCCCAGTGATTTCAAAAATGCAATTTCGCAGCACTGAGCCTCTTCGTTTTAGCTTGATCAGAGCTGTTGCAGTTGTTGTTGTTGCTGCTGCTGCTGCAAAGAATTTCGTTTGGATGAAGCGGGTTTCTGGTGTCGTTCAACACAAGCATCTCTTTCGCTCGCACCACGCGTATTATCGTCGTCGTCGCCGTATGTGTAGTCTGATGGTAATCTCTTCGCCTCGAAAAACGAGCAACCGTCCGTCTTGATCCACAACGCGTATCGATAGATCCGTAATGACCCGTGAGGTGATCGGAAGGTAAATGATCTGTGCGGGCGTTTCCGATATCTTTCGATATATCCTGGTGGGACACTCGGAGAAAATTCATGTATCGTATGTACGTGCTTCCCATTGTTGTACGCACCAGCGGTCACGCTACATTCTACGCGAATAATGTTTACGTTCATGATATTAATGGGATCATCCGATTCGTGCCACCGTCCAGGTTCTAATACTCGATTCGTCGAGAATCCCAGTAGCGATCCAATGTTATTGGACTTTGTAAAGTCGACGACGAACGAGCAGTATAGCTCGCATTTCACGGTGTTGTTGTTGGGACGCAACACTATTGGATACACATCGTTGCCACCACCACCATTGTCGTCATCATTGCCACCGAGATTTTGAGGATACCGCTCGAGTAATCGCTGCTTCATATACTTGGCAATAGCATCTAGTTCGTAGGATCCGTGGGGAATCGCACTGTATTCACGTGTGATGTTGTTGTTGGTGTCATAGTTTACGGCGAAGTAGTATTTATCTTTACTCGAGTCAATGTTCGGTATTGTATGATAAGTTTCAAAGGTTGTTAGACCAAGCTCGTAATCATCATTGCTCAAATCTATGGGTGGAAAGTAGCTCACCACGAGGGTGCTGCTCTTGCCGGTTAGAGTGAATGTTAACGACATATTCCGAGAAACTGCTCAACTAGTACTGAATCAGAATGGTGGGATGTCAATCCTTAAATTTGGTGCCGATCGCTTGTAGAAAGCGTAGACATATTTGTCCACAGTTGCTCTGATTGTACTACTGATAAGACGTCCGATTGTATTCAATTTTCACGGTATCTTTATCCAGATATTGCACCAATTCCTTAGGCGGTCAAAGATTGCCAAAGCTTTATATCATATTGCCAAAGATTATGACGATGCATTTCCTGCAGCTGATGTTGCGCCGCCTTATTATCGTTTACGGCCTTGGCGATCCCCGCCGCCCCACCGTGATCCGAGAACACCAAGCAGCTGGAGAAGTGGTAATATACCACCCCGTTTTGCCACCGGAAGAATCCGCTTTTGCGGTGCTCTCTTTGCAGTCCTTTTGCGAGTTTTTGTTTTCATCCCCATTCCGATTTTCGTCTTGGCCTTCATAGCTGCCCAAACAGCTGTGGCAGCGTCTCTTTTGCCCAGAGTCGAGTATCGCGCAACGATGCGTTTTCGCGGTTTGTCAGCGAGTATGTTATCTGCCGCGTGCCTTTCGCTGAGGTCGTTGCTACGCGAATACCCTATATCGTGTTCGCGACACGCTGCATACAACGGATTGATACCTTGATCGCCTCTAGCCAATCGTTTTGCCAGATGAGTTCCTGGACCACAAAACTGATATCCCGGGATATGTAATTCGACAGGTAGCGCGTTTATCGCCCGATTTTACAAACCACAACTTTCTTTACTCTCGTCGGCGACATTCGCCGCACTTTTTAATCAGTGGTGCTGGACCGTCGATATGCGTTCGCTGCCAAGAACGATTATAATGTTCCAGACACCGACGATACTGCCGACCTCAGAATCGGCTTTTATATGCTCGGGGAGTCTGTCCCACAACTGATCAATGTGCCTGCCAAACTCGCGCAGTAGAATAATCTTTGGTATATATTTCAACTGCTCAGAGGTTAGGTCTCGAATATCGCAATTATCCGACAGAACGAGAGGCATTTCGTATACATATGAAACAAGATGGCGTGCCTATTCTTGTCAAAGTCCAAGTTCAAGTCATCGTACGGGTAAAATTCCGAGTTGAGAAAAAGTTTTAGATTGATCAGTTTGCAGTGGTTGAGCTCAGTAACATCTTCGCTCATCACATTCTTTCGATTAGTCTGTAGACCAAAGAAAACGCATCGCGGTTTCTCCAGCAGCGCAGGAAATTGCAAGAACCAGCGAAGCCATTCGCAAGAAACATCAGGCTTTGAAGACCGGCAAGATGGAAGAAGATATCGCGTGGGAGAGATACTTTAAACCTATTGTCGAACCCTTAAAACATATTGTGGAAAATACCGCAGCGGCAGAAACTGAAATATCACCGCTGATGAGCACAAGCGTTGAAGGGAATGAAACATTAACGCCTGAAAGAAAAATCCTGCCGAAATGGAACACATCGCGTCAGTGAAGGAGGAAACCACGCACGTCATCGGATTATTCACTCGTAATCTCTACACCGGTTCAATCGAAGCGAAAACGGCAGAATGTTGCATCAAACGAGTTCCCGGTTCCTCCCCCACTAAAAAAAACATTTCCCAGTGTACAATTGCTCACAACCAATGATGATGATGATGATGATGATGGTGATGACGATGTTTTTGAAACTACTCCCGATGAGTCGTTTGCAGCATCTATTAGACAGCAACTTCAAACACCCGCGGGACAAGACACGTTTCGCAGCCATTTGGGTCCACTGGGACAAAAATATATGGATGCAATCATAAGTAGGGATAAGGAAACTGTCACAGACACTGTGTACGGCGTATACTTTGGCGATAGTAGAATGATGCTTGGGGATAAGACATTCGATATGGACAAGGCTGATAATATAATCATCGACGGTGTAAAATATAGAGGAACGCCCGGCCTTTACGAACTGATTTTCAAGAGAATTCCCGACGATGCTGTATACACCGATGCCGATAAGCAAAAATACAAAAGTATACTGCTGGCGACGAATGCCTACAAACGCGGTCATTCTTCTCAAAATACCATATTAGACAACAAGGGATACAAGTAAAAACATGTAATTGCACCGCTACTCCCTCGTGTATAAACCAATAAAGCAGGGAAAGGTCTAACGCCGCCGCGAGTCATGGTGGTAAATGATAAAGAGATCGATTACGTGCGCTGGGACGATCCCAACGAGCTTGTGGATCGATACCGTTTGCTGCAAGCGTCGCGTCAGGCGGGCAACAACTCGCATGACCATGAAATTCTGTCGATTATCGAGAAACTCCACGAGGGAGGCTTCATTATAAATAAAACCGCGCACCGATGGTGCGCACTGTATGCATTGAGATGCCGATCAACAAATTTGGAGTATCGCTCTAGAAGAGTGGCGCAGCTAGAATGGATTATTACAAATGGAACGGTTTGCTTCGAAATTATATGCGAGACAACGCTCTTTGCGTGACCGGTGCCGACTTTGATGCAAAATTACGCAAGATACGACGCGTAGCTCAACCGGTGGCTGATAGCGATGCCGTCAATAAACTATACGTGGAAAAGGGCATTAAACTTTTGAGAGAGCAGCAGGAAGAATTAGAGAAGAAGCTGATCATGTTTCAGAGAGAGATGCCGGCGCTGCAAAACAGCGTTCAAAAGATATCGCCGGCGTCGAATTCTATCCCGCAGCAGCGCTGCGAAGAAGAATCATGCGAGACGGTTGAAATTGTCAACGAGACAGTTGAACTTGTCAAGAATTTCCTCGGACCGATGGGGCGCACATAATGCACGTAGACGATAATTATCGCATCATTCGTGTCAAAGACACCTCTGCGATCAAACATGCAACCATCATCGAAATCCAAGAGTAAAGAAAACCATGGCCACAAAAAGCGGCAACTCGTCGAAGAATTGCATACTCCAGCTCGAAGACATTTCCCGCGGAGGCGAGTCATAATGCACGGATACGATGATTTGTGGCAAGCTGACGTTGTAGAAATGCGTCCATACTTGCCATTCAACCAAGGTCGCCACTACATACTCACCGTCATCGATGTGCTGAGCAAGTATGCATTGGCGGTACCGCTCAAGACTAAAAGTGGCGCTGAGGTGGCTAAAGCGTTTGCAAAGATATTTAGAGATCTATATCTGAAAAATTTGCAAACCGATCAAGGAAAAGAATTTTACAACGCCGCTGTGCAGAAACTCTTGACAAAGCATGACATTAATCATTATTCGACGTATTTGGTGATGAAGGCCTCCATCGTAGAACGTTTCAATCGAACTTTGAAGAACAATATGTGAAAACTGTTTACGCTCAATGGAACCTACAGATGGACCGATGCGCTATCGCGTCTACTTGCAGAGTATAACGCGCGAAAACATAGAACCATCGGAATGCGTCCTTGCGATGTTACCCCAGCGATCTCCGATAAGCCGCTGGCCACCGTATACAGCAACATAAAGATCGCTGTTCCAGCGAGATTCAAGTTGGGCGAGTTTGTGCGCGTGAGCAAAATTAAAACCATCTTCGATAAAGGCTACACGCCGAATTGGACAACGGAGGTGTTCAAGATAGCCAAAGTACAGGCAACTAATCACGCAACGTATCTGTTCCTCGATTCCTGTGGAAAATCTGTTGCGGGAGGATTCTATGGACACGAGCTGCAACGCGTCATCGATCCTGATGTGTATCTAGTGGAAAAAGTATTGCGTAGGAAGGGGCATAAGGTAAGCAAGTGGCTAGGGTTTGATAAATCGCACAATTCTTGGATAAATAAAAATGATGTATTGTAACATAATAATACATGGTTCAATAAATACAATGATACATATACATGTGAACAATTTTATTTTTATGCATAATTCCGCCATTTATAATGCTTTAATAAATATAATAATAATTTCTATACATGTGCGAAGAATTTTATATTTTACAATAATTTCTATTTTAGAATGGTATATTATAATGTCCCCAGGGCAGAGTGTCGGTCGAATCAGGTACGATATACCGCTTGTCGTCGTGTGGGCTTAGAGCGATTTTCGATTCCGAAATGGTGTACACTTTGTGCAATTTCAACCGTATGCATGATTGCCTGCGAACCATTTCGATCTCCCTGTGCAAACACTGCGCGTAGTCGTCGAAAGTTATCGTCCTGGCTATGACGTTGATCTAGAGGCCTTTCGTCTTTTTCGTATCTTTTTTACCGTCTACGCGGAGTGCATACATTTTCGCTCTAAGACCTGCGAATTCAGTCATTATCGCACCGTTATTTTCGTCCTTCATCAGCCCCGGAACCTTCTTATTTACGCGCGACATATTATATGGATTGTCGATTAGATAATCGGATGTGTCAAATCTATCGATATTGTGTTTCATCGTATCGTAGATATCTTCGCATTTAATGCGATAAATGAGACTGTCGGTGTCGGTGTATAGAATTTTACAATTTTGTCCGTGCAGGGGAGACATGTGCTCGTGATGAAATTCATACAAACAAATTTTTGATATGTCCAGAATGCACATACCCACGTATATCGGTTTGTTGAATTTTACCTCGAGTTTTCGCAATTCAACAGCTATTAAATTTTCCGAAAAAACACCTCTGCTGTGGGAAGTCGGTTTCGCGATCATTGCCTCCGCGCCATATCGCCCTTCCCAATGTGTTAAAAGTTTTACATCCACATGATTTCGCACATTTTCCATACTTTTACCGAATACTGCGTTGTTCATCAGTTTGTATAAATTTTTTTCGAAATCGTTTGTCGCGCTTGTTCTAAACCGTGTATTGAGTTCGATGTAATCGCGGAGCGAGGGGGATTGATCGAATTGAAGCACGCGGTGTATCTTTGTAATACGAAGACCGTGACGCGTGCACTGCTGCAGGTTGCGATAATGGATAACGTAACGCTGCTTATCGTATACCGTCGCGAGCAACTTGCCCTTTCCGCTGCCAGGTGGTTTGCCACGCGTCGGGCAGAACGGTAGATCGGTATGAGCGTCGTGCAGACGTTGCGGATATTCCTGATCTACCTCGAGAATGTATCCCGTGGGCGAATCGACAGCGATCGAAGACACGTTAAAATTTGCAACATCCTCGACCCATTGAAATTTGGCGTGTGGCAGGGGCTGACACATTGCCCATCCATACAAATTATTTACGTCAATGTACATCAAGTACGATGACTGCTCCGATGCGTCGTAAGATGGCATGTACTTGTTTTTGGCATGTGCGTATCTTGCAGAACATTGGCTTAAACCACCGCGTATACCGCGTTCGATAAACATGACCATATCGACGTCTGTGAGCAATTCGAATGTAATTTTGGTATGTTTTAGCATGGTATCCCACGTGAAACCAGGTAAAGTATAATAATGCGCTGCATCTAATCTGTAACTCTTAATACAACTTTCGCGAAAATTTTCAAAATTATCTGCCAATAACAAGACATCTGTTTCCAAATACAAATCGCTGTATTCGCTCAAGGTTCTAATGCCGAAACGCTGCCAGACATTCCCGGCGTGCGCGTAATCGCTCTCGGATACTGTCTCGCCAGTTAACGAACTGTAGAATGACTCGCGCGGCGGTAAGCAAGGGTCCTGCAGCTAGTTCGCGCAATCAAGGTATTCATACGGAAAGACACCCTTTCGCGTCAATAAATTGAAATCTTCGGCGGATAATGTTTCAAATTGGGATCTTAAAATTTTTAATTTATCTGCGCTAAGAAAAGATGCTTATTTGTCGAGATTGGTGTTTAGAAATTTGTACGAATCGATAAATTGCAATTTAATATAATTTCGCGAGACTGATTCAGCCGTGTCTTCAAAATTTTTCGTGAATGAAATATATTTTTCTTTAGTTATGGGTAATACGTCAACGCTGCCTTCGAAAGCGGTAGCTGTATTCTCGATTATAAAATGTGAATCGTAGCCGGATAAATTATGAAAAACTATGGGGATGTAAAACGCATTTTTATAATTTAAATTGCACTCCGAATGTGCTGGGCCTCTAAACCGTCCGGATAGATGGCAATGATCGCGAACTCGTATATCGCTAGCCTCGAATGGTTCGTCGCAAATATGGCAATGCGTTGCATTGCGAAATGCCGTCCACTGTTCGCTCGTTAAATCCAGCATGGGAACATTACTGGTCAGGACGGGTTTCGCAAAGTTTGCAAAATTTTTCAGTTTTTCGATGAACCATGAAACACAATCCGCGTCGCGGCGACATCGATACATCGATATCGATGTATCATACGAACAATGCATATAATAGCCGATACTGTGCACCTTATGTTTCTGGTACGTTTGCAATTTGCGATCCTCTTCACCCCTCCGACTGTCCTCCGTTTTCTCGATGATGCACTCGAGATCTGCGTACACCACGAAGGGAAGTCGCCCCTTCCTGCAGTGGTTGTCGAAGCTGAGCAGATTGTTGCCTTCGCTGGGCCGCAGAATGGCACAATCGTTTATCTTCCCGCAGTCCAGCAATGAACCTCCAACATCTCGGCAGATCCGAAATAGTGCATGCATCTGTAAACCCAATTTTTTTTTTATTTAATTTGTTTCGCGAGACATTTGAATATTTCATAAGTTTATATACGTACCGATCACAGATAAATTTCTTTGCCTTCTTCTTACTCAGCTGCATGCCCACCAGCCGGGACTAGTCCTTGATCAGCACAAAGTGCCCTACATCGCCGTGCTCTTGTTTCGGCGTATACAGCAGGTTGATGTGCCGATCCCTCTTTTGGCTGGTGAGACGCAGTGGGAAGACTGTCGACCCTTTCTCCTCCTCGAAGCTGTACACGTTGATGGAGATACCGTTCAATGCTTCAAACTTCCCAATCTGCTCCAGAGACATTGGAAATTCAATGCCCTGGAGATTTAGTACTGAAGCATAGTCGGGGTATGAACTTGGACGATCGGCATGTCTGCCGGCGGGATGAAGAGCGGCGACCACTGCCCAAGCGAAACAGGCGTTGTCCGGGGATTGCACGATAATCGCCGCTTTCTTCAGCGATATTTCCCGCGGCAACTTGTAGTGACACCCCGCGCGCAGCGGATTGTACTTGTTGACATTGACGGTCAAATTCAGGATTCTCGTCAATGCCCATCCGCTGTCGCGTTCCTGGAACTCTTCCAGCGATGCCAGGGTTGGTTCGATGACGCATCGTTGGTACCACTCCTGCAGATCGGATGTACCGAAGAGTTCGCAGATTCGGATATTGATGCTTTTACAAGCATGCTTGTCACCTGCCACAAATTCGCCGTTGAACACCGTGTTCACTTTGAGGTTTCGATGTTTCCTCAAAGGACCCTGCACATGCTCCAACACAATAGCTGTCGCATCCTGGAGGAAGTTGCGCGGTTCGATGTAATTCGAATTTAGCACGGCACCAGTTAATACGCGGCTATCGAACGCAGTGTCTATTTCGCGCCACAAAAGTCCCGTGCTCGAATGTCCGGCACCTTCGCGCACGAAACGTCCGCGCAACGAATATTTCAGTCCTTAGAGCTGCGCGATTCGAGCAACTAACGATTGTCGAACACCGATCGATAATCGAGGACGTTTCACTCGGCTGTGTTCTTCCAAAGATTCGATACACTCGTTGCACCGTTCTTCCCACGCGAGGTATTCTTCGCGTGAAATCAATCGTGCAGATTGATCTCGCAGCTGGCGTTCCACTTGCGCCAATTTTTCCATGATCGTAAATGGAATGTATATGTAATGTATTATCCGCGCAACGTGTTACAACGTGTTTGACGCTTTGTGCAGTTTAGAGCATGCTTTTATGGTTGGTACGACGATTTGGTATCTCTGTCTAACTCTTTCGGTGTACCCCCTCCCTCGAATGCATTGCATGCAAAAAAACGACGATCCGTCCCAACATTGTTCGATGCAGTTTCTGCTGATATCGCATATTTCTTTCTATGATTCACGCGTATGACGAATTAGCGCGCAAGATCATCCGACACAGTTTCTGCTGACACCGCATAATTCTAAGATTCGACGCTTCCAAAGTATTATATTACATTCAACACGTGTCGAGACTTTTATCCTTGAGTATGGGGATTAAATTACATGCAATCGCGCGATATGCGGCGACGTTAAGGTTGAAAAACATTCTGGAAAATTGGTAGCTTTAGAATAAAATGTTGTGGTCGGGGAAGCAATTGAACCTCTATTTAAGTCGGCTCCCCAGGATGCCATTCCATCACTCGCTCAGTAGCCTCAGTGACTTTGACAGGACAGACAGTGCTCCAAAAATTGTGTAGTGTCGAAGGAAACGCCGTAGGCATGGATTATTTCGTTCCAATCATGCGAGATGATGGCATAGCTCTATGTGGGGAGAATATTTATTATGACAGGTAAGGCGTATTTTCACATATTCTCACAATTTTTATGTTTATTCCTAACACGAGCGGACAATTTCATAGCTTTAACTGTTCTCTTAGTCCGCGCCGAGGATCCCGTATCATGGTCAGAAGATACGCATGAACATCCGTGGGTAGCAAGTATTTGGAAATTGGAACCAACGTAGGACCTATGGCAGATGTAGAAGTTCTTCTCGGTGACAATCATGGGAATCATCTCATATTACCATGGCATTCATGGAATCTGCTAGTCGACAGTGTTAACAATATATCAGAAGCGCACGTCGCAGGATTGGGACACTCGCGTGAAGGCTTCGTTTAATTTTAAGGACTTTAGTTTTAACACTATTTGTGGTCTTACGTTTAAGTCTATTTACAGTTACGGCACAATAAAGAGTTGGTATGTACAATTATATACAATGTTTATGCGTTTTGCACTACAACACTAGTTCCTACGCGATAGGATTGTTCTAGGTGATCGGCGCGTGGATTCGGCTCGAATCCAGTAGCAAAGCAAAGCGACCAAGTAAAGCAGTAAGCAATTAGCAGGCGGTTAAAGCGTTTAGTCAGGTGTTACCTTTTAGATGGCTCGTCGACTAGTAGTTCGAGGAAATCGCCGTCGATTCGAGGATTCGCGGAAATCCACATACTTTTAAGATTCGACGTTCCCAAAATTATTATTTCTCTACGTTGGAAAAATTTCTGCTGACACCGCATAATTCTATGATCCGCGCCTTCTTCGCGCCGTGAAAATGACATCATCCCGCACGGTTGCTCCAGAGGAGTCAAATTACGCGAGATCACGCGATACGCTGCGACGTTAAGATTGAAAAAACATTTTGAAATACTGCTAGCTTTTGAATGCATGCGATTATACCACTGTCTCTTTCCCTCCCTGTACGTTTCATGCGCTAGAAGTGTGAGAATTTTAGAGAATTCTATGTGTCACCAACGCCACCAATGCATGCATAGACTAAACCGGAACGGTTTTCTCTGCAGTCTATGCGCAGTATGCGTGAATTGGGACAGATCCTATGAAATAGGAAGTGAAAGTTCTCTCTTTTAAAAAGAACTGGCGTGAACTTGAAGAATGCTGACTGACACTATATCTGTTAGCTTAATGAGTGTATTCCTGCTGCGTGTTTCCTTAAAATCTATGAAGATTTTCCAAAAATGGGGAAAGATACTGTCAATGGTACTTCTGGCGTGCAAGTGGATTCAGAATCGAATATTATGGTCCACCTGCTTGTTTTCCAAGCTTGCCAAAAATTTCCAAAACGTTTGGAAATAAAACATTCCACTCTGAGAGAATGTTATTGGATATTTACACTATGAGAGAATTCAATTGCCGAGACCAACTATCGTAACCCAACTGAACTTGCCGGCGTAAAGGCGTATGCACACGGCGACTTTTTGCAGCGATACAATCGCGATACACTCGCAATGAGGCCGTGATGCTGACGCGATGCAGTCGCTGCCCGTCTATCTTTGCACCGTCGCTGGCAATTGTTTCAGTTGCCCTTCTGCAGCGATGCAGTCGCGCGTCTGTATCGCTGCAAAAAGTCGCCGTGTGCATACGCCCTTACTGTCAGGCGTGGTTACACAGGCGCTGGCATAACCATCGCAATAAATGTCGCAACTTGTTGCTGGTGTTCACAATGTATTTTATACACATATGAAACAAATGTTAAACACTGTTGCTTCTTTCACATTTCTTTTACATATTCGTTGCTTACAAGAAAATATAGTAATTATTTAAAAGTTTTCCATTCTCACCGATTTCAATGATTTTTGGATATGTTGTCGGCGACACAATTCTGAACAACTTTTTCCTATGCGTGTTACAGCCGCTCGACCTTCGTTTCCTAGATATTCGCGAAAACCTGCTCCTACTACTACAATGTATTCTGCTGTATACCTACCTACAGTACGCGCCCGTGGCAGCGTATGCGCCAGCATGGGGCAAAACAAATGACGAAGCTGACCTTTGTTTCCGAGATATTTGCGAAAAACTTCTTTTGACTTATTCCGACGTAACGAATTTCACTTTCCAACTTGTCCCGGGTATTAGTATTGGTTTTGGCTAGATTAGCGCGGGGGCGCGGAGAGCATGGTAGCGAACCGATGTGAGTCGGGGTGTTGACAGGCATCCCCAAGTTTCTGGTTCAAATCTCTAAACTCTCATTGGTTACCTACTGTGCTTTACGCGCCCGCGAGCGGTTGCGCGCCCCCCGCACTAATCTAACCCCAACCAATACTAATACCTGGGACAAGTTGGAAAGTGGAATGCGTTGCGTCGGAATAAATCAACAGAAGTTTTTGGCAAATATCTCGGAAACGAAGGTCGTGCGGCGGTAATATTTATTTATTTATTTATTTATTTATTTATTACGGGACAAACCCAATTTGTACAATAAAAAGAAACAGTGGCATACATACAAGAAAGTAAAAAGATAGAAAGAAAGAAAGAAAGAAAGAAAGAAAGAAAGAGAGAAAGAAAGAAAGAAAGAAAGAAAAATTGTTTCCTTCCCTCCCTCACTCCTCCCTCTCCCTCCCCCTCCCCCCTCTCTTTAGTAATGCACCCTACTTAATCTATGACAATTCTGCGCAGATTGTTTTTGAACGTTTGCAATGATCCACCGAAAAATTAGTGTAGTCTGAGTAGGAATTGGCAACACAGATGATCCGATGTACAGGACCGCGAGCACCAAACTTAGATTTGGTGCTTGGACAGTAAAAGGATGTCCTTCCCCTTAAGTTTCTGGATGGTGCATAGAGGGAGACATTCCGCAAGAGTCTAGGACAGTTGATGCAACCATTGACAATTTTGAATACACAACACAGAGCGGTAATTCGCCTACGTTCCGACAAAGTAGATAGGTTCAGGGACGCTAGGAGTTGGTCATAATTGTGATTATCGCGTGACATTGGACGTCCCAGTTTATTAGCGGCAAACCTAAGGAATTTGTGCTGAACTCTTTCTAGCAGCGAAACATATTTCAGCTGCCAGGGGGACCATATTATGGACGCATATTCCAATATAGGTCTCACTACAGTAGCATATAGTAATCTAAAAGTATGAATATTCTGGAAATCCGACGAGAAACGTAAGACAAACCCAAGTGTCCTAATGGCAGAGTTAGCAATGACCCTATAGTGTTTAGAAAAGTCTAATGTTGGGGATAAGTGAACTCCCAGATCCTTAATTTCATTGGTTACCGCTAACTCAGTTTTGCCAAGCCTATATGGGTGTACAATTGGGTTAGTGCAGCGTGATGATCTCATAATATAACATTTGGTGTAGTTTAGACTCCTCTTATTCCTATGACACCAGTCCTCAAAATTATTGATGTCTGATTGCTAATTAAGAGCATCCTCGTAACACGATATCTTGCTGAATATTTTAAGGTCATCCGCATATAGGAGAAACCTACTATGCCGGAAAACTTCGATAATATCATTGACAAAAATATTAAATAGCAGGGGCCCAAGGTGAGAGCCATGCGGGCTAATATGCATAGGAAAAAGTTGTTCAGAATCTTGATCTTGATAACATATGCAAAAATCAATGAAATCGGTGAGGATGGAAAACATCTAAATAATTACCTAAAATATTTGGATCCTAAGATGGTGAGCGTCCTGTCTGGTATGTACGCATGTATGTACAGCCGGTTCATTTAATTCTGGCCGCTCTGACACAAATGCACTGTGGCGTTTGGCGTGCGGCGCGTGCTGTGTGACGCATGGGATCTGACTTGTAGCTAGTGGCACACTTCACTCTGTAATAGGTTCTAACCTAAGGCCCGATTCAGACCTGGACGCGACCTAAGACCGAACCCCGAACCGAACGCCAGTTGAGACTCCCTAATGCCACGTTCCTACGTGTGGAACGTATATTTCCAGCGATCTTCGCCAGTTTCGACAGAGTCTCGTGGCTTGCGACAGCTAAAGATTGCAAGACAGAGAGTGTGTAGAGTAGTGCAAAGGTTTGCCTGCCATATGACACTGAGGAAGGGACCTCGGAACCCTCGACCAAAGGAAAGTCAGGCTCGCCGCGATGTTCGGGCTGTTCCCAGCCGATGTCGGTAAAGTCCCGTCGCATCAAAGGAATGGCTCACCCACATAGGGTAAACAACTGTAGTGGTGCATCTCTGTCCCTCACACCACCACGACATGTTGTCGTCCTTGCTATTGGGGGTGTCGAGTAGTTTGAAGAAGCAAGACAAGTTGGTGATAAACGAAGAGTGTCCCACAGACCTTCCCAAACGTATCTACGCCTACAGTTCGAAATGTCTACGGGACTCTCAGAATAGTTTCACGCTGACATCAACTCTCCCAATAAAGGGTCTAGCCGGGTAAGCTTAGGGGAAACGGCCCCAGCACCAACTTTAATATTTATGTGTTCTAAATAATGCTCTTTGCCTAAAAAACCACTGAGAGAAATTTCAGATCTCTACCCCCTCTCGTTAGGGTGATATGAAGATAACAACCCTAAACTTTACTATTTTTTTTCTCAGGAACTACTTAAGATATTTGAATGTTTAAAAATGCAAATAGTAGGTTGTTGGGATGTCCTTGAGGTAGGATAGAATGAGTGTGCACACGACGTGACTCTAAATTCTAAGTATATTCTAACATAAAGATACAAACAAGGTATAAGTAACTCCCGACTTGCCCAGTCCGCCATGACACATGTACCACCTCCCGGCCCCGTGCCGCGCGCACTCTGGTGGCGCGTCTCTAGCCTCGTGCGGTCCCCAACATCTCCCTCCTTGAGAGACTCACCACCTGGCATAGGACTGTGCCTTTGGATCCAGCACCAGCCTCTTAGGTGGAACCCGGTTGCGAGTAGGTCTCCTTGGAGTGTCCTGTGGAATGGACTCTTCCGGCTCACAAACCTCAGGCCGACGGTCTTCGGGCTGAAGATCCACAGGTTGGCTATCTTCGGATGAAGGTTGTGCAGGAATGGGGTCGAGGAATGTCCAAGAATTGTCTACCTCGACACTCAAATTTGACCCGTCGCAATCACCTTTCCATATGTCGTTGGAGTGTCGAATTACTTCCTTCCCGTTGTCCAGACGTACGGCACGAGTTCCAGACAGGACTTTGGATATGTTGCCCTGTTCTCTCTTGTTCTTGGCCACCAAGACCACGACGCGATCTCCAATTCCGAACTGACGTTGACGAGCGCCGTGATGCTTCGCAAATTGAGCCGTCATATACTCCCTTTTCCTTTGGGAATCGGCATGCGTGGTCTCCTCCCTGAATTTAGGTCGTAGTTTGGAGAATGGTGTGTTAATTTGGCGGCCGAAGAAGAGTTCCGCTGGTGACTTCTCGCCCGATGCAGACGCGCAGGGCATATAACGGTAGCTGTGTAAAAAACTGAACAGCTCCTTCTTCCAGTCTGATGGGTTCTTGGCGATGGCTCTTTTCACAGAATCCACCATCCTCTCCGTCTGACCGTTCGACTGCGGATGGTTCACCACCGAAAGCAGATGAGTGATCTGCATCTCCTTGCAGAATTTAGCGAACAGCTCGGAGGTAAATTGTGTGCCATGATCGCTAATGAGCACCTCTGGTGGCCCATATCTGGAGAATGTTTCCTGACACATCTCCACGGTGCGATTTGCCGAGATTGTGGATGTGATTCCTACATCTATGAATTTTGAATAGGCATCGACAAAAACAAGAACATACTGACCTTCGAACGGTCCAGCATAGTCAATGTGCATACGTTCCATTGGCCTTATAGGTGTTGGCCATGGATTAAGCGGTACCTTTACAGGCATTCTTTGAGTTAACACGCAAGCGTCACATTGTCGGACGAGACGTTCAACGTCGTCAGACATTTTCGGCCAGTAGACATACTGTCTGGCTAATTGTTTCATTCTCCTAACACCCGGATGACCCTTATGAAGAGATGGTAGGATCTCAGCTTGCATTTGTTGCGGAATCACGACCCTCTCGCCCAGCAGTAGTGTGCCATCGACAACACTAAGTTCGTCGCAGCGTTTCTTGAAATGTTGAAGGGCTTCTGAGTCTCCAACTTTCTTCCAGCCGTTCCTTACAGCTTGCATGACGGACACAAGGTCTGCTGTCTTCCTCGGTTTCCGAAATGAGCTTCTTCCGTAGGCCCTTTCCAAAGGCGTCGATGGACAGGTTTCTGATCTGCCGAACCTCCTTCTCCACGGTGTGAATGCAGGTAACCTGAAGTTCTTCGGAGTTGTGACGGAATTTTTCCACGAGACGAGACAGTGCATCGGCCTGACCGAACTCATGCGTTCGTATATGCTCGATCTGAAAATCATAACCAAGCAGTCGTATAGCCCAGCGTTTAAGCCTCGCAGCAGTTGTGGGCCTCAGGCCCTTGGTGTTTTCTGTCTGTAACAAGGCAACCAAAGGCTTGTGATCGGTTTGCAAGATAAATTTCCGTCCCCACAAGAATTTGTGAAACCGTTCGACTGCTGTAACAAGAGCCAGGGCTTCCTTTTCTAACTGCGAGTAGTTTCGCTGTGCCTCGGTAAGACTCTGCGTCCGCATCGCGCTGCAGCAACACAGCACCCAGTCCCGTTGAGCAGGCATCCGCAGCGACCACGAGGGTTTTGCTGGGGTCGTAATGCTCTAATAAGAGAGGACTGAGCATAATCTTTTTAATTGTTTCCATCGCGCGATCATGTTGAAGTGACCATTCGCAGGCGCGGTTCTTACGAGTTAATTCCTCCAGAGGATGCTTGATTTTATGCAAATGTGGAATGAATTTACCATAATGATTAATCATTCCTAGTAGACTTTGAACTTCCGCGACGTTCGCAGGGTTCGGCATATTTGCCACAGCCCGAGTTGCGTTCGGGTCAGCTGATATGCCTTTTGCATCTACGATCAAACCGAGGAATTTGATCTCTTCCAACGCAAATTTACATTTGCCCAGTGTCAGCTTCCACCCCCTGTCTTCCAAACGTTGGAACGTTCTTCGGAGACGCAGGTCGTGCTCTTGACGATTGGCACCCGTGACTATGACGTCGTCGATGTAGACGTAGGCACCTTCTACCCCTGCCAGAGTAACGTCCATCGCCTGCTGAAACAGCCGGTGCGGTCTTAATGCCAAATGGGAGTCTCGTGAATCTGAAGAGACCCTTAGGAGTAGTGATGGTCGTGATCTCCCGATGATTCTTGTCGATCTCCAGCTGGAAAAAGGCATCACTAAGGTCCAATACACTGAAAAAACGATTTCCATTGAGTTTCGACATAATGCTCTCTATGGAGGGAATGGGGTGTCGGTCATCAATCAAAGCGCGGTTGATACCGGTTGAGTAATCCGCACATAATCGCACACGGCCGTCGAGCTTCTTCACGATGACCACAGGCGATGTCCAATTCGATAATTCCATCGTCTCGATGATCCCCTTCGCCTCGAGACGCTGAAGTTCCTTTTCGAGCACTGCTTCCATTGCGTAGGGTATGGGGCGACACCTGTTCTGCACAGCCTGAGCATTTGCCTTCAAGGTGAACCTGACTTAATGCTGGCGACACGTACTTAATTCGTCCGAAAATAACTCAGGAAAAGTCTTAGCGATGTTCTCCTGAAATGTGTTACCGACCGCTTCCGAGCGCTCGCGGTGAGCACCAGTTGTCGGCGATTTCGCGGAAGACGGGCGATCCCGCGACGCGTGCGCGGTTTGTACAGCGACGCTATCGGATTCCGAAGGATTGATACGTTGATCAGTTCGCACACTGCTTGGGCTTTGCTAATCGGTCAGTGGTACAGACCATAAGTCGAGGCTGTCTATTGCGTTTAACCCGAACAAGTTTATACCGTTCCTTTTGGCAACGTCAATGTCTATCTTCCCCTCGCGGTCAAGAACGCGCACTACGCAACGAAATCTACCGATTATTTCGAGCTCACTCCCGCCCGCGTACTCGATGGTTTCACTTACGGCGAGTGTCGGAGACCCCAATCGGATCCATTCGTTCTTACCGATCACTGTAATGTCCGAATCTAAGTCGAATTGTAGACGCACGACACTACCGAGAATAGATGCCGTTACATACAGGGTGATTGGCTAGAAACGCCTGATCCGCCTCGCAACCGTGACGAGGTCAACCCCCCGTGGTGTCTCTCCGAAGTTATGGCTTTCAACCCTCGAAGGGGTTGGAGTACCTATTAAGAAGTGAGAAATCTTCGAATTCCTCATTTCTTATCAGATCTGTGTGAAAGCGACGCCAATGGATTCCTGGCGTTCCATCGATTAAAATCATACCAAACATCATGCAAATCGGACTACTTTGACACAAGCTATTTGTATTCCTTATGTAAAAGTAGTCCGATTGACACGTCATTTGGCATGATTTTCATCGGAAAACCACAAGGAATCCATCGGCGACACTTCCATGTCCATACGATACAGAATAAAGAATTATTTTATTTCTGAAACAGATACAGGGTAATTCTGAATTTACACCCGTCACCCCGTGACAGGGACAACACCCCGCAGTGCCCATCGAATTTTATGGCTTTTTTCGGAAAAAGGTATGAATCCTGGGTCCAACGTAGCGAATTGAGGTCGGCGCCCTGAGGTGACGGGCGTAAATGCAGAATTACCCTGTATCTGTTTCAGAAATAAAATAATTCTTTATTCTTTATCGTATGGACATGGAAGTGTCGCCGATGGATTCCTTGTGGTTTTCCGATGAAAATCATGCCAAATGTCGTGTAAATCGGACTACTTTTACATAAGGAATACAAATAGCTTGTGTCAAAGTAGTCCGATTTGCATGATGTTTGGTATGATTTTAATCGACGGAACCCCCGGAATCCATTGGCGTCACTTCCCCTTCGATACAACGAAGAAAATAATTTCTTAATACGCTGTAATGGATATGTCACCTCTTGACTGCGAGGCGCCGACCTCAATTCGCTACGTTGGACCCAGGATTCATACCTTTTTCCGAAAAAAGCCATAAAATTCGATGGGCACTGCGAGGTGTTGTCCCTGCCACAGGGTGACGGGCGTACCTACCTCCAGAATTACCCTGTTTTTGTTTCAGAAATAAAATAATTCTTTATTCCGTATCGTATGGACATGGAAGTGTCGCCGATGGATTCCTTGTGGTTTTCCGATGAAAATCATGCCAAATGACGTGTAAATCGGACTACTTTTACATAAGGAATACAAATAGCTTGTGTCAAAGTAGTCCGATTTGCATGATGTTTGGTATGATTTTAATCGATGGAACGCCAGGAATCCATTGGCGTCGCTTTCGCACAGATCTGATAAGAAATGAGGAATTCGAAGATTTCTCACTTCTTAATAGGTACTCCAACCCCTTCGAGGGTCGAAAGCCATAACTTCCGAGAGACACCACGGGGGGTTGACCTCGTCACGGTTGCGAGGCGGATCAGGCATTTCTAGCCAATCACCCTGTACTTCCGCCGCTTACCGGCCGAGCCGACGAACCGAGTCATGAGGCTGCCGTTTTTGTACGAAGTTTTTTTTTTTGTCTGACCCGAACGACACACTTTCGCAATGTGACCCTTTCCCGCACATGACTTACACACTGCCTCACAAAAAGGACACTGCACGCGGAAATGTGAACCACCACAACCATTGCACTTATAGGTAGTCTTAGGGCGCGATCCAGTCTGTAATTTACTGTCCGGTTCATCGCGTTGTACTTTTTTCCCGTGTTGCGCGTGATCACTACTAACCGTAGCCGTAGGTTTCGCGTGAACACTACTAACCGTAGCCGTAGGTGAGCCCTTCACGGGGTTTCCTAGCATTTTTAGGTTAGACGAAACGTTTATGTGGGCCTCGAGCTCAGCGACAATGTTTTTGAGCGAGGCATTCGGATTCTTTTCCACAACACGAAGAGATATTTTCTTCAGATCGTCAAACCGACCACTAGAAAAACAGAAAGACTGAAGGAGTAGGAGGACTCGTAGATTGTCATCCGACAGATTTGTTCGGTCGAAGTCGGACGCGTGTCGGTTGATGCGGTCAATATGTTCGGTGATCGGAACTAATTTCTCGTATCGATAGTTTAATATCTCTATCCGACGTCGGGCGATTGAGATTCTATCACGAAATAATCCTTTAAGCGTGTCGATGACGTCTTTTTGCAGCATGGCTGTTGGATGGATGGGGCGACATGATTTAGAAGCCGATCAAACTCGGTCTGTCCCAATTTGTCGACAATCAGACGTGTTTGCATCTCCGCCGGCAGCGCGCTAGCCTCGTTGACGACTGTGTATTCGTACCGTGTCAGCCATTTTTCAAAGGGCTTCGTTTCGTCGCCGCTGTCGAAGCTGTATTTTTCCACTCGTGCGCTGAGATGGTTGTACAGCTCAGAATTTGAAGGCAGTGCGTCTGACGTCGATGAACCATCAGGCCTCTTGGAATTCTCTTTTGCAAGTTGGATTTGCAGAAGCGAGTTGATGGTCGCCGTCAGCGCCTTGATTGCTTCGGTTGAGTCTGACATTGTCGTATCTTCTCTTTTTTTACACAGATCCTAGTTTCTCCGCAGCGCCAGTTGTTGGGATGTCCTTGAGGTAGGATAGAATGAGTGTGCACACGACGTGACTCTAAGCTCTAATTATATTCTAACATAAAGATACAAACAAGGTACAAGTAACTCCCGACTCGCCCAGTCCGCCATGACACATGTACCGCTTCCCGGCCCCGTGCCGCACGCACTCTGGTGGCGCGTCTCTAGCCTCGTGCGGTCCCCAACAATAGTACTTTTTAGCTCTACTACATATATTTTTTTCGAAACTGCAGATCAATTGTTAAGGGTGGAAATAAAGGAATTCATTTTTGGGGGGTTATTTTTGCAAACAACCCCTTGAGTGACACCTACGAAAAAAATCAGGAGTAAAGCGTCACTACTTAGGTATTATCTATTTAAGTTACAGAGGGGTCGGATTGGTGGAACGTAGTAAAAAAAATAAAACGTATATAAAATCTCTTGGCATATTGTACTAAATGGGCCGGCCGCATGACCAATAGGGAGGCAAAAAATCGTGCATGTTTAGGATCTTTTTCAGGAAAGCTTAGGAAAATGTATATTCATAAATGTCATTACGTTGGAAAACTTACATATTTAACCAGTTTTGGCAACTATTATTCAAGCGCTTTGCGACGACTGCCGCTGATTGAAAATGGATCGTCTGAAATAAACAATTCGGACATTTTTAGATAATGTGTTGAATATTTCTGAAAGGAGAACGCGTTTAAGGTTTTGGGTGTAGTTTACACCTTAATAAAAAAATAATTTTTTAACTTACACGTTATCGACTTCTGGTTCTAATCTTCGTCGCTGTCTTCGTCAATAACAGCAGTTACGTTGGTTACATCGAATAATTCGGTTAATATTTCCGCTGGCTTAATAATTTTTGATTTGTAACGCCCATGTGCTAAATAATAAATTATGGCAGCAACATGGGAACAGAATCCCACAGTCCTATTGCCATTTGCACAATCACAGGTATAGCGTTGTATACCTGTAGAGGTGTTCGAATTTGGTTCGTACTGAATATAGCACTGGTATGTTTTGCTGTTTATGTGCCTTGAACGAACTTTCATTTTTATGATGTTGCTATTTTCTTTATAATAGTCTACTTTCAAAACATCCTCAGTATTAATTAGCTCGACCAGGTAGTATACCGCTTGTGACAACTGATATGTACCCGTAAATACCAGCTTCAGTTCATTTTCCGTATGTTCTGGAAAATCTATGAGCGAAGTTGCAGATATTGTCGTAAAGGGTTTTGTTCAGAAAAGCGGCATTTTGGGGCCCTCTTCTCGACCCGGCATTAATTAGACTTTGGCAAAGGCCTGCTTGCTCCCGTGAGGCGACGCTCCTGACCCCTTCCCTCGACGCGCGATCGATGGAAGGGGGGGGCTCTTCCTACCAGGAAATCGACCGCGGTTTCCTGGATCTGAGTCAGTCGTTAATTTGCTACGTTTAACACGCTACCAAAATACGATAAGCTTGTATTTGTGTTCGCACTTCTCGTTGCTAAACCGCTTATTAACTCCTGTCAAAACGCTTTAACGCCTGCTTACTTTTTTACTTGCTTGGCTTGCTGCTGGATTGAAGCCGAATCCACGATATAATCATACAGCTTAAGCCTATCGCTTAGGAACAAGGGCTGTAGTGCTAAAGTGTAAAACCATTGTAAAGAACTGTGATTCCAAAACGCTTTATTGTAGATATCTGTAAATAGTATAGTTAAGTTTTAAAACTAGTGCTTAAGACTAAAGACATTAAAGTCATCGCAACCTCCTCGCGAATATCCATTTACTGCGAAGTGCGCTCTCCGTTAGTTATCTAACACTCGGTTTTAACTTCCTTGAGACGATCCTCAATTAAGCTTTAAACATTTTGGTCCTTCGAGCCGGAGTCGCTGGTGAAAACAGTTCGCGACCGTTGATCAGTGCCGGGTAACCGTCGCGCGTGACCCCTACCTGCAAACAGTGAGTCGTATCAAACGGGTCAGCGTGACCTTAACGGCCGAATCGTGTGCGCGTTTTGAATATCTGGAAATAATGGATACGTTAATCGACAGTCAAAACGAGCTGGTGCGCCGAATCTCTCGTGCCTTCGAAAATTTAAAGAAGCTAGGTGCTGCGAGCATTACTACGGGAGCCGTCGAGACGCGGTTGGACCTGTTACGAAAAAATTGGACTAAGTTCGACCAGCAGCATGATCAGCTGCTTGCGCTGGTCGCTCCAGGGAAACGAGATATACCCTATTTTCAAGATGTACTCTACGAGGTGACGGAAGAGCTGTTCCTTGTCCAAGAAGCGATGTTCGTCGACAAGCTACAGTCGCTGAGCCCCGATCGCCGCGAGTCTGGAACAGCTAACACTCCCCCCGGCAGCCGTCGGCCATTCTAAGGCCTCGTTACCTCGACTCCCATTGCCCGAGTTTGACGGGAACTACGACTCCTGGCCAGAATTTCGGGATCTCTTTCGATCCCTCGTCATCCGTGACGGGAGTCTTACGGACGCCGAACGTCTTCATTATCTTCGGGGCTGTTTAAAGGGCGACGCTCTCCTTGCCCTCAGGAATCTCCCTGTGAGAGCTGCTACTTTTCCCCGTGCTTGGGATCTGCTGCAGGATCATTACGAAAATGAGAGACTGCTGGTACAAGCTCAAATGGCAACTATATTTGGTTTACCGACGCTCACTCGGGAGTCGGCCACGGAGCTCAAAACCTTCTATTTCACCTTTTGCGACTGTGTCGAAGCCTTGGCTGCCATGGATCGCCCATTTGATGCCTCAGGAGATTGGTTGGTCTACTGGCTGGTAGAGAAGCTGGATCAGCAGTCTCGAAGAGAGTGGGAGACTCAGCTCGGTGCCCAGACTAACCCCCCAACTTTTGCTGAACTCAGGGCATTTGTAAAGAACCGCATCATCACCATCGGAGCGTTGGAAAGGGGCAAAGCCAAGTGTCAAGCTGACGGACGCACGACTAAAGCGGGCGGGAGCCAGAAGTCAGCCAAGGTGTTGCAGGTCACCAAGACCAACCGCTTTCAAGAATCATGTGGACTGTGTGGAGCTAATCACTTTGTGCTCTTCTGCGGCATCTATAAGTCGAAGACTGTACTCGAACGTCGTGAAGCATTACTAACAGCTAATCTGTGCTATAATTGCCTCGGGCGCCATCACGTGAAGGACTGCGGCTCGGAGAAACGGTGCCAGCTGTGCAGCGGTAAACATCACACCACCATCCATGAAGACAGCGCGACCACCAACACCCTCGAAGAGGTCACGGCCAATACTTCCAGCTGTACTTCGAGCTCCTTACCTGCAGTGCTTCTAGCCACCGCGCGTGTGAGAGTGTCCCAACCCGGCGGAGACTCTAGAATAGTGCGTGCTCTCATTGACCAAGGCAGCGAAGTGTCGCTTCTCACCGAGGCACTGGCGCAACAACTTTGCCTGTCTAGGAGACCTGCCAATATTCGGCTCGTCGGCGTTGGAAACCAGATTCCGGGACGGATCCGCGGCCAGGTGCAAGTGGAGATCGCAGCGCACTTCCCTTCCACCAACCGACATAGGATAACCGCTCTGGTGCTGCCCCGGATTACGTCCTATCAGCCGCGCATCGACAACCGTGTAAAAATGTGGTCTCACTTGAATGACCTCACCTTAGCAGATCCTAGCTTCGACTCCGACGGGCCAATCGAATTGCTGCTGGGAGCTGACGCCTTTGCCCTCATACTGCTCGACGGCGTTACCAGAGGTCGCACCGGGGAGCCATTGGCGCAGAAGACAACGCTAGGTTGGATTGTGTCCGGACCGGCCGCCCCGGACATGGGCAGCGAGTCGCCTGGCGGACGCAGGCTCGCGTCACTCCAATGCTCCACCGACGGGGAGCTTTTGCCATTGGTTCGACGCTTCTGGGAACAGGAGGAAATTACGGCCTCGGGTGCTTATACCACCGAAGAGCAAAACTGTGAAGAGCACTACCGGACGACTCACCTGCGATTGCCCTCCGGACGCTATATGGTTCGTCTGCCATTTCGTGACACGTTGACGCTCGGCGAGTCGCGTCACGGTGCCCGACGCATGCTGCTGCGGATGGAGACGAAATTCGTCAGGGAACCTGTCTTCGCTCAGGCCTACCAGTCGTTCATGAGTGAGTACCTGCAACTCAACCATATGACTAAAACGCTGGTTAACCCACTAGGACCGTCCTATTACCTGCCTCACCATGGAGTCCTGAAGGAGAGCAGCACGACCACCCGACTACGGGTGGTTTTTAATGGATCTTACGCCACCACTACGGGACAATCGCTGAATGACACTCTGATGGTGGGCCCGAATCTGCTTCCTAGTTTACCGCAGCTCCTGCTCCGCTGGCGTGTCCACCGGATCTGCCTCACGGCAGACATAGAGAAAATGTATCGGCAGATCCTTCTCCACCCTGACGATCGCTGCTATCAAAGGATTCTATGGCGAGAAGATGAAGACAGCGAAATGAGTGACTACGAACTGAATACTGTCACCTATGGACTGGCATGCGCTCCTTACCTCGCCATTCGCACCTTACGTCAACTTGCGCTGGATGAGCAGCACCGCTTTCCACGAGCGGCGGCCATCTTGCAGCGCGATGTTTACATGGACGACGTCCTCACAGGCGCGGACGCTGTTAGTGAAGCCACCGAACTGCAAACTGAGCTACGACAACTTTGCAAAAGGGGTGGTTTCAATTTGAGGAAATGGGCATCCAACCAGCCTGCTCTGATGGAGCATGTACCAACCGGGGACGCTCTACCTGAATGCAAGTGGCAGGCCGGGGAAACTCATACAGCACTGGGGGTCCACTGGAGCCTCGCCGACGACTGCTTCCGAGTGGAAGTGCAACCCATCGCTATGGACCACGGAATAACACGCCGCCGGGTTCTATCCACCATCGCTAGAACTTTTGACCCATTAGGTTTGGTGTCCCCTGTTACGGTCAATGCAAAAATATTCATGCAGTCGCTCTGGGTATTGAACTTAGATTGGGACGTACCGTTGCCGCCGGCAGAAGCCGAATACTGGATGCAGTTCCTGGGCGAGCTGCCGCACTTGAACCGGATCGCTGTTCCTCGCTGGTTGGGCGTCCAACAAGCACCGCAATCTCGAGAGCTCCATGGATTTGCTGACGCGTCGGAACGGGCCTATGCTGCTCTAATTTACCTCCGCGTTATTGACAGTGATGGCATCGTGAGAACACAGATGATCACGTCTAAAACCAAGGTGGCACCCTTGAAGACGATCTCATTGCCAAGACTGGAACTGTGTGCCGCAGCCCTGTTGACCAAGCTCATGGCTCTCACCTGCGAGAGTTTAAACTTGAGCGAAGCCGCGGTCCATCTCTGGAGTGATTCTACCATCACCCTCGCGTGGATACAAGGACACCCCTCTCGCTGGAAGACCTACGTCGCTAACCGGGTGTCTGAAATTCAGCGTACGTTGCCCGATGCCCAATGGCACCATGTCTCCAGCCAGGACAATCCGGCCGACTGTGCCTCCAGAGGTTTGCTGCCCAGCCAGCTGCCCGACTTCACTCTCTGGTGGCAGGGACCTGCCTGGCTGACCGACCCTTCAGGATGGAGCCACAGGAGGCAGCCTCCGTTACCCGCTACTGACCTGGAAGCTCGAACTACTGCCACTGTGACTGCGGCTGAACCTGCAATCGACGACACCTTGCTGACCCGGTACTCATCATTGCACTTGCTGCTCAGAATCACCGCCTGGTGCCTAAGATGGCTGCCAAAAAACCCAACCACTACGTTAGGAAGTTACCTGACGCCCGCAGAGATAGAAGCAGCACGGCTGCGCTGGATTCAACTCGTCCAACTTCAAGAGTTCGCCCTGGAAATCCAGCAGTTGACACAGGGACTCCCACTACCGAACCGCAGCGGATTGCTGCGACTCAATCCCTACGTGGACGAGCAAGGATTCCTGCGGGTGGGCGGTCGCCTGCGTCACTCCACGCTAACTCGGGACGCCCAACACCAGATCCTGTTGCCTCGAAGCCATCGGTTGACGGAGCTCCTGGTTGACGAGGCCCATCGTCGAACCTTGCATGGAGGGACCCAGCTTACCCTGGCCACGCTCCGTCAAAGATATTGGATCTTGCAGGGCAGACAGCGAGTCAAGGCCTTGATTCATCGTTGCGTCACCTGCACACGATGGCGTGCTACACCAGGGCGACAACTGATGGGAGACCTCCCAAGTTCCAGGGTGACTCCAGCCCGCCCCTTCTTACACGTGGGGGTCGACTATGCTGGACCTCTTACGCTCCTGGCCATACGGGGAAGAGGACACCGCACACACAAAGGCTACGTGGCTCTATTTGTTTGCCTGTGTACTCGGGCTGTCCACTTGGAGCTGGTGTCGGATTGCAGCACTGACGCCTTTCTTGCGGCGTTACGGCGCTTCACATCCCGACGAGGACTCTGCGCTGTCATCCACAGCGACAGGGGAACCAACTTCATGGGAGCTGCCCGTGAGCTGCGGGAAATGCTGACTCACCTCGATGACGGTCACGAGGTCATCCGATCTGCACTGCTGCAGGACGGCATCGAGTGGCGCTTCAACCCTCCTGCTGCTCCACACTTCGGTGGACTCTGGGAGGCTGCAGTGAAGTCCACTAAACATCACCTACGTCGAGTACTGGGCGACCAGCATCTTACCTTCGAGGAGATGACGACGCTGCTCTCCCAAATAGAGGCCGTTCTGAATTCACGACCCTTGCAGGCTATCAGCGACGATCCTGGGGATCTGAACGCCTTGACTCCAGGGCATTTTCTCATTGGCGCACCACTCCTTAGCCTGCCTGACCCACAAACGGATGGTGTTCCACAGTCTCGCCTGTCTCGCTGGCAGCTTCTACAACAGATGCGGGTTCAGTTTTGGAAGCGATGGGCGGCAGAATACCTTCAGTCACTGCAGGCCCGCAATAAGTGGGCACAGCGGCACCCGCAGCCCCAGATCGGCGATCTGTGCCTGATTAAGTCCGAAGTGACGTCTCCTGGACAGTGGCCCCTTGCTAGGGTTATCCGCTTGCATGCCGGTCCCGATGGGTTAACTCGTGTTGTAACTGTTAAAACTGCCCTTTCTGAGTTTGTACGCCCAATAGCTAAACTTGTTTTCTTACCTTGCACACAGGGCTAGGCTTTTACACCAACCCCACTAATCTCACTGCGCACTAGATCGATGGGCTACGCCATCACCTGAGTTGCTTCACGCGTCCACACGAGCCAAGCAGCGCCACCGCCACAGCATTACCCCACTTAACATCGACCTGCCAATCGATCTCGAGATAGCGGCGCTACGATTCATCGGGTGATGAATGCCGGGCGGGAAATGTTCAGGAAAGCGGCATTTTGGCGCCCTCTTCTCGACCCGGCATTAATTAGACTTTGGCAAAGGCCTGCTTGCTCCCGTGAGGCGACGCTCCTGACCCCTTCCCTCGACGCGCGATCGATGGAAGGGGGGGGGGCTCTTCCTACCAGGAAATCGACCGCGGTTTCCTGGATCTGAGTCAGTCGTTAATTTGCTACGTTTAACACGCTACCAAAATACGATAAGCTTGTATTTGTGTTCGCACTTCTCGTTGCTAAACCGCTTATTAACTCCTGTCAAAACGCTTTAACGCCTGCTTACTTTTTTACTTGCTTGGCTTGCTGCTGGATTGAAGCCGAATCCACGATATAATCATACAGCTTAAGCCTATCGCTTAGGAACAAGGGCTGTAGTGCTAAAGTGTAAAACCATTGTAAAGAACTGTGATTCCAAAACGCTTTATTGTAGATATCTGTAAATAGTATAGTTAAGTTTTAAAACTAGTGCTTAAGACTAAAGACATTAAAGTCATCGCAACCTCCTCGCGAATATCCATTTACTGCGAAGTGCGCTCTCCGTTAGTTATCTAACACTCGGTTTTAACTTCCTTGAGACGATCCTCAATTAAGCTTTAAACAGTTTTTTACGTCGATTTAAATGTTCTGTTTCCACAAATTCCTGAAGTGTGTTTCGTTGAGATTGGCGTTCTTTCATATATTCAATTATCGTGTCAGCGAGTTCTGGGTCAGAATTTAATCTCTTCCCAAACATGTTATTCAGGAATCCAGCTATTCGGCATAACGATTTCAGACCTGGTTGCTACAATAAGATGCTTCTTATTGTCCATTCTGTGGTGCAATAAACGATACTTTTGCCCTATTGCACCGTGTACTGCTTCTACCACCCAATGTATTTTTGTCACAAATCGGGAGGCATTCGCTTCTTCTGTGGTTAATTGTGCTCGCTTCCCTTTAAACGCCGGCATTAAAACATTATATCCTTGATCCTGCATGTTCTGTACAGCATCCCGGAAACCACGGTCAACAATACAAAAATCACCTGGCCGTAAAATTGATTTTAATCCAGTAGGATCTTCTAACAGAATGTTGATTATACTGGCATCGTCCATTGTAGCATTAAATGGACCTGCTATATCAACAACGTAGTCATTTGATGTGCAGATGGTAAATGGCTTGCATAATGGTGCCTTTTTCTGTCCGGAGTACGATTTCCTCTGATACACATTATTGCTACTTTTTCCGTGTCTAACATATGTCCCGTCAAATATCAATGCCAATTGTGTATCTCCAAAGTCAAAAAGCTTTTTCGCAACATAGGCGGTTTCAACCGAAATCAGATCCTCCCTAGATTTTGCATTTAGTCCACAGCAAGTTGGCAAGACATCCTTTTCAAATGCATTCATTATTTGGTGGTAATAATCGGACACTTTCTGTTCATATTCTAGGCCGAGTATCTGCTGAATCATTTTGTTTGAGCTACCACTTCTAAGCTTAAATAAAAATACCACTAGAGCTTGTGTTACTGTCCGTGACCCACTGTTTCGCATACTGGTGAACATTTGCCGCAGTTCTATAATGTTTTCCCAGTTAAGACCAGTGAAAGTATTTAATTGTTCTTCGGATAACGAAAAATCGCCAATCTTGTCATGCAATGATACATCCACTTTGCTCGACAATTGGTTCAATAACAAAGATAGGTCTGACGCTTCTATTGAACAGAGAATATATCAGATGAACAACACAGTGCTATGAGATGAGCACCGCATTGTTATGAGATAAGCATCGCGTTGCTATGCGACGAAACATTCATGTGTTTTGTTAGTTGTTGGAGATTCTCTAGCGTCTTTAGTCGTGCAACGAAAAGTGGTAATGTTAATATACTTTGAGATGTCTGAAACTGCTAATGCCGATAACTGTATTAATTGTAATTTATCAAGAAATTCATCGGGAAAGTAAAACGAATTATTACGGAAGATGAAGTAATAAGATACCAAGCACACTGTAGCAACACTGTGACAATTGGCTCTGTATTTTGCAACAAATGCAGATTGAATGTGTATAGGGCACGGAGTCCAGAAACAGTTATAGATGAGAATGATGGTGTTGCTAAAACTGCAATGGATTTAGACTTCCATGTACAAACCAGAAATATGATTTCTGAAGCCAACGTCATAGAACTGCCGCTCAAAAGAGTTACATCTACGCACAGATATTGTACCCCGTACTATACAAGCGGTCGCCTCATCGTAATACCACTTGAAGCACGCCTTCAAGCATTTGCAAAACGAAAGATTTATATACCAAAAGGCAATCGATGTTGCGCTATGCACATAATTAAAAAAAGATTTTATACGGACGAACTCCAGCTTTTACGTGCACATTCTAATTTCAGTACGATAGAAGTATCAGAGGTGTCATTACTATTCAATCAATTGTCGAGCAAAGTGGATGTATCATTGCATGACAAGATTGGCGATTTTTCGTTATCCGAAGAACAATTAAATACTTTCACTGGTCTTAACTGGGAAAACATTATAGAACTGCGGCAAATGTTCACCAGTATGCGAAACAGTGGGTCACGGACAGTAACACAAGCTCTAGTGGTATTTTTATTTAAGCTTAGAAGTGGTAGCTCAAACAAAATGATTCAGCAGATACTCGGCCTAGAATATGAACAGAAAGTGTCCGATTATTACCACCAAATAATGAATGCATTTGAAAAGGATGTCTTGCCAACTTGCTGTGGACTAAATGCAAAATCTAGGGAGGATCTGATTTCGGTTGAAACCGCCTATGTTGCGAAAAAGCTTTTTGACTTTGGAGATACACAATTGGCATTGATATTTGACGGGACATATGTTAGACACGGAAAAAGTAGCAATAATGTGTATCAGAGGAAATCGTACTCCGGACAGAAAAAGGCACCATTATGCAAGCCATTTACCATCTGCACATCAAATGACTACGTTGTTGATATAGCAGGTCCATTTAATGCTACAATGGACGATGCCAGTATAATCAACATTCTGTTAGAAGATCCTACTGGATTAAAATCAATTTTACGGCCAGGTGATTTTTGTATTGTTGACTGTGGTTTCCGGGATGCTGTACAGAACATGCAGGATCAAGGATATAATGTTTTAATGCCGGCGTTTAAAGGGAAGCGAGCACAATTAACCACAGAAGAAGCGAATGCCTCCCGATTTGTGACAAAAATACATTGGGTGGTAGAAGCAGTACACGGTGCAATAGGGCAAAAGTATCGTTTATTGCACCACAGAATGGACAATAAGAAGCATCTTATTGTAGCAACCAGGTCTGAAATCGTTATGCCGAATAGCTGGATTCCTGAATAACATGTTTGGGAAGAGATTAAATTCTGACCCAGAACTCGCTGACACGATAATTGAATATATGAAAGAACGCCAATCTCAACGAAACACACTTCAGGAATTTGTGGAAACAGAACATTTAAATCGACGTAAAAAACCCTTTACGACAATATCTGCAACTTCGCTCATAGATTTTCCAGAACTTACGGAAAATGAACTGAAGCTGGTATTTACGGGTACATATCAGTTGTCACAAGCGGTATACTACCTGGTCGAGCTAATTAATACTGAGGATGTTTTGAACGTAGACTATTATAAAGAAAATAGCAACATCATAAAAATGAAAGTTCGTTCAAGGCACATAAACAGCAAAACATACCAGTGCTATATTCAGTACGAACCAAATTCGAACACCTCTACAGGTATACAACGCTATACCTGTGATTGTGCAAATGGCAATAGGACTGTGGGATTCTGTTCCCATGTTGCTGCCATAATTTATTATTTAGCACATGGGCGTTACAAATCAAAAATTATTAAGCCAGCGGAAATATTAACCGAATTATTCGATGTAACCAACGTAACTGCTGTTATTGACGAAGACAGCGACGAAGATTAGAACCAGAAGTCGATAACGTGTAAGTTAAAAAATTATTTTTTTATTAAGGTGTAAACTACACCCAAAACCTTAAACGCGTTCTCCTTTCAGAAATATTCAACACATTATCTAAAAATGTCCGAATTGTTTATTTCAGACGATCCATTTTCAATCAGCGGCAGTCGTCGCAAAGCGCTTGAATAATAGTTGCCAAAACTGGTTAAATATGTAAGTTTTCCAACGTAATGACATTTATGAATATACATTTTCCTAAGCTTTCCTGAAAAAGATCCTAAACATGCACGATTTTTTGCCTCCCTATTGGTCATGCGGCCGGCCCATTTAGTACAATATGCCAAGAGATTTTATATACGTTTTATTTTTTTTACTACGTTCCGCCAATCCGACCCCTCTGTAACTTAAATAGATAATACCTAAGTAGTAACGCTTTACTCCTGATTTTTTTCGTAGGTGTCACTCAAGGGGTTGTTTGCAAAAATAACCCCCAAAAAATGAATTCCTTTATTTCCACCCTTAACAATTGATCTGCAGTTTCGAAAAAAAATATATGTAGTAGAGCTAAAAAGTACCTACTATTTGCATTTTTAAACACTCAAATATCTTAAGTAGTTCCTGAGAAAAAAAATAGTAAAATTTAGGGTTGTTATCCCCATATCACCCTAACGAGAGGGGGTAGAGATCTGAAATTTCTCTCAGTGGTCTTTTAGGCAACGAGCATTATTTAGAACACATAAATATTAAAGTTGGTGCTGGGGCCGTTTTCCCTAAGCTTACCCGGCTAGACCCTTTCGCAACACATGTTATCATGTGATGAATGAGAAAATATAGCGTTTCATTTAAAACAATTAAGTTGCCCCTAAATTCTCTCTCATTTCTCCACCTGCAGAAAAAGTATATACACCACATAATCTCCCACTCCATGTCAATCAACTTTCGTAAGAACAATTTTTCAATACCTTCAGTCACACTCTACAATATAGGTAGGTATCTACTACATAAGGAACAACCATCATTGGACTTCATACAATTGAATGGTATGAAATACTCAAATGTGGAAGCATTTAAGTAATTATTCCGGTTCTAGTTGTTGCAATATTTCAATTCTCTACATTTGTTCCATCAAATTCAATTTCGTGGAGGCTTTCGAGACATTCGGCAAATACAATAAATTTCGAGCGTTTATGATCAATTTGCCTTGCTCCTTGTAACTACATACATAACACTTTCAATGGCAAGGACGACAGTAGCTAGTGAGCCATTCCTTTGATGCGATGGGACTTTACCGACATCGGCTGTGAACAGCCCGAACATCGCGACAAGCCTGACTTTCCTTTAGTCGAGAGTCCTGAGGTCCCTTCCTCGGTGTTGTGGCAGGTAAACCTTTCGTCTGCACTACTCTAAACACTCTCTGTCCTTCAATCTTTAGCTGTCGCGAGCCACGAGGCTCTGTCTAAACTGACGAAGATCGCAAGAAATATACGATCCACACGTAGGAACGTGGCATTAGGGAGTCTCAAGTAGCGCTCGATTCGGGGTTCGGTTCAGATCTGGGCGCGGCCTAACCATATTCACGAAACATTGTACAAGAGTTTCCGAGACGAATGCCAACCATGTGAAGTAGGCCACTCGCCACCGTGCACTTGTGTTGGAGCAGGCAGAATCGAATGAACTAGGTAAACATTGCCCGAGTATACTATCCAGGAACATTCAATAATTGTTTAACTTATTGGCTAATTGTAAGAAAGACAAGTTAATTTGTTTAAGTTAAAATTGAGTAGAGCGAATTAACACGCCAATGAAATTATGCTCGTACAAAAGTATCAAATACTGTGAGTAAAACAGGACAAAAAATTTAGTGGTCGCATTTTGCATAACTGAAACAAGCACTTAATTTTACATGTTTAGAGACCAACATTTATTAGTTTGTAGGGTTTATACAAAAACCGACTTTTAACAAACCCGGTTTTCGAATTCCACTATTCTCAAAAAACCGGTTAAACCGGTTTTCGAATTTTCACAAAAAAAATATAATTAAAATAGTAAATAAATATTTTTACTCATTTTAACAATTTTCAGCTTACTTAATATTATGGAAATACAAAAATATAACAAAATAAAATATACTCTATCTATACAAACCCAAATAAAAAAAATTAATATAACTAAGATCCGTACAAATACATACAATTTTTGAGTTCATTTAATATTTATGAATCTACAAAAATATAACACAATAATAGGCAAATCTAGAGACGCGGTAGCGTCTCGACGCCAAGTACATGTTTCGACACCCCGTATATGCCGACTGTCGCTACTGCTTATCATTTACTCGTTGCCCGGCTAATCCAATCTAACCCGAAAATTATTTCATTAATATCTCATCACGCCTGCAATATTTTCTAATTTTAAAGGCATTTTTCTCATGTAAACCGCATATAAGCTTTCGAATAAGACCAAATTCAATAAAATCGATCCACGCATGACAGAGATATCGTAATATCGTCTCACGGATAAGTCGGAAACGGTAAGATTTTTCATCTTCTTCTTCTTCTTCTTCGTCTTTCTCTTCTTCAAGCCTAATTTTCGTCAACATAATACGTATAGGCGTTACACGCGCGCCTTCAGCCAAAAAGAAACTAACACATGTTTCGTTCGTCGACTCTCGGGATTATTCGGCGCGGATCGCCGTCCGGCATTGTACATACCTATATATATTATTGAATTATAACCTACTAAGTGTCAATCAGTCATAACCTGCCAAGTGTCAAATAAGGTAAGTTGTCCAAATTTGAAATTTCACGAGTTTTCACACTACATAGGAGACTGAATTATTGTCTCAATTAACAAGGTAAGTCGCCAAAATTTTTTAACAGATTTTTTATGTAGAGTCGCGGACTTGGAAGTTGTCCGGAGTAGGTTCGACAGAGAAACATCTTCTTTCGCATGAGTTTCTGGAAATCTGTACCATGCATGTACAAAATATATATTATAACAAATTGCATTGCATTTAAATTCATAGATATTTTTATTATACCAGCAAACTATTTTTAATTTAGAGTTTTTATGTAAAGCTTATAGAAATGAAGGGAACGCACAGGACTTGGATAAAAATGAAGGGGACGTACAGATTTGGATAGAAATGAGGGGACGCACAGGCTTGGATAGAAATGAATGGGAAGCACAGGCTTGGAAGTGGTCCGGAGAAGATTAGAAGATAGACAGAGCATCTTGTTTCGCACAAGTTTGTGGAAATTTGTCAAATAAGGTAAACTGACAAAATTTGTCCAATTAGCATAGCATTAAGAATTAAGAAAATTATGGCGGTCTGCTTGCAATGTAGAGCAGATCACATTAGTGAAGTCAGTACGCAGAAAACGCATCTCCCTTGATACGTTTCAATCTTTTGTGAAAGACATTCGTAATACTTAAATTAATAAAATCCACAGTAGTTTCCACGCTATTCATTAATTTTACTAGTTTCCATTTAGCAATATTTAAATTCACCAATAAACATACAAAACCAACACCAATTAAAATATTGAATCTGTTCCTTCATTTTAATTAAATTACCATTAGCATTTTTTAAATTTCCTGCAACAAGACTTTCTACCATATGCTCTCGCCTCCTTCGGACACATTCTGTAGTCTCTACACTTGCTATAGCAAAAGGCCACTCTATTTCTATATAATTTCTATATATATTAGTTCTACGTTAAGTTGTATATAACTAAAATGTGGCTTCTATATATTTGCAGATAGTCGAAACAGAAGATGATGCAGTGTGATCCACGTCAGACTATGTACGCACAAATTTTCAGGTAGGGTTTTGCATACGCAATTATTAATTCAATTATTTTGACATATGAGCACGTGTGATAATTTATAAATAATTAGTAAATGTGTCCCATTTCAGTTAACGATGCAGACGAAGAGAATTATTTGAACAGCGGAAAGAGAAAGTAATCCTGCTGCACGAGTAAATGAAAACATACAAAAATCGAGGACGGAAAAGAGTATTATCAAAAAAATCACAAGAAATAGAAGATAATAATAAATATAATATTAAAAATTATCTGAAGTCATTCCATATGCAAATTATCTTTGTAAAAAGAAGTGAGGTCCCCATAAAAAAGCTTAAAAAAAAGTAAAAAAATAACGCCAAAGTAGTTAGGCTATGCCGATTCTGGGACCTGCCGGCGAGGGGTGAGGCGGGGCGCGGGGTGACACGCCCCGCGCCACCTGACGTGTGCGGGCAACCAGTCGTCGACGCGGACAAAAACTTGCAACTTGCAGTTCTAGCGATCGTACACATTACCAGTCGTATTCCATAATCTGTCCGGATACGACGTGCATTTCGTGATTAAGGAGTTGGCGTCCGCGTACGAGAGGCAGATCGACTTGCTGCCGGTGACGAAGGAGCGGTACATATCGTTCACGAAGCATGTAAAGAGAATTAACGCCGAGAGCAACAATTGGCAGAGGGGGTTGAAGTTTCGTTTTGTAGATTCGTTGAAGTTCTTAGCCACTAGTCTGGAGAAACTCGCTTCGCATCGTGGTAAAGAACGACGCGAGTTTCAACACCTGTCGGACGATAAGTTCAATCTCCTAACAAGGAAGGGCGTCTACCCATACGACTATGTATCGTTGTACGCCAAGCTGAACGATACGCGTTTACCGTCCCGCGAAGCGTTCTATAACAGACTGAACGATAGCGCCGCGTCGGAGGCCGATTACGCGCACGCCGTGAACGTGTGGAACTCTTTCCGCGTACAGACATTGGGCGAGTACAGCGATTTGTATTTAAAAACGGACGTATTGTTACTCGCCGACGTATTCGCAAGTTTCCGCACCGACTGTATCGCGAGTTATGACTTGGACCCTGTGCATTATATCACGCTTCCAAGTTTCACGTGGGACGCGATGCTAAAGTACACGGGCGTACGGTTAGAGCTTCTGACGGACGTGGACATGTTACATCATAAACGCGCTCTATGTTACTGAATTAAATATATACATATAAATATGTACATTGTCCGTTTATTCAATTATTCTCCTTCTTCTCGTATATATGCGTACAATTACTTTTAATAAAATAAGGAAAAAATATATACATATATACTAACACGTATAAAATACTAATTTTATCCAATCTACGCTATACATATATCAGATATTCGTAAATAGATAAATGGTATGAACAAAAGAAAGAAACGCTTACAACACAACGTATATACATATGTATATGCAAACATACACTCATACAAACATACTATACAACGGGATTCTCGAGGGACTCGTCGAACTCAAGCTCGATGCGTTCGTGGGTCTTGAGCTGGGGGATTCGATAATGTCCACACGGAAGGGTGCTGACCCGATCGCCTAAAATACACCGCTTGTCGTCGAACGAACTGAGAGCGTTCTTTTCCCCACTCACGGAAAACACATCGTGCCGTTTTGATCGAATGTTGTTCTGCCGAACCGCTTTCTCGGTGAGATCGTGCAGGCAACGAATGTAATCGTCGAATTGCATATCGTTCGCGACAACGTGTCTCCGCACACCCTTCGCTTTTTTACACTTACTCATAGCCCCCGCTGCAGCGTTAAACGTTCTAGTCACGTACATCTTAGACCTCAATCCGACGAACTCGGTCATCAAGGCGCCGTTGTTCTTATCTTTCATGAGTCCTGGCACATTTCTGTTTAAAGGGGCATATCGTCCGGATTGTCCACCGCGTAATCACTCGTGTCGAATCGGTCGACGTCACGCTTCACCGTTTCATACACATCATCGCATTCCAGACTATACATTAAACTATCGGTGTCGGTGTACAGGACCTTACACCGATCACCGAACTTCGCACGCATAAACGCATAACGGAACTCGTACAGGCATTCTTTCGATACGTCCAGTACTCATCCCCACGTATATCGGCTTGTCGAACTTTATTTTGAGTTTTCGCATTTCAATCGCAACCAACTCCTCGGAGAAAATCGTACGACTGTGAAAGTTCGGCTTCGCGATCAGCGCTTCCGCGCCGTAACGACAGTCCCACCGCGTCACCAGTCGCACGTCTACGCGATTCCGCACATTCTCCATTGCTTTCCCGTACAACGCATTGTTCATTAATTTATAAAGATTCTTCTGAAATTCACTCGAGATGCGCGTCCTCAAATAGGTGTTCAATTGAATGTAGTCGCGCAACCAAGTCGACTGATCGAATCGCAACACCCGATCAATTCGCGTCACGCGTAAACCGTGTCGCACGCACTGCTTCAGGTAGCGATAGTGGATTACGTATCGCTCCTTATCGTCGAGCGTGGCAAGCTGCTTGGTCTGTTTACCGTTTGGCGCGTGCTCGCGCAGCGCGCAGAATGGTAGGTCGGCGTGCGCGTCATGAATCTCTTTGGGGTATTCGATTTCCACCTCTAACAGGCATCCTTCGGATCCATCGTCGTCGGGCAGAGATGACACGTCGAGCGCGGCCCCTGTCGCATCATCCAGCCATCAAAACCCTCCTTGCGGCATACCCTGCGACATCGCCCATCCGTACTAGTTATTGACGGCGAAGTACATCAGATACGTCGACGCCTTCGACTTGTGGTACATCCCTGCAGGCATGGGTATATTGTTGGCGTGCGCGTACCTGTGCGAGCACTGACTCAGACCACCGCGTATGCGACGCTCCACGAACAGTAACATGTCCACATCCGTCAGAAGCCCTAACCGTACGCCCGTGTACTGCAGCATCGCGTCTCACACGAAACTTCGATGTATGAAATAATGCGCAGGATCCAAGTCATAACTCGCGATACAGTCCGTGCGGAAACATTCGAATACGTCGGCGAGTAACAAGACATCCGTTTTTAAATGCAAATCGCTGTACTCGCCCAATGTCTTGACGCGGAAAGAGTTCCACACGTTCGCGGCGTGCGCGTAATCGGCCTTCGACGCGGCGCTATCGTTCAGCTGGTTATGGAACGCATCGCGGGACGGTAAACACGCATCTCTCAGTTTGGTGTATGACGTCACGTAGTCGTACGGGAAGACGCCCTTCCTGGTCAGGAGATTGAAATGATGATCGGGCAGGTGTTGGAACTGGCGTCGAAGAATCGCGAGTCGTTCACTGCCAAGGTCCGAAGCGAGTTTCTCCAGACTCGCAGCCAAGAACTTCAGCGAATCGATGAAACGGAACTTCAACCCCCTCTGCCAATCGTTGTCCTCGACGTCGATTCCCTTTACATGCTTGGTGAACGATATGTACCGTTCCTTCGTCACCGGCAGCAAGTCGATCTGTCCCTCGAACGCGGTCGCCAACTCCTTCATCACGAAATGCGCGTCGTATCCGGACAGATTATGGAATACGACTGGTATCGTGTACGATCGCTGAAACTGCAAGTTGCAATTCACGTGAGCCGCGCCTCAGTACTCGCCCGTCGAGTGGCAATGGTCGCGCACTTTTTTGTCCGCGTCAACAAAAGGTTGCCCACACACGTGACACACGATCGCGTCGTTAAAACTACGCCACTGTTGACTCGTCAACGAGTTCATTGGTTTCGCGTTCCGTAACCACGAATACGCGGTGTCGGCAAAGTCTCAAAGTTCCTGCACGAACCATTTCACGAACTCGATTTCGTGACGATACGCGCGATAACGACACAGAGACGTGTCGATGGAGCAATGAATGTAGAATCCTACGCTGTACGCTCTGTGCTGCTGGTACGTGTACGTACGACTCCGCTCCGCAGGCTCGACATCCTTCAGCATGCACTCGAAGTCCGCGTACACGACGAATGGTGCACGTTCCTTGTTCTTGAAATTCTTGAACTGCAACCATCTATCCTCCGCGGACGGCAATTCGATGGCGCACTCGTTCATGCGTTGATAGTCCTCAGTCTGTTTCGTCAATTGCTCGGACGAGTAGAAGTAACTCAGGCATCTACAACGATATCAACATCAATAATAAAACATAAGAATAAATAATACATCGATCGAAATATTCCGTATTTGACTCACCTTTCGCAAACGAATACTTGTCCATTATGGTTACCGAGCTGCTTCGAAATCACCCTCGACATGCTTTGAATGCACGCGAAATTGTATTGTTGTGGCCCTTTGGGATCCTGCACCAGTAGCAGGTTCGCGTGTCTCTCTCGCTTGTCCTTGGTCAAACGCAGAGGCGTGCAGCTTCCGTCGGACCACGCGAACACGTTCACCAACACGTCGTTCAACCTCTCGAACTTCGCCAGCTGATCCAACGGCACGGGAAGAGTCATGTCGTCCGTGCGAAGCACCGCCGAGTAGCGTGGGTACGATGAGTCTCTACGCACGTTCGTAGTAGCAGCAGCAGTGTACAAACTTGCAACGACCGTCCACAAGAAGCACTCATTTTCGCTATTCTTTTCGTTCACCACCGCTTTTTTCAGGACGATGGCGCGCGGGAGCGGTACTTCGCAACCGGCTCGAAGTGGATTATGCTTATTTATAATCACTAGAATATTTAACACAGCCCTCAGGGTCCATCCACTGTCACGATCTTGAAACTCCTCGAGCATCACTAGCGTGGGAGCGACTACGTGCTTCAAATACCACTTACGCACGTTCGATGTCTTGAACAGTACGCGATTTCGCGTACCGAAACTTTTCATATCCGTGTTAGTAGTAGGACTAGGGGGATTCTAGACCAGATCCTCTGAGGGGAGCGCGGGGGCGGGTGGAAGTGAGGGCGCGCGGGGTGTGCGGTGGGGGAACTTTAGGCACGGGGACAGCGGGGAGTGGAAGACTGGTTGCGCGCGCACGAGCCGCGGAGTGGGGGAAGCCGCAATCGTGGAGGGGAGTAGTCCAGGCTGAGCAGCCGCGGAGACCTTTCCAGACCTAGCCCACCGTCAGAAATTTTTCAGTGGGAGGGAATGACCCACAGCAGAAATTTTTTCATACCTAACCGTTGGAGGGAATGACCTTGGCCCACCCCTGAAAATTTTTTTACACCTGACCCACCCCCGAAAATTGTTCAGACCTGGCCCACTCCGATCTAGCGAACCAATATGCAGCAGAAATTTTTCCCAAGCGCAGAGATATAATAATTTTTATCAGAAATTGTTTCGGGCGATGTCGGGAAAGATCGACGTTTTACAAACCATATATTCGGGGACGGTAAAAAGAGAGCATTACTTAGTGGCACAAGCACAGTTATTTTAAAGCTAAATTCGGGGGAGGGAAAGAGACGGCACCACATAGTGGTATAATCGCAGGCATTCTAAAGCTAACAGTATTTCAAAAATGTTTTTTTTTCAATCTTAACGTCGCAGCGTATCGCGCGATCGTATTTAATTTGACTCCTCCGGAGCAACCGTGTGGGATGATGTCATTTGGTGGCGCGAAGAAGTCGCGGATCGTGGAATTATGCGGTGTCAGCAGAAATTTTATTCCAAACCAACAGACACTTTTTCCCCAACGCAGAGAAATAATAATTTTGAATCGTCGAATCTTAAAAGTATGTGGTGAGGAGTGAAGGAGGGTAAATAAAATAGACATAATATATGTTTTAAATGATTATATATTTAAAATTGAAAGAATATAAGAATAATGAAGGAGAATAAAAGAAAAAAATATATAAAATAAAAAAGAAAAAACATAAGAAAAGAAAAAATATAAAAGAAATAATGAAATATATATATATATATATATATATATATATATATATATATATATGTCGGAATTTGAGGAAAAGATGAAGCCTCAGGGAGTGATTCGGCGTTTCCGCTAGTTCTTCTTCTCGCAAGTCGTCTCATTTTTTTTTATTTGAATTTAAACAGGATTGAACAATGCAATTATATAGAACTTTCAAGGAATTACTTTAGGACAAACTATGAACTATACTTCTATTTAAATCGAAAACTAATGAATTCTCGGGAAAGGAAAGTTGGACTCTCCTCGATCAGGATTTCTTTTTGAATGAATTCCTTTTTCGGTTGCTAAACTACCACTTTTGTTTCCCTTCCGAGACTACATTCAAGCGCTCACTCACAGTCTGACGCTTGCGTTTTCGATTGGCGCCAAAGTTATCTCGCAATTCAATCATACGTGACTTCGTGTTGTCATTAGTAATTACATTAGCAATAGATTGTAAAGATCGACTATCTATTTGCTCAACCCTGTGTAGGCATTGCAATGAAATAAACGATACATCCCAGCTAAATTTATTATTATTCATTGTTTATTTTCTTTTCAATTTTTGGTATTCTCCGACAAATATAACTATTGGTGAGGCGGGGGCGGCGACGGCGATGGGGGGGATGGGGGCGATGGGGGCGATGGGGGCGATGGGGGCGACGGCGGCTGTGGAGGCGGCGGCTGTGGAGGCGGCGGTGTATGGGATGATTGGGGCCGCGGCCTAACGTTGATCCAGGGGGGCGATGGAGGCCGCGGCCGTCGCAGGGACCCCCCTGGATACGGTCCCCACGGGTGCCGCACATGCGCAGCTATCACCGATCCAATTGCAGGTCCCGACCGCCGCATGTGTACGGCCTGGGGCACGTCGGCCTCCAGACCCGCCAGCCATGCCCTGAAAATATGCAGTGGCAAGTCCTAGAACACACACACACAAATATCGATATATTACGGATACATTATATGCAATAAACATCGAATGCAAACCAACACCAAAGTATTACATACCTGTGGAGGTGGCGACGGCGGCGGCGGCGGCGGCGACCAAATAGGGCCGCTCCAATCGTGCGACCACTGTGGCGATTCTGGCGGAGAGTTCTAGAAAATAGAAACCTCGATATAATATTTATAGCCGCGGGATCGAACTCGATTTCAACTGTTAAACGCGATAAATATTTTAAAGTACATACCTCGGGACCGCACTGCGGAGCGATTCGCGTCAATTCCATTTTCACAAAAAATGTCACCTCAAAAAACCTGTCGACTGTTCGATGTCACAGCGGTTGACGGACAACTGGTCTCGCTGCATCTCCAAGCTCCCGCATGTAGATCCATGTCCAAAGTTGCATAGCTTTGTAAAATAGGATGTCTTTGTGCACCACCTGCATATTCGCTGACCATCCTCTCCTTCAATGCATCTTCTTCGAATTATTCACTGACCACACTCTCCTTTTTTCTTTGCACTCGTCTTCTTCCTCTTCTTCTTTGGACACATCAATCGAACCACTTTCAACGTCTAACGTACCACGCTGAACGTGTATCGAACGTGTATTGAACCACTTTGATCACGTATCGAACGTGTACCGTACCACTTTCAACGTCTATCGTACCACTCTGGACATGTATCGAACGTCAATCGAACCACAGACCAGGTATAGGATAGACCTATCACGCAATGTAATTTTGTGTCACATGCTCGGGGGGCTCGCGAGCCCCCTTACCATTTTCGTGTCACACCCAACGTTATCGATTCAGTCTAAAATAAGATTACAATGCTACGAGTGGTAAGAATTAAAATTAAATCTTATCGGAAACATTTAAAATCTAAAATGGCCTGAGCGTTATGACTAATTTCAAGAAACATGTTGTATAATTCCGTTTACTAATACATTTTAATAGAAGCATAATTTGCACTTATTTCCATAAATTTCGATCATATATTATATATAAATACAACCGCGTAATAAATATTTGTACAGTCTCTTAGGTTATATTTTGTGTCACTTCGAGGAGCGGATTTTCTGTGGCCTCGAAGTGACAGAAAATATACTTAACCTATATGCTACATGATAATAAATGTTTATTGGATATTTCGTTCTTTTACGCTACATTTGTGAACTTTTTATTACTTAACATCCTTCCCAAATATTATTATTACGCCGCAACGGTATATTTATGAAGTCGATGAGCGTAATTATTCGTGGTTAAGAAATAAAAATTTCCATTCATAACGTCATTTTTTGAGTACATTTCATCGAAATAGTAAATGTTAGCTTAATTTGTTTATGTTTGCTAAGTTCATGCGTTTTATTAGACTCTAATTGATTTTAGCATCAATTTTCATGTTTACAGATTTCTATGCTTAATGAAGTTTTGGCATCAATTTTCACATTTGCAATGTCATGGAATTGTTCGAGATTGTAACTAATTTTAGCTTCTATTCTTAAATTCACATCTCTGTGCATGGAAAAAGGTTAGCACCGTTGGGAACGGTGCTCGAAAAGTGAGCACCGTCGGCGACGGTGCCAACACCGTAAAAACCAGTGATGGGCCCATTCACGGCTCTGTTCAGTAGGGAAAGGAGATTCTCCTCGATTCTTCTAGAATCGATCGATTCTCTTTCTGAAGAATCGATTATTTTACCGATTATTCTCGAAATCGATTCCCGATAACTCGATTATTTTCTAACCAAGAATCGAGAAAAATTAACATCTTCATCTATATCTCATTCATCTTCTGAATCTGCCAGGCAAGTTGCTAATTATTAATCACTATGAATATGTATAATTAATTTTGTTTATCAAATAACTTTCAACTTTATTCTTAATACAAGTTTTGATTTAATAGAAAGAGAGCATGATATAATTAAGCTTTTAAATGCACACTTTGTATTTTTAAGAATTTTCTAATTATAATCTTTTATTTTTTAGTCTCTACAAATGAAAATAAAATTCAGATGTCTTAAATTAAATAAACTACAACTGTATATAAAAACTAAAATTTTATGTGTTGCACGAGCGCGCGTGTGAGAGTTTCGTGGATGTATACACTATACCTTTTAAAAAGATTTTGTAATATATGCTTAAAATACAGAATATGGGTGGTATTCACAGTCGTTGCTTAAGACTAAGATCGTCTTAAGCATTCGGCATCCTTTACTAGTCTACACGGAAAAAGGTCAGCACCGTTAGGATCGATGAAAGGCCAGCACCGTAAAAACCGGTGCTGGGCGCTGTTCAGCATCGAAAAACACATTTGTGAATGGACCTACCACCGATATTTTCGCCCATTCACAACGGTGTTTTTCGATGTCGAACAGCGCTGTGAATGGGGCCCAGCACCGGTTTTTACGGTGCTCAGCATCGTTGGGAATGGTGCTGGCTTTTCATCGTTCGTTATGGTGCTGACCTTTTTCGCTTAAGACGATTTAATAAGTATGCGACTATGAATAGCGGCCTATATGTATATTACATACTGTATTTTCCAATATAATGATTCAATAAAAATTCTTTTTATCTTACAGTTAATTGATTCTATTCCCAGATAGCACACGACGTCTATAAGCCGTTTTTAAGACGTCTTGAAAGTCTAAAAGACGTCTTAAAGACGGCTTATAGACGTGTGCTATCTGGGTCCTTTCATCGATTCTTCGATTCTTTTTGGAAATAATCGATTCTTAAGCATCGATGTTTCATTACAATGGATTCTTAAGTATCGATTCTTTTGAACGGAATCGCCCTTCCCTAATTTTCTGTCACTTCGAGGACAGAAAATCAGCTCCTCGAAGTGACAGAAAATATAACCTATATGCTATACCCAATTTCATAAATATACTGTTGCGGCGTAACAATAATATTTTGGAAGGATGTTACGTTATGAAAAGTTCACAAATGTAGCGTAAAAGAACGAAATAGTCAATAAACATTTATTGTCATGTAGCATATAGGTTATATTTTCTGTCATTTCGAGGAGGGGGCCACATAATAATCGCGCGCATCCAGCCTGCGCATTTTTTCCCACCCCACATTAGTTGTAGTTGAAACGATATTTTTGAACCTGGGTACGCGGAAAATTGACTTGTGGTCCCAAGCGGGAGAAAAGTTATTTCATTAAATTCTTTATATTTAGTGGGATTATTACTAGGGACTGTAGCCGTAATTAATTCTTTTATATTTCGAAGAACTGTCTTTAAATATTTAAATAATTACTTTAAGCCACTCTGACATTCAATTGACTAACCTGCTAAGAAAACTATTAAAAATGTTATATTACGCGACTAAATACATGCTTTTCTGACTTTCTTTCTTCCATAAAATATGGTAAGATCGGATTTTTTGAGTTGGTCTTAGAAACGTTTTACAACATTTACGCTTGAGACAACGCAATACAGTATTTCCTCTAGTTCCTATCACTCTTCTAAATATGGAAACATAGGTATCAGGTTTACATAGGTTTCTAAAATTGTTCAGAAGCTACCGACTCTTTATAGCAACATGTTGGTCGGTGCTTGGAAGGAATATAGGGGCATTAATATGCAGTATCCTCTAATGGAAAAATAATTTTTTAATATTGTTATCATTATGCAAACATCTGTATTGTATGTCAAATTTTTCTACTAAAATGAAACCAATTACGACGCAATTTGGTACGAGGAAGGTACGGCAAAATATTGGTACAGAATATTTTTTTTAAAGCCCAACAAATAATACGATAGCGAACGTTTAGTATATGTGCGGCCTTTTTCTCATCGATTGTTGAGGTCAAGGCCCCCGAAAAATTCGTCTTTTTTTAAAACAGATACCGTTCCCAGAAACGCGATGCACCTGAAGGCAAAAATCGATGCGACTTGAAATGTCTTGCAAGCAGAGCTCGCTAAATCAGGCGTTTACTCTTAATGAATCTTTACCAGTTCGTAGCATATGTCAAGCAAAATACAGTATCGTCTCCCTGAGGACTCGCTGGTCGGGACCGGCGTTGAGCCCGTATCGTAGACAAAGCTCTAATTCCGAGTGTTCGTTTCTCTCTTCTTTCTGGCCGAAGGGGGGAGCGAGATGGAACGCTCTGCGTGCGCGACGGGCGCGAGCGCTCAGATGGAATCGTGACTCCTCGACGCATGCGCGCGACGGTCAGATAGCCAGGCGTGGCACGAGTCTTTTTTGCGCCCTAGGCGAACTTGTCCAATTGAGCCCTATATTATAATACATTTATTTGAGATTATTGATGACCTTACTCTGAATTTTTATTCGTAGTTTCAAATAGTTGCAGTACAATTTGTAATATTTCATTTAAAAATTTATTTTCAACAATGCCAACAATGAAAAGGCCATTTTGTGTCTCTTGTCAACCTTACGCCCTAGCAGTTGCCTAATTTTGTAGGTTAAAGTCATAAATAATCTCAAATAAATGTAATATAATAAAGGGCGCAATTTGACAAGTTCGCCTAGGGCGCAAAAAAGACTTGGTAGCTGGGTCTGTGTCAAAATTTTGCGAAGCGGTTCCCCTCCTGACCGTAAACGCTTGCGACCATCGCACACGCCCATCGCGCACGCAAAGGACGGAGTGTCGCGGCGTCCGAAAGACGGAGCGAGACAAAACATCAACGCGTCGTCTGTCTCGTAACGCCCTCGCTCGCTTTCAGTGCCTCTCGCTCGCTCTCGTTCCATCTCGCTCTCGCCTTCGCCGGACAAGAGTGAGACAGAAGTGGTGGGGATAGCGAAAAGTCCGTATCGTGTACACCAAACCGAGCCCTCAGGGAGACAATACTGTAATGCTGAGTTTGGTGCATCGGTTGAATACTGACAGACGTGAAACAGACGATGCAATAACCAAAGGCGGGAACGCGTGTTAGACGAAATCATCTATACTATTGAAAAATGAAATTGTTAAATTTTTTGTTTTATTTTCATCACGATATTTGTAACATATTATATGAAATTTTCCGGATGAAAGAAAAGGCAAACACGAGGCCCTTCCTACAATTACTCCGAGTGCGCATGAATCCGTTTCTTATACTTCCTCCTCCTCTTTGTCCTTTAAAGTGATAATGAAAAAATTTATTTAAATAACTTACAATTTGGAATTCAAAGTAGGGTAGACCGGGGGTGATAGTAACAGGAGGACGACTGTAACACGTTAAATACTTAGAAAATATGATAGATATTAACACAAATTTTGTATATTTGATGAAGAATGACATTTGGATTACGCACATCCATGTCCTAGCAGTATAGATACACAATAGACATGTATAGTGAAGAAAATAACTTTTCGATACCATAAAGTAACTTTTTCTTACCGATTTAAAATTGTAATATAAATACTCCCTTTACAAGTACGTGTTTATTCTTTTTTTTTTTAATATTTAATGTAGCCATTTTTAAAGTAATAGTGATCGTTACTTATCACTTTTAAGTGTCTCGTTAATCAAAATTTATAATTTAAGTTCAAAAGCCTGGCTGGGGTCGATTGTAACATCGGCAGTCGGGGTCGGTTATACCGTGACAGATAATGTTGCAGATAATGTTGATTTTGGACACCTTTGCGTTCCAACGCAACATTTTTCGTTTATTTTTCGTATAATATCTAAAGTTTTTGACGTTCATTATCCCGCGTTACGCAGCGAAGCATTCATATTGGACAAACTATTTTTGATTATTTCCCGTGTAGTAGAGGAAAAATATCCAAATTGGTTTACTCAAGATGAATGCGCTGCTCATCGTAAAGACATGGTATATATAGCTTTAACGGTAAAAATGCACAAAGATACAGAATGGCTCGGCGAGCAATTAAGATGTGTGGGAGCATCGTTAAGTAAAAACTATTTAAAATTATCGACATTAAAGCATGTATGAAAACTTTGTCTTTTTTTAACAAGTCCCTGCCGTACCTTTTCGCTTCTATCTTCATTCATGCTCATCTTTCCACCTTATGCTTTCGCTGTATATTTTGGCTTATGCTGTATATTTTGGCTTGTGCATGATTTCGAGTATTTTCAGTGTTATATTATTCGGTGGAAGGCTTTATTTCTAAAAAATAAGGTATTTTTTTCTTGTATTTTCCTTTTTTTTCGATGAATGGTTTGGATTTGTACTAACATTGAACATACTCTAGGATGGCGAAGACCTTCTTTCACGCCTTCGCGTGGCACACCCTGTTAACTCTATTGCTTTATTTTTTTAAATCTGTATTAACATGACAGACTATAAAGTGATAGAGGAACTAAGATGAAAGAAAGGCAGAGCTTTTGTGGACATTGAGCTCCGATATTTGATAGAACATTAGTGATGGTCTCAAGCTCCGTAAATATGATATATAGGGTACTTTGGTACTTGAATCCGTAGACGATATCAATCGATTTCAACTTTAAACAAATGATTATGCACTTAGCAGCCTACGGTTCAAAGACCTTTGCTCCATACGTTACACCAGGTCTGTCTACAGTCCGGAATATACATACAGTGGCTCACAGCCATAATCGTACACTCTTTAAAATCGCGTAACATTTTTAAAATTGGTCCAAACGACTTGAGTTTTTTTGCGAAGATAGAAGGTTTAGTTTGCTAAGTGACGTGTTTCGTCATTTTGGAAAAAATTGCGATTGGCCGGAATAGCAAAAAACATAGTAAAGGTCGTTTTTTTTCAAATTTTTTTCTGAACCTGTAATGAAAATTCAAAAAACCCGTTTGTAGATTTAAGTAAGTTGTATACATGCCTAAAATTTCATCAAATTCGGTTAACGTTGCTCTGAGCTATAAACGCTTAAAGATCGCAGAATAAGATCGAAAATCGCGAAATTCACAAAATCAGCGAAAAAAATTGAAAAAAAACGACCTTTACTATTTTATTTTGCTATTCCGGCCAATTGCATTTTTTTCAAAACGACGAAACACGTCACTTAGCAAACTAATCCTTCTAGCTTCGCAAACAAACACAAGTCGTTTGGACCAATTTTAAAAATGGTATGCGATTTTAAAGAGTGTACGATTATGAGCCACTGTACATACACTAGCTTTGCTACATACTCGGCTTCGCCTGGAATTTAAATTCTGATTTTCTAAAAAAAATTTTTAATTTTTTTGTGAAAATAGTTACATGCATTTGGATTAGCCAGGCATAATGAGCGGAAGCACATTTTGTGTTGCAAGAGTTTACCGTTCGAAAGTTTTTAGGCGACAGACAAACACACAAACATAAACTTGCTGCTTTATATATTTATTAAAATACATTATATCTAAAAGTATAATAGTCCAAATGGATAATTTTATCTAACGCTATTAATATTGTTATTTAAAAGATCTCTTTCCTAATACTTTATACATTTTATTCTTTTTACAGTCTAGAATGTTATATAAGTAATAAATTATGACCGTGAGAAGAAAAGGAGTTCACAAATATTATACAGTTATATTATTTTTGTCTTTTGTATGACAGCTTTTAGTAAATAAATAAAAAGGCCATATTTCATATATAAAACAGTGTGTTTCTTTCACCACTATCTCATATGTTCATATCTACTTGCCCGAATGACGTCGTGTTTGATTTTCCTTTTATTAAAAAAATTTCACTAATTTGCCATAAATGCTCGAATAAAGACAAAACAGAGAATGTAAAAATTTCATCTTACAATTAGCTTAGCATGTGTATATACATGTTTTTCGCTTTTAGCTACTGCTTATGGCTTTTGCAGAATTTATAGAAGTGAAATCTGCTTCAATACGGGCATTTGAGCATAGCTCGTCCGTGGGCTGACATGACATGCGAAAATCAGGCGCATGGAGAATGCAAGAAGACAGTGTAGGTATCATACTTTGTTGCCGCTGCCAGAATGATCGTTTGTCGCGTAAAGGACCTCCGTGCCGTTTCCCTCCCATTTTATCTCACTCGCGAGTCGCGATGTCCGTAAAACAGAACCTTTTTTTTACTTGTACTTTAAAAAATACCATAACTGTTTTCTCATATGTACTCTAGGAATAATGAAAACAGACCTTAACGCAAGTAATACACTCGGGTACTTACATCGTAGATGTTTTTTACCATTTTTAAATCCATACAATAGTTAATAAGGAAAGGGCCAATCAATTTGTAACGAAACGTAGAGTTTTAACTACTAATCTACCGTTCCCAAGTAATAAAGAAACTATTGCAAAATGTCCTCGGGTCCCGAAAACTACGAATATAGATTTTACAAAAACGTTTGGATTCCTTGTTCTCAATGATTTATACATGTCGCAGGATGGTCACCGTCTAGTTAGACATGCGCGGAGTGCAGAGATTTGCGGAAATGTCAGTAACAGCGTCAATTTTTAATATTTTTTGACGTACGACACGCGAAAATGCTAGTTAAGTATTCAACTACACGTAAAGCATTAAAAATCAATGTCATCTTGCAATTTATAGCTTGTATAAGAGTAGTGGGGCTATGCCGATTCTGGACTAAATGGGTGCGAGGGGTGAGGCGGGGCGGGGGGTACCGAGTTCGTCGGTGAGGGGGATGACGTCACAGGGGCGGGGGATTTCAAGATGGCGTCGCGCGAGCAACCGTTTGCCGTACGCGTGCGGGGATCGGTGCGCAGGCGCAAAGGGATGTACCACGGATGCTGTAATTCGACACAGACGACGATTCGAGATTAATTAACCTAAACAGCGAACCGTCTCACGATCGCCGTGAAAGAATGCAACGTCGCGCTCGTATAAACATTCGCCTACGCAATATAATTCGACGCGCTATCGCGATAACTATTCGAGATCGATTAATCTAAACAGCGCAACCGCCTCGCGAAAGAATGCAACGTCGCGCTCGTATAAACATCCGCCAACGAAAGCATGCGCCAACGAAACCGTAGAGCGATAATTATTCGACCATCGTCTCGAATATTTTTTTTTAAAGTTTGGGGCCGTCGTCTTATCAACAACGCTGTAATTCGACACGCGTGGTAACGCATGTCAGGACCGCCCATACTGCCTATCCTAAAACACAACCATCATTCGCCAAGTCTATACCTCTAAGGATGACATAGCGAGGAAAAAAACCAGACATCCGGCTAGCAAACCTATCCAGACTGCTCGGTCGGATCGTCTCACCAGGGTTACGGTTTATGACCGCATTGTTCCACGAGTCAGCGGCATGTGTCGATTCGAGGGTACCACTTACCACTCGCTGACAGAGCAATTCCGCGGTGAATTGCCAAATTCCCAAAGAAAACGGTACGATGTCGATTGCCTCTTGGTCATCTGGCATACGAGTAATTGCCCGCCGTATTAGTACGAAAGGGTATTATAAATGAATCGTTACAGGTGTATTAGTAGGAAAGGATATTATAAATGAGTCGTTACAGGTATTAATGCAAAAATCGTTTATTTATTAAAACGTATATATACGCGTACTATAGTGGTACGTGATTTACATCGCGCAACATGGACTGCATTCCTAACGCTAACAATTCACAATCGATCAAAGAATGCCGTTCGAAGTATTCGCTTTCGGAAATTAATTTTACATAATCCGTTGGTTCGGTAGCACTACGTAGAATGTCTACGAAGGCGGTATATTTACTGCTCACGGAATATATATTTTCGGTCAACCAGGTGAACATATGATCGATGCAATGTTCATACGCGAATAGTTTACGCATCGTGACTTCCGTCATGTACAAGGTAACGCGATTATCGGTGAGTTTGACCAGTTGATAATTATGCATGCGCGTGAATTCGATTCGCAAATGATCAATTACGACGTGGGTTTGGGGCGACGTTGCGTTGTCGCGTAATCTTTGAAGTATGTCAGCCCCATTTTCCAGCAGGAGCTTCCACGTCGACATCGAAAAGCACAACTCGCACCCTTTATTGTCGACTATGGTGATCTCGACACGGCACGAACCCATGCCAATGCGAATTCCAATGGTTAGCCTTTTATAGGCTGTCGAGGTTAAAGGGTAATCGCGCCCCAGGATCCGTACGTTTAACGGTTTTGGCGTTTTCGATGTTTTTGGCGTTGCGGAGTCAGAACTGTAAGAAACGCGTACACGGAATTAATGATTTGTTCGTTTACAGTGAAAGAAGTAAGCGAACGATGTAAGTGAAAAGTGTATAGTAATATGTACGTACCTCGTATCGGATTGTTGATGTTGTTTATTGGGGGAACCGCCATCGTTGCCAGACGCACAGGACGAATCGTTGAAGCTGCGTTTGTACATTTTGATACGCACTGTACGATTATACCGATCGACGGAGAAATTGACGCGAACGATTCTTGTTAGCACTCGAGCGTAGGTGACGTTATGAAGTCCGCAAGACTGACCAACGTCGCTTTTATACAGACTCATGCACACGTACACACCAATATGCAAGAGTGTATTGTATCAATGATGGTGATGATCATGGTTGTGTTATGGCACGAACATTAATATGAAATGTGAATAGCGCGCGACAAATTCAAATGGTACGCGCGGCAGATTCAAATAGCGTACGCGCCAAATTTAAGGTGTACACGTTTCGCAGAAGAGTCGGAGACGATTCGCGGTGCGAACCATAAAAGTGCAAACCATAAAAGTACGCTATAAGCTGGAATAATTAATAACGAATCATCGAAGAAGAAACTGTGATACGGACACCCCCACCGCGCGTACTCCACAACTACCCCTAACCTGCAACGCGCAGGGCTAGAGAACCGAAATACATATAAGGACGTCGACCACCGCCGCACGGGTCAGTGCAGTTGTCACCAGCATTTTTTTCTACAAACTATGGACACGTTTGAAGTATATTTATCCGAAGCGGGGCCAGGTGTGAATGCATTTGACATGCAGCGATGTATCGTAATTGTAGTTTTGTGTTAATTGAATTGGTACGCGTATTCCATTTGACGATATTCTAATGAATTTATGCGTTTGTTACAGCAACGACATGGTGAAATCGAACGTTCGTGGCACGACGAGCGAGATCAGTTGGTGCGAAAAATCGTAAGTTTTTTTTTTGTGTAAATTGAATTGGCGCGTTCATTCAATTGGATAGCCTTCCAACAAAGTTATACGTTTGTTTCAGAAATCGATCGATAATCTGGTTAGGGCGTGTCGCGTGGAGCGGGGGGATTGCATTCGATATCTCGTAAGTGATGTTTCGAAAAAATTAATTTGGTACGCGTACACCATTTAACAGTGTTTTAATAGAATCGCGTGTTTGTTACAGCACAAACGAGAGATCGAAATGTGGCAATGGAGCGTCGAATTTCTTGAGACGGTCGGGCGCCTCGTAAGTGATGTATCGGGAAAATTATTCTGATGCGTGTACACCAATCGACGATGATTTAATCGTTTCACACGTTTGTTTCATTCAGCGTGGAGCTGACATCCAGGCCCATGCGCGTGATCGTGATCGGGACATCATAATTCAGTTACTCGTAAGTGATGTTTTGTGTATATCGTATTGGTGCGCGTACAGTATTCGACGATGTTTTAAACGAGTCATGGGTCTGTTTCAGCATCGCCAATACCCGACGAGGAGGGACAGACGTATCTGCAGCGAGTTGAGGGAAAAAATTCAGTTAGCCCGACGTATGTGGCGGGAGGATACGCTAGAAGTTGAATTTTTGGCGTTCGAAGGAGAGTTTTGGGGGCTGAGGCGATTGTTCGAAGAGTGAGTATAAGTGAATTTTAATTGTTTGGTGTTTCGCGTGCTAATGCCAACGTTTTATATAATAATAATAATAATTTGGTGTTTTCTCTGTGTGTTGCAGGACGTAATATCGCGTCGAATTTTTTCTTTTTTAAAATAATTTTATCTTTTTTAAAATAATTTTTTCTTTTTTAAAATAATTTTTAAACATTATAAAGATTCAACAATTTTTTAAATAAATATATATATATTTTTATTAAAACAGTGTGTGATTATTAATATACATCCATGCATGCATACTTAAATTATAAAAAAACAGTATTTGCGTGAAATGACGTTCATACGGGAGGGGTATTCTTGCTCGCGGGTGAATAAAATAAGTCGTCGTCGTCGTTGCGCTCACCGCCACTGCCGCCGTTGTTCTCATCTTCGCCGTTGTGCTCGTCGTCGTCGTCGCTATGGTTCTCATCGCTATAGAAACAAAAAAAAAAATAATTAATACATATTCGTTTCTCTGCGTACGACGCGTAAAGTAGACGCAATGCGTGTATAGGACTTACATTAGGCGACGCTGCGTATATAATTCCATATCTTATGGATGTTCTCTAGCGCGCAAAGGCCATCGTTGTCGTGAAACGCGCATCATGGAGCATTCTATGAAGACATAGACTTCAGGTTAGGAACGTCGGTATCATCGTAGTCGTTCACGGCGTTAGGCGTGATCCCGCAATAATCATCGTCAACGTCGTAGCCGCCGTCGTCCTCAACGGTTCGAGCGTTGTTGATCCTTTTTCCCTTCAGCTTGTACAGATCACAGATATCATCGACGATTATGTTCGGTAGTAGCGACAGCATCCAGGTTCTCTTTTCCGCACCTTTCACGATGGCGAAGTCGATGTTCGCGAGTGCGCCGGCGAGCAGTCCCGGAAATTTTTCCAGTATGGAACGCAGCCATCCGACCAGTGAAGCCCGTGATGATGCTTCGCGAGCCAGGACGCTTGACATTTATCGAACGAATTCAGGTGATTCCAGAAGTATGGCGATTCGAAGATCCAGTGGCTGATCGTCGACGTTTCATCGTTATTGCTGCTGCTGTCGTTGCTGATGCTCGTGCGAATCGCGATCTCTTTCACGACGAAGTCACGTTCGGTTTTGAAATCTTGCAGGTCGACAACGGCGAACATCGTTACTCGTATAAGTAGTAGAAGTAGTAGTAGTAGTAGTAGTAGTAACGTCGGTAGCGAAACAGTAACTGAGGACTTTGACATCGACATCGCCGTTTTAAAACAGTAGTAGTATTCGCAGTAGTAGTAGTAGTATTAGTAGTAGTAGTAGTAATCGTTCACGTACGCAAACTATACTAGTTTGCGTACCACGTTGGTTAAAGGGTTGTATTCGATTATGCGGTCGTATATCATGAAACAGTACGCGGTAGTATTAGCGGGAACATTTTCTTTGCATTCGAACTCTATTCGCACGTCCACCGTAGCGCTCTTCAACGACTGTTCTCCGTGACCGTAGTACGATCGAGGGAATTTCGCGTACATATCGTACAGGATCGCGTATTTATACTTATCGAAATCCAAGTTCAAGTCGTCGTACGGATACACCTCGGAATTTAGGTACAATCGAACGTTTGTGAGATTACACGGATCGAACGTGCTCGAGGATCTATCGGAGCGACGCTGTCGATCAGTTTGTATGGCGAATATCACGTATCGAGGTTTCTCGATTTGCGACGTAGCTTTCACGGTCCACGTGTGCTTCGTTGTCGCCTGCAGTAACGGGTACTTGTTCATGGCCCACGATCGTAAACTCTTCGCGATCGGCCGACCGCTTTCCAGGATACGCAGCATCGCTAGTTTATTCGCATCGTCCAGAACGACGTGGGGCATACGCCACTGAACCTTGCGTATCTCCAGTTTCGGTCTCGCAGTGGCGGACGCACAGTGCATCGCATTCGTATCGACTCGCGATCGAATAAGAATCAGCTCGTGCCGCGCGTTCATCACGATTTGTTTGTAATCCTCGCAGAATCCTAATAACATGCTCATGGGTACGCAGAAATTGAAAGAGCCCGAATGAAAAATATCTTTATCGTAGTCGATGGTATGATTCCAACCGGTATTCGCGAGCGCTTTGCTTCTGTCGACCGACAATGAAACGTAATTTTTCAACGTGGTAGTGATCCCCGGATTTCGGCAATGATCGATCTCGATACCGTTCAATTCGTATCGAATCTCATCGAACATGAACGCTACGCAATTGTTGTCGAGAACCGCGTTCGCGGACGTTGCCGGGCTTTTCGCATCCTGCGCCGTCAACGTGCCACGACCTTCGATATAGAGAAAACATTCGCACGGGAGCGTGTACAGATCTTGCTGCTGTATGGGGATTCTTATCTCATCGTTATTGTCGAACGTCGTGTTGGCGTACGGATTATACGTGTGGTAATCGATCTTCCTGATACGATTGTCGAAGGTTGGCGTATTCGCCACGTCCAGAATAATAGACATCGCGTCGCGCTCTCCGCTTGTCTAATAGACGACGACGAATCCTAGCGATCGTAAAAAACGCGCGTTTCGACGAGTCAACGGCTTTCTTATGCTTCTTACCGGTCCTCTTCTTATCGTTCCACCCGTATTTATTCTAATTCCACTTTCGCTTTCCGATGTAGGGTTGCGCCGATGACGCGAGACAGAGACGGCAGGAGTAGCAGCGGCAGCGACGATTGATGATTCGTAGGTGTGATCTAACACTAACATACTACGCACACGCGCGTGCACGCGCGGTCACGCTACTTATCGCGCGAACGTCGTTGAACGTGCAGACGAATCGTTATTTCTTCCCCACGGAAATCTATAGGACGATCGTACTGATCGACGATGCACAACGTTAGATCGCGTATTGCGCGTGCGACGATCGGCAGGTAAATGACGTGTCGCGGAGTTTCCGATATCTTATATCCCTGCGGCACGCGAGTCGAAAATTCATGGATCGTGTGTACGGGTTTATCGTTACTGTACGCGCTGGTAGTAACGTTGTACGTTACTCTGATCACGTTAACGTTTATAATATTCACGGGTACGTCCGACTCGTGCCAGATTCTCGGCAATAAGACGCGATTCGGGGAAAATCCTAGCAGCGAGCCCACGTTGTCCGGTCTCGTATAGTCTACGAAGAACGAGCAGTATAGCTCGGTCTTCATGGTGTTGTTGTTAGCTCGTAGCATTATAGGGTACTTGTCGTCATCGCCGTTCTCGGTGTTACCGAGTCTTCGAGGATATCGATCGAGCAATCGTTGCTTCAGATACTCGGCGACAGCGTCTAATTCGTAGGAGCCGTGGGGGATCGTAATGCGTTCGTAAGCGGCGTCGACGATGGAGTCGTTGCCGGTCTCATAGTTCACCATGAAATAGAATTTATCGTTGCTCGAGTCGATGTTCGGAATCGTGTGAAACGTCTCCAAGTCCGCGAGTCCTAATTCGTATTGACCGTCGCTCAAATCTATCGGCGGGAAATAATTTACCGTGAGCACGCTGCTGCGACTCGTTAACGTGAGCGTGAACGACATATCATAGATTACACTCGCGAGACGGAGAGAGAGGATGTGACGCGCGCGTAAGAATACTCGGCAATTTATCCGATGTTACGAGTCTTTATTATAGAAAGTAGTAGGGCTAGGCGGTTTCTAACACGGGTCCTCTGAGGGGGGCGCGGGGGCGGGTGGAAGTGAGGGCGCGCGGGGGAGTGCGGTGGGGGGAACTATAGGCGCGGGGACAGCGGGGAGTGGAAGACTGGTTGCGCGCGCACGAGCCGCGGAGTGGGGGAAGCCGTAATCGTGGAGGGGATCAGTCCAGGCCGAGCGGCCGCGGAGACCTCTCCAGACCTGCCCCGCCGTCAGAAATTTTTTCAGAGGGGGAACGACCTGCAGCCGAAATTTTTTAATACCTAACCGAGGGAGGGAACGACCTTGGCCCACCCCGAAAATTGTTTTCACCCTTGGCCCACACCGATCTAGCGAACCGCCAAGCGCAAAGAAATAATAATAATTTATCAGAAATTGTTTCGAGCGACGTTTTACAAATCGCATATTCGGGGAGGGAAAGAGACGGCACTATATAGTGGTACAAGCTAAATTAGGTGGAGGGAAAGAGATAGCACAATCGCATGCATTCTAAAGCTAACAGTATTTCAAAATGTTTTTCAATCTTAACGTCGCAGCGTATCGCGAGTAATTTGACTCCCCTGGAGCAGCCGTGCGGGATGACATCATTTTCGCGGCTCGAGTCACAGAATTATGCGGTGTCAGGAGAAATAATACTTTTGGGAACGTCGAATCTTAGAATTGAGGAGAGAAGGAGGGTAAATAAAATGGAGAAATAATGTAAGTTTAAGAAATTTATTTTAATATTAAAGCATGCAAAATATAAATATAAATATATATAAAAAGAATAAAATAATAAAAAAAGAATAAAGAATATAATAAAAAAAGAATAAAGAATAAAATAGAATATAAATATATATAAAATAGAATATAAATATATATAAAAAGAATAAAATAAAATATAAATATAAATATAAATATAAATACAAATATAAAAAAGAATATAATAAAAAAAGAATATAATAAAAAAAGAATAAAGAATAAAATAGAATACAAATATAATAATAAAAAAGAATAAAAATAATAAAATAATAAAATAATAAAATAATAAAATAAAAGAATAAAAGAATATAATAAAAAAAGAATAAAGAATAAAATAAAATAAACTAAACTAAAATAAAAATAAGAAAAAAAACTTAAAACTATTGGGGTGGCGACGGCGAAGGGGGGGATGGGGGCGACGGTGAAATGAACAGCCGCCGCCGTCGCCGAGCTCCTCTAGGATATGGCCGCAGCCGCGCGGCCCCATACAGTGGCTCGTGCCGCATCCGCAGGTCCAGCTGTGGTATGTCATAGAACAAAGACACAAATATCGATATAATACGGATACATTAAACCGAATAAACATCAAACGTACAAAGCAATGCAAAGTATTGCATACCTGCGGAGGCGGCGGCGGCGACAGCGGCGACGGTGGCGAAGGCGAAGGCGAAGGCGAAGGCGAAGGCGAAGGCGAAGGCGAAGGCGAAGGCGAAGGCGAAGGCGAAGGCGAAGGCGAAGGCGAAGGCGAAGGCGAAGGCGAAGGCGAAGGCGAAGGCGAAGGCGAAGGCGAAAGAGCGAAGGCGAAGGCGAGCGAAGGCGAAGAGCGAAGGCGAAGGCGAAAACGAAAAACGAAAAACGAAAACGAAGCGAAGGCGAAGGCGAAAACGAAAACGAAGGCGAAGGCGAAGGCGAAGGCGAAGGCGAAGGCGAAGCGAAAAGCGAAGGCGAAGGCGAAGGCGAAAACGAAAAACGAAGGCGAAAACGAAGCGAAGCGAAAACGAAGGCGAAGGCGAAGGCGAAAAGGCGAAGGCGAAGGCGAGCGAAGGCGAAGGCGAAAACGAAAAACGAAGCGAAAACGAAAACGAAAACGAAAAACGAAGGCGAGCGAAGGCGAAGGCGAAGGCGAAGGCGAAGGCGAAGGCGAAGGCGAAGGCGAAGGCGAAGGCGAAGGCGAAGGCGAAGGCGAAGGCGAAGGCGAAGGCGAAGGCGAAGGCGAAGGCGAAGGCGAAGGCGAAGGCGAAGGCGAAGGCGAAGGCGAAGGCGAAGGCGAAGGCGAAGGCGAAGGCGAACGCGAAGGCGAAGGCGAAGGCGAAGGCGAAGGCGAAGGCGAAGGCGAAGGCGAAGGCGAAGGCGAAGGCGAAGGCGAAGGCGAAGGCGAAGGCGAAGGCGAAGGCGAAGGCGAAGGCGAAGGCGAAGGCGAAGGCGAAGGCGAAGGCGAAGGCGAAGGCGAAGGCGAAGGCGAAAGCGAAGGCGAAGGCGAAGGCGAAGGCGAAGGCGAAGGCGAAGGCGAAGGCGAAGGCGAAGGCGAAGGCGAAGGCGAAGGCGAAGGCGAAGGCGAAGAGCGAAGGCGAAGGCGAAGGCGAAGGCGAAGGCGAAGGCGAAGGCGAAGGCGAAGGCGAAGGCGAAGGCGAAGGCGAAGGCGAAGGCGAAGGCGAAGAGCGAAGGCGAGCGAAGGCGAAGGCGAAGGCGAAGAGCGAAAACGAAGGCGAAGAGCGAAGGCGAGGCGAAGCGAAGGCGAAGGCGAAGGCGAAGGCGAGCGAAGGCGAAGGCGAAGGCGAAGGCGAAGGCGAAGGCGAAGGCGAAGGCGAAGGCGAAGGCGAAGGCGAAGGCGAAGGCGAAGGCGAAGGCGAAGGCGAAGGCGAAGGCGAAGGCGAAGGCGAAGGCGAAGGCGAAGGCGAAGGCGAAGGCGAAGGCGAAGGCGAAGGCGAAGGCGAAGGCGAAGGCGAAGGCGAAGGCGAAGGCGAAGGCGAAGGCGAAGGCGAAGGCGAAGGCGAAGGCGAAGGCGAAGGCGAAGGCGAAGGCGAAGGCGAAGGGGAAGGCGAAGGCGAAGGCGAAGGCGAAGGCGAAGGCGAAGGCGAAGGCGAAGGCGAAGGCGAAGGCGAAGGCGAAGGCGAAGGCGAAGGCGAAGGCGAAGGCGAAGGCGAAGGCGAAGGCGAAGGCGAAGGCGAAGGCGAAGGCGAAGGCGAAGGCGAAGGCGAAGGCGAAGGCGAAGGCGAAGGCGAAGGCGAAGGCGAAGGCGAAGGCGAAGGCGAAGGCGAAGGCGAAGGCGAAGGCGAAGGCGAAGGCGAAGGCGAAGGCGAAGGCGAAGGCGAAGGCGAAGGCGAAGGCGAAGGCGAAGGCGAAGGCGAAGGCGAAGGCGAAGGCGAAGGCGAAGGCGAAGGCGAAGGCGAAGGCGAAGGCGAAGGCGAAGGCGAAGGCGAAGGCGAGGCGAAGGCGAAGGCGAAGGCGAAGGCGAAGGCGAAGGCGAAAAACGAAGGCGAAGGCGAAAACGAAAAACGAAAAACGAAGGCGAAGGCGAAGGCGAAGGCGAAGGCGAAAAACGAAGGCGAAGGCGAAGGCGAAGGCGAAGGCGAAGGCGAAGAGCGAAGGCGAAGGCGAAGGCGAAAAACGAAACGAAAAACGAAAAACGAGCGAAGGCGAAGGCGAAGGCGAAGGCGAAGGCGAAGGCGAAGGCGAAGGCGAAGGCGAAGGCGAAGGCGAAGGCGAAGGCGAAGGCGAAGGCGAAGGCCAAGGCGAAGGCGAAGGCGAAGGCGAAGGCGAAGGCGAAGGCGAAGGCGAAGGCGAAGGCGAAGGCGAAGGCGAAGGCGAAGGCGAAGGCGAAGGCGAAGGCGAAGGCGAAGGCGAAGGCGAAGGCGAAGGCGAAGGCGAAGGCGAAGGCGAAGGCGAAGGCGAAGGCGAAGGCGAAGGCGAAGGCGAAGGCGAAGGCGAAGGCGAAGGCGAAGGCGAAGGCGAAGGCGAAGGCGAAGGCGAAGGCGAAGGCGAAGGCGAAGGCGAAGGCGAAGGCGAAGGCGAAGGCGAAGGCGAAGGCGAAGGCGAAGGCGAAGGCGAAGGCGAAGGCGAAGGCGAAGGCGAAGGCGAAGGCGAAGGCGAAGGCGAAGGCGAAGGCGAAGGCGAAGGCGAAGGCGAAGGCGAAGGCGAAGGCGAAGGCGAAGGCGAAGGCGAAGGCGAAGGCGAAGGCGAAGGCGAAGGCGAAGGCGAAGGCGAAGGCGAAGGCGAAGGCGAAGGCGAAGGCGAAGGCGAAGGCGAAGGCGAAGGCGAAGGCGAAGGCGAAGGCGAAGGCGAAGGCGAAGGCGAAGGCGAAGGCGAAGGCGAAGGCGAAGGCGAAGGCGAAGGCGAAGGCGAAGGCGAAGGCGAAGGCGAAGGCGAAGGCGAAGGCGAAGGCGAAGGCGAAGGCGAAGGCGAAGGCGAAGGCGAAGGCGAAGGCGAAGGCGAAGGCGAAGGCGAAGGCGAAGGCGAAGGCGAAGGCGAAGGCGAAGGCGAAGGCGAAGGCGAAGGCGAAGGCGAAGGCGAAGGCGAAGGCGAAGGCGAAGGCGAAGGCGAAGGCGAAGGCGAAGGCGAAGGCGAAGGCGAAGGCGAAGGCGAAGGCGAAGGCGAAGGCGAAGGCGAAGGCGAAGGCGAAGGCGAAGGCGAAGGCGAAGGCGAAGGCGAAGGCGACGGTTGGGGCGACCAAATGGGGCCGCCCCAATCTGGCGACCACTGCGGTGATTCTGGCGGAGATTTCTAGAACACAGAAACCTCGATATAATATTTACGATCGCGAGATCGAACACGATTTCAACGGTTAAACGCGATAAATGTAAAAAATATTGTTGTGTACATACCTCGGGGCCGCACTCCGGCGCAATTCTTAGAAATCCCATGTTCACAAAAGAATTTTACGCTTCAACAAAAAACTGACTGCTGCCTGTCACAACGGTTTATGGTCAACTGGTCTCGCTGCATCTCCAAGCTCCCGCATGTAGATCCATGCCCAACGTTGCATAGCTTTGCAAAAGTAAGATACCATTGTTCTCCACCTGCATTTTCGCTGACCATCCTCTCCTTCAATGCATCTTCTTCGAATTATTCACTGACCACCCTTTCCTTTTTCTTCTTCGCACTCATCTTCTCCCCCTTCTTCTTTGGACACATCATTCGACCATACCACTCTGAACGTGTATCAAACATCAATCGAACCACTTTGATCACGTACCGAACATCAATCGAACCACTTTCAACGTCTATCGAACGTGTATGGTACAACTTTCAACGTCTAACGAACCACTTTGATCACGTACTGAACATCAATCGAACCACTTTCAACGTCAATCGAACGTGTATCGAACGTCAATCGAACGTGTATCGAACGTGTATTGAACCACATTGATCATGTATCGAACGTCAATCGTACCACTCTGAACGTGTATCGAACATGTATCGAACGTCAATCGAACGTGTATCGAACGTCAATCGAACGTGTATCGTACCACTCTGGACGTGTATCGAACGTGTATCGAACGTGTATCGAACGTGTATCGAACGTGTATCGAACGTCTATCGAACCACTCTGATCGCGCATGGTACCACTCTGATCGCGCATGGTACCACTTCTACATAATAATTAAAACCATCATCTTAATCTAGCGTACATCACATGCAGGAGGTTGAGGATGGGTGGAGAAAAAAACATTTATGCATTAAAAATTGATTATATTTATTTATACATTTCTCTCTGGTGTTTAGACCACCAGTTGAATATTTTAAATACATTTTGCAATGCACAGTTCTTTGCGTGTCTGCCACATCGCAGAGTATTAACTACATTTAGCTTATTTAGAGATATGATATCATCGTAGTCAATGTCCAGTGTCTCGATGATCACGTCCGCTCTCGTATTTTCATCGAGGAAGTCCGCAAGCCAGTCGCGTTTCTGCAACCCTTTAACGTATACGATATGGGATGTGTCATCTTCTTCATCGATCGCATCAGCAACAGCTTTCGTAATTAGCTGTTTAGCCATACTGTATGGAACGTCTCCATCTTCCCACCGCAGCCCATGATGTTTTGCCACCAACCACCGAATGCTTGATTTGTCAGACTTCGTAAGAAGATATTGGGGCATCGAACTCCCAAAAATATAGTGCGAGAGAATTGTTCCCTTTCGCAGGACAGCCACTTCCTTCACAACAAATCTTCCATCAACGATGAACCCTTGCAGGTCAACAAATGTCGGTATGGCCATTATCGGTACAATTTAGAGGTCCGTTCGCTTCCAAAATAGGCGGGAGAATGCGATCTTTCTCGTAAAGCATCGCGATTTTCACGATGAAATTTTGGCACAGGAGAGGGCGAGCAAGTAGCGCGGCAATTTAAACGATTTTTCGCACCATGTTTGTCAGCGGATTGTATTCAACGGACCGATCGTACAGAAGCAGACAGTAGGCTGTAGTATTTGCAGGCACATTCTCTCTACATTCGAATTCTATGCGCACGTCCACGGAACCATTCTTGATCGACTCATTTTGTCGCGAGCAATCAATTACGACGAGGGGGCCAAATTGTAAAAATTCGGCCACGGTGATTAATGCCTCGCTGCAACTATATCCATAATACGATTTACGGAATTGCGTATACATATGAAACAAGATGGCGTGCCTATTTTTGTCAAAGTCCAAGTTCAAATCATCGTACGGGTAAAATTCCGAGTTGAGAAAAAGTTTTAGATTGATCAGTTTGCAGTTGTCGAGCTCAGTAACATCATCGCTCATCACATTCTTTCGATTAGTCTGTAGACCAAAGATAACGCATCGCGGCTTCTCCAGCTGCGCAGATGCCTTCACGGCCCACGAATGCTTGGTCGTGCTCTGCAAGAGAGGATACTCGTACAAATCCCACGATTGAAAACAAATGCTTAGGTTTTGTCTACTTTCCAAAGTATGTAGCAACGATAGCTTATTAACGTCGTTCAGCGTTACATGAGGCATCCGCCATTGCACTTTATGTAATTCAATTTCTGGTTCCAACATCGGCGATCCTATTAGAGAATTGTTGTCGTTGCGCGATTGTATTAAAATTAATTCGTGACGCGCATTAATAATCACGCGTTTGTAGCCCTCGCAAAATCCCAGCCAATATTTGAGCGGGATGCAAAAATTGAAATAATTTTTAAATATTGGCCCATTACGCCGTCTCAAGCCCCATCCTGCATTCTCCAAATTTTTGTCTTCGCCAGATGTCAGCGATACATAGTTTTTAAGCGTGCTAGTTATTCCAACGTTTCTGTTGCGGTCAATCTCCACGCCATTCAGCTCGTATCGAATCTCGTCAAATAAGAACGCCACGCAATTATTCCCCAACGTCACCGTTAATGCATCATTTGGCTTATTTATCGTCAATTTCCCCTCCACGTAGAGAAAACTTTCACACGGCAATGTGTATAAATCCTGATGCTGTATAGGTATTCTTATCTCATCGCTGTATCCAAACGTCGTGTTGACGTACGGGTTGTATGTGTGAGTCTGGAGCTTGACGATGCGATCATCAAACGTCGGCCTCCCTCCAATGCTTAGAATGTCAACCATTTTTTCAACTTAAACGCGCACAATGAATCCCAGTGATTTCAAAAATGCAATGTTCGCAGCACTGAGCCTCTTCGTTTTAGCGTGATCACAGCTGTTGCGGTTGTTGTTGTTGTTGTTGTTGTTGTTGCAAACAATTTCGCTCGGATGAACCGGGTTTCTGATGTCGTTCAACACAAGCATCTCTTTCGTTCGCACCACGCGTATTATCGTCGTCGCCGCCGTACGTGTAGTCTGATGGTAATCTCTTCACCTCGAAAATCGAGCAATCGTCCGTCTTGATCCACAACGCGAATCGTTAGATCCGTAATGACCCGTGCGGTGATCGGAAGGTAAATGATCTGTGCGGGCGTTTCCGATATCTTATATCCTGGTGGAACCCTCGGGGAAAATTCATGTATCGTATGTACGTGCTTCCCATTGTTGTACGCACCAGCGGTCACGCTACATTCTACGCGAATAATGTTTACGTTCATGATATTAATTGGATCGTCCAATTCGTGCCACCGTCCAGGTTCTAATACTCGATTCGTCGAGAATCCCAGTAGCGATCCAATGTTATTGGACTTTGTAAAGTCTACGGCGAACGAGCAGTATAGCTCGCTTTTCATGGTGTTATTGTTGGACCGCAACACTATTGGATACTTGTCGTCATCATTGCCACCGAGATTTTGAGGATACCGCTCGAGTAATCGCTGTTTCAAATACTTGGCAATAGCATCTAGTTCGTAGGACCCGTGGGGAATCGCAATGTATTCACGAGTGATGTTGTTGTTGGTGTCATAGTTTACGGCGAAGTAGAATTTATCGTTACTCGAGTCAATGTTCGGTATCGTATGATAAGTTTCAAAGGTTGTTAGACCAAGCTCGTAATCATCGTTGCTCAAATCTATGGGTGGAAAGTAGCTTACCGCGAGGGTGCTACTCTTGCCGGTTAGAGTGAATGTTAACGACATATTCCGAGCTGTACTGCTCGACTAGTACTGAATCAGAGTGGCGGGAAGTCAATCCTTAAATTTGGTACCGATCGTCTGTAGAAAGCGTAGACACAGTTGTCCACAGTTGCTCTGATTGTACTGCTGATAAGACGTTCTATTGTATTCAATCTTCACAGCATCTTTATCCAGATATTGCACCAATTCCTTGGGCGGTCGAAGATTTCCAAAGCTGTCGAAATATACAGCTCGACACCCTCTCTTCGCATACGCCACCCAATGAGTCCCCGACCCCTCGACGTTATCCAAATTTACGATGCCGCTCTCGTTTCGTCGTACTCCTCCGGCAGGTAGCGCATTACGCATAAAAACACCCCTAAAAAATGGAATACGCATACGTTTTGCCAACTCCGCCAATTGCACATCTGTAGTTACGCCCACAGGCATTTTTATTTTCTTTTCGGCGTTTTTTTTTTTCGTTTCAATATTCCCTGTCCGCGCTTGTATGGCGCGAGATAAAGTCCGCGACCTTCCATGGAGCGATTATGACGCTGCATTTCCTGCAGCTGATGTTGCGCCGCCTTATTATCGTTTACGGCCTTGGCGATCCCCGCCGCTCCACCAGCTAGTGATCCGAGAACACCTAGCAGCGGGAGAAGTGGTAATATACCACCCCGTTTTGCCACTGGAAGAATCCGCTTTTGCGGTGCTCTCTTTGCAGTCCTTTTGCGAGTTTTCATCCCCATTCCGATTTTTGTCTTGGCCTTCATAGCTGCCCAAACAGCTGTAGCAGCACCTCTTTCGCCCAGAGTCGAGTCTCGCGCAACGATGCGTTTTCGCGCTTTGTCAGCAAGTACGTTATCTGCCGCGTGCCTTTCGCTGAGAACGTTGCTGCGCGAATACGCTATATCGTGTTCGCGACACGCTGCGTCCAACGGATTGATACCTTGATCGCCTCTAGCCAATCGTTTTGCCAGACGAGTTCCTGGACCACAAAACTGGTATCCCGGGATATGTAATTCGACAGGTAGCGCGTTTATCGCCCGATTTAACAAACCGCAACCTTTCCGTACTCTCGTCGGCGACATTCGCCACAGTTTTTAATCAGTGGTGCTGGACCGTCGATATGCGTTCGCTGCCAAGGGCGATTATAATGTTCCAGACACCGACGATGCTGCCGAACCTCAGAATCGGCTTTTATATGCTCGGGGAGTCTGTCCCACAACTGATCAATGTGCTTGCCAAACACGCGCAGTAGAATAATCTTTGGTATATATTTCAACTGCTCAGAGGTTAGGTCTCGAATATCGCAATTATCCGACAGAACGAGAAGCATTTCGAATACTGAGCTGTTTTGCCTCGGCGCGGGCCTATAAATAGGGCGCGTCACCGCTTCGATGTATCAAAAATCATTTTCGCGGTTCGCAGCGAGGATGCGATTCGTGCGGCAACCTGCGACGATACGCGTGACAAATTTTGACGATAAATCGCAAATGATGTCCTCGAAAACAAGACGCAGACATGGTAGCATGCTGCCAAACACCATACGCTGCCTCATTTGCGGCCCATCAAATTGTGGAAATACCAACGTGCTGGTGAGCTTGTTGGAGAGTCCTCACGGCGTCCGCTTCGAGAACGTGTACGTGTATTCCAAATCGTTGCAACAGCCGAAATATCAGTATTTGGAGAATTTATTGACTCCGATAAATGAAATTGGCTACTTCACATTTTCGAATAACAGTGACGTCATCACACCGAGCGAATCGCTTCCGAATTCCATTTTTATCTTTGATGACGTGGCATGCGACAAGCAAGATACGATAAGGGAATACTTTGCAATGGGGCGCCACTCGAACGTTGACTGCTTCTATCTCTGTCAGACATATGCAAAGATTCCCAAACATCTTATACGCGACAATGCGAATCTGTTGCTTCTGTTTAAGCAGGATGGCACCAACTTGAAACACGTGTACAACGATCATGTAAACACTGATATGTCTTACGAGGATTTCTGCGCTTTGTGTCGTAATTGTTGGCAGCTGAAGTATGGTTTCGTGGTGATAGACAAGGATAGCGCGATGTCCAATGGACGTTACAGAAAGGGATTTAACGAGTTTGCCGTACCGTGAGATGGTCAATCATTGTCAACACGTCGGTGGGAAAACAACGTCTGCGGTGCAACAATGATCGATATCGATAGTCTGGAGATTAAGGATCGCGAGAGAATAGCGAAGGAAATTGCAAGAACCAGCGAAGCCATTCGCAAGAAACATCAGGCTTTGAAGACCGGCAAGATGGAGGAAGATATCGCGTTGGAGAGATACTTTAAACCTATTGTCGAACCCTTAAAACATATTGTGGAAAATACCGCAGCGGCAGAAGCTGAAATATCACCGCTGATGAGCACAAACGTTGAAGGGAATGAAACATTAACGCCGGAAAGAAAAATCCTGCCGAAATGGAGCATATCGCGTAAGAGAAAGAGGAAACCACGCACGTCATCGGAGTATTCACTCGTAACCTCTACACCAGTTCAATCGAAGCGAAAACGGCAGAATGTTGCATCAAACGAATCCCCGGTTCCTCCCCCGCCAATAAATACATTTCCCAGTGTACAATTGCTCACAACCAATGATGATGATGATGATGATGATGACGATGTTTTTGAAACTACTCCCGATGAGTCGTTTGCAGCATCTATTAGACAGCAACTTCAAACACCCGCGGGACAAGAAACGTTTCGCAGCCATTTGGGTCCCCTGGGACAAAAATATATGGACGCAATCATAAGTAGGGATAAAGAAACTGTCACAGACACTGTGTACGGCGTATACTTTGGCGATAGTAGAATGATGCTTGGGGATAAGGCGTTCGATATGGACAAGGCTGATAATATAATCATCGACGGTGTAAAATACAGAGGAACGCCCGGCCTTTACGAACTGATTTTCAAGAGAATTCCCGACGATGCTGTATACACCGATGCCGATAAACAAAAATACAAAAGTATACTGCTGGCGACGAATGCTTACAGACGTGGTCATTCTGCTCAAAATCCCATATTAGGAAACAAGGGATACAAGTACAAACATGTAATTGCACCGCTACTCCCTCGTGTATCAACCAATAAAGCAGGGAAAGGTCTAACGGCGCCGCGAGTCATGGTGGTAAATGATAACAAGATCGATTACATGCGCTGGGACGATCCCAACGAGCTTGTGGATCGATACCGTTTGCTGGAAGCGTCGCGTCAGGCGGGCAACAACTCGCACGACAATGAAATTCTGTCGATTGTGGAGGAACTCTACGAGGGAGGCTTCATTATAAATAAAACCGCGCACCGATGATGCGCACTGATGAAGAGATGCCGATCAACAAATTTGGAGTATCGCTCGAGAAGAGTGGCGCAGCTAGAATGGATTATTACAAATGGAACGGTTTGCTTCGAAATTATATGCGACACAACGCTCTTTGCGTGGCCGGTGCCGACTTTGATGCAAAATCACGCAAGATACGACGCGTAGCTCAACCGGTGGCTGATAGCGATGCCGTCAATAAACTATACGTGGAAAAGAGCATTAAACTTTTGAGAGAGCAGCAGGAAGAATTAGAGAAGAAGCTGATCATGTTTAAGAGAGAGATGCTGGCGCTGCAAAACAGCGTTCAAAAGATATCGCAGGCGTCGAATTCTATCCCGCAGCAGCGCTGCGAAGGAGAATCATGCGAGACGGTTGAACTTGGCAACGGACCGATGGGGCGCACATAATGCGCGTACACGATAATTATCGCATCATTCGTGTCAAAGACACCTCTGCGATCAAACATGCAGCCATCGTCGAAATCCAAGAGTAAAGAAAACCATGGTCACAAGAAGCGACAACTCGTCGAGGAATTGCATGCTCCAGCTCGAAGACATTTCCCGCGGAGGCGAGTCATAGTGCATGGATACGATGATCTGTGGCAAGCTGACGTTGTAGAAATGCGTCCATACTCGGGATTCAACCAAGGTCACCACTACATACTCACCGTCATCGATGTGCTGAGCAAGTATGCATGGGCGGTACCGCTCAAGACTAAAAGTGGTGCTGAGGTGGCTAAAGCGTTTGCAAAGATATTTAGAGATCGATATCCGAAAAATTTGCAAACCGATCAAGGAAACGAATTTTACAACGCCGATGTGCAGAAACTCTTGACAAAGCATGACATTAATCATTATTCGACGTATTCGGTGATGAAGGCCTCCGTCGTAGAACGTTTCAATCGAACTTTGAAGAACAATATGTGGAAACTGTTTACGCTCAATGGAACCTACAGATGGACCGATGCGCTATCGCGTCTACATGCAGAGTATAACGCGCGAAAACATAGAACCATCGGAATGCGTCCTTGCGATGTTACCCCAGTGATCGCCGATAAGCTGCTGGCCACCGTATACAGCAACGTAAAGATCGCTGCTCCGGCAAGATTCAAGTTGGGCGAGTTTGTGCGCGTGAGCAAATTTAAAACCATCTTCGATAAAGGCTACACGCCGAATTGGACAACGGAGGTGTTCGAGATAGCCAAAGTACAGGCAACTAATCCCGCAACGTATCTGCTCCTCGATTCCTGTGGAAAACCTGTTGCCGGAGGATTCTATGAACACGAGCTGCAACGCGTCACCGATCCTGATGTGTATCTAGTGGAAAAAGTATTGCGTAGGAAGGGGGATAAGGTATACGTCAAGTGGCTAGGGTTTGATAAATCGCACAATTCTTGGATAAATAAAAATAATGTATTGTAACATAATAATACATGGTTCAATAAATACAATGATACATATACATGGTTCAATTTTATTTTTATGCATAATTCCACCATTTATAATGCTTTAATAAATATAATAATTTCTATACATGCGCGAAGAATTTTACAATGGTATATTATAATGTCCCCAGGGCAGAGTGTCGGTCGAATCGGGTACGATATATCGCTTGTCGTCGTGTGGGCTTAGAGCGATTTTCGATTCCGAAATGGTGTACACTTTGTGCAATTTCGACCGTATGCATGATTGTCTGCGAACCATTTCGATCTCCCTGTACAAACACTGCGCGTAGTCGTCGAAAGTTATCGTCCTGGCTATGACGTTGGTCTTGACGCCTTTCGCCTTTTTCGTATCTGTTTTACCATCTACGCGGAGTGCATACATTTTCGCTCTAAGACCTACGAATTCGGTCATTATCGCACCGTTATTTTCGTCCTTCATCAGCCCCGGAACCTTCTTATTTAAACGCGGCATATTATATGGATTGTCGATGGGATAATCGGATGTGTCAAATCTATCGATATTGTGTTTCATGGTCTCGTAGATATCTTCGCATTTAATGTGATAAATGAGACTGTCTGTGTCGGTGTATAGAATTTTACAATTTTGTCCGTGCAGGGGAGTCATGTGCTCGTGATGAAATTCATATAAACAAATTTTTGATATGTCCAGAATGCACATACCCACGTATATCGGTTTGTTGAATTTCACCTCGAGTTTTCGCAATTCAACGGCTATTAAATTTTCCGAAAAAACACTTCTGCTGTGGAAATTCGGTTTCGCGATCATCGCCGCCGCACCAAATCGCCTTTCCCAATGTGTTAAAAGTTTTACATCCACATGATTTCGCACATTTTCCATAGTTTTACCGAATACCGCATTGTTCATCAATTTGTATAAATTTTTTTCAAAATCATTTGTCGCGCTTGTTCTAAACCGCGTATTGAGTTCGATGTAATCGCGGAGCCAGGGGGACTGATCGAATTGAAGCACGCGGTGTATCTTTGTAATACGAAGACCGTGATGCGTGCACTGCTGCAGGTTGCGATAATGGATAACGTAACGCTGCTTATCGTATACCGTCGCGAGTAACTTGTCCTGTATGCTGCCAGGTGGTTTGGCACGCGTCGGGCAGAATGGTAGATCGGCATGAGCGTCGTGCAGACGTTGTGGATATTCCAGATCTACCTCGAGAATGTATCCCGTGGGCGAATCGACAGCGATGGAAGACACATTAAAATTTGCAACATCTTCGACCCATTGAAATTTGGCGTATGGCAGGGGTTGACACATTGCCCATCCATACAAATTATTTACGTCAAAGTACATCAAGTACGATGACTGTTCCGTGGCGTCGTAAGATGACATGTACTTGTTATTTGCATGTGCGTATCTTCCGGAACATTGACTTAAACCACCGCGTATACCGCGTTCGACAAACATGACCATATCGACGGCTGTGAGCAATTCGAATGTAATTTTGGTATGTTTTAGCATGGCATCCCACGTGAAACCAGGTAAAGTATAATAATGTGCCGAATCTTATCCGTAAATCTTGATGCAACTTTCGCGAAAATTTTCAAAAATATCTGCCAGCAACAAGACATCTGTTTTCAAATACAAATCGTTGTATTCACCCAAGGGTCTAATGTCGAAACGCTGCCAGACAGTCTCGGCGTGCGCGTAATCGCGCTCGGACACTGTCTCGCCCGTTAACGAACTGTAGAATGACTCGCGCGGCGGTAAGCATGGGTCCTGCAGCTTGTTCGCGCAATCAAGGTATTCATACGGAAAGACACCCTTTCGCGTCAATAAATTGAAATCCTCGGTGGATAATGTTTCAAATTTGGATCGTAAAATTTTTAATTTATCTGTGCTAAGAAAAGATGCTAATTTGCCGAGACTGGTATTGAGAAATTTGTACGAATCGATGAATCGCAATTTAATACAATTTCGCGACTCTGATTCAGTCGTATCTTCGACATTTTTTGTGAAGGAAATATATTTTTCTTTAGTTATGGGTAATACGTCAACGTGACCTTCGAAAGCGGTAGCTATTTCCTCGATAATTAAATGTGAATCGTAGCCGGATAAATTATGAAAAACGATGGGGATGTAAAACGCATTTTTATAATTTAAATTGCACTCCGAATGTGCCGGGCCTCTAAACCGTCCGGATAGATGGCAATGATCGCGAACTCGTATATCGCTAACCTCGAATGGCTCTTCGCAAATATGACAATCTGTTGCATTGCGAAATGTCGTCCACTGTTCGCAGGTTAAATCCAGCATGGGAACATTACTGGTCAGGACGGGTTTGGCAAAGTCTGCAAAATTTTTCAGTTCTTCGACGAACCATGAAACACAATCCGCGTCGCGGTGACATCGATACATCGATAGCGATGTATCGTACGAACAATGCATATAATAGCCGATACTATGCACCTTATGTTTCTGGTACGTGTACAATTTGCGATCCTCCTCACCCTCCGACTGTCCTCCGTTTTCTCGATGATGCACTCGAGATCTGCGTACACCACGAAAGGAAGTCGCTCCTTCCTGCAGTGGTTGTCGAAGCTGAGCAGATTGTTGCCTTCGCTGGGCAGCAGAATGGCACAGTCGTTCATCTTCCCACAGTCCAGCGAATGAAGCTCCAACTTCTCCGCAGATCCAAAATAGTGCATGCATCTGTAAACCCAAAAAAATTTTATTTAATTTGTTTCGCGAGACATTTCAACATTTCATAAGTTCATATACGTACCGATCACAGATGAATTTCTTTGCCTTCTTCTTACTCAATTGCGTGCTCACCAGCCGGGACAAGTCCTTGATCAGTACAAAATGCCCTACATCGCCGTGCTCTTGGTTCGGCGTGTAGAGCAGGTTGACGTGCCGATCCCTCTTTTGGCTGGTGAGGCGCAGTGGGAAGACTGTTGGCCCTTTCTTCTCCTCGAAGCTGTACACGTTGATGGAGACGTTGTTCAGCCGTTCAAACTTCCCAATCTGCTCCAGAGACATTGGAAATTCAATGCCCTGGAGATTTAGTGCTGAAGCATAGTCGGGGTATGAACTTGGGCGATCGGCATTTCTTTTCGCGGGATGAAGAGCGGCGACCACTGCCCAAGCGAAACAGGCGTTGTCCGGGGATTGCACGATAATCGTCGCTTTCTTCAGCGATATTTCCCGCGGCAACTTGCAGTGACACCCCGCGCGCAGCGGATTGTACTTGTTGACATTGACGGTCAAATTCAGGATTCTCGTCAATGCCCATCCGCTGTCGCGTTCCTGGAACTCTTCCAGCGATGCCAGGGTTGGTTCGATGGCGCATCGTTGGTACCACTCCTGCAGATCGGATGTACCGAAGAGTTCGCAGTTTCGGGTATTGATGCTTTTACAAGCATGCTTGTCACCTGCCACAAATTCGCCGTTGAACACCGTGTTCACTTTGAGGTTTCGATGTTTCCTCAAAGGACCCTGCACATGCTCCAACACAATAGCCGTCGCATCATGGAGGAAGTTGCGCGGTTCGATGTAATTCGAATTTAGCACGGCACCAGTTAATACGCGGCTATCGAACGCAGTGTCTATTTCGCGCCACAAAAGTCCCGTGCTCGAATGTCCGGCACCTTCGCGCACGAAACGTCCGCGCAACGAATATTTCAGCCCTTCGAGCTGCGCGATTCGAGCAACCAGCGATTGTCGAACACCGATCGATAATCGAGGACGTTTCACTCGTCTGTGTTCTTCCAAAGATTCGATACACTCGTTGCACCGTTCTTCCCACGTGAAGTATTCTTCGCGTGAAATCAATCGTGCAGATTGATCTCGCAGTTGGCGTTCCACTTGCACGAATTTTTCCATGATCGTAAATGGAATGTAAATGTAATGTATTATCCGCGCAATGTGTTACAACGTGTTTGACGCTTTGTGCAGTTTAGAGCATGCTTTTATGGTTGGTACCACGACTTGGCGTCTCTGTCTAACTCGTTCGGTGTACCCCCTCCCTCTAATGCATCGCATGCAAAAACGACGATCCGTCCCAACACTGTTCTATACAGTTTCTGCTGATATCGCATAATTCTTTCCATGATTCACGCGTATGACGAATTAGCGCGCAAGATCACCCGGCACAGTTTCTGCCAACACCGCATAATTCTAGGATTCGACGCTTCCAAAAGTATTATATTACATTCAACACGTGTCGAGACTTTTATCCTTGAGAATGGGGATTACATTACATGCAATCGCGCGATATGCTGCGACATTAAGATTGAAAAACGTTCTGGAAAATTGGCAGCTTTAGAATAAAATGTTGTGGTGGGGGGAAACAACTAGCCTCTATTTAAGCTGGCTCCCGGACGTTATTCCATCAATCGCTCAGCAGTCGCAACAACTTTTGACGGAACAGGCAGTGTTCCAAAACTGTATAATACCAGTGCCGAAAGAAACGCTGGACGCGTAAATTATACCGTCCCAATGATGGGTGAAAATAGTATGGCTACGTGCAAGGAGAATACATTCAACAGGTATGGCTCAATTTTCATAAATCCTCGAAATTTTTTATGTTTATTCTTGATACGAGCGGACAATTTCATAGCTTTAATTGTTCTCTTAGTCCGCGCCGAGCATCGCGTATCATGGTCAGAAGATACGCATTAACATCCGTGGGTAGCAAGTATTTGGAAATTGCAATCAACGTAGGACCTATGGCCGATGTAGAAGTTCTTATCGGTGACAATCATGGGAAGCATCTCATATTACCATGGCAAACATGGAATCTGCTATTCGACAGCCAATCATCCATCGAAGAACGTGCACAATTGCCTGAACCTGACTCGATGCAGATTGATGAGTTAGTATTGGAATTTGTTCGGATCTTTAATTCACCGATTGTAAAGATGACGCTACTTGAAAAGTCGCTGTATTTCAAACCCAATACAGTATCATTTTTATGTAATCTTAAGCAATGTGTAAGCTATGTGTATCCGCGGTTGCATCAAACTGCGGAAGATGTGAGAGTAAAATTTGAATGTTTTGTTAACGTGTTGCAACAGAGCGGTGTTGCCTGCGAAACATTAGATACGCGCAGTGCTGCTAAAATCATACGCGATAGCGAATATTACGACGAGGAGTATCTCGTAGATTGCGAACTGGTAGCATGTGCCATCAGTGATATTCTGGCTGATGCTCGTAGGAAGAAAAATTGTTAAATTATTATTCTATTTTACATGCTTTAATATTAAAATAAATTTCTTAAACTTATATTATTTCTCCATTTTATTTACCCTCCTTCTCTCCTCAATTCTAAGATTCGACGTTCCCAAAAGTATTATTTCTCCTGACACCGCATAATTCTGTGACTCGAGCCGCGAAAATGATGTCATCCCGCACGGCTGCTCCAGGGGAGTCAAATTACTCGCGATACGCTGCGACGTTAAGATTGAAAAACATTTTGAAATACTGTTAGCTTTAGAATGCATGCGATTGTGCTATCTCTTTCCCTCCACCTAATTTAGCTTGTACCACTATATAGTGCCGTCTCTTTCCCTCCCCGAATATGCGATTTGTAAAACGTCGCTCGAAACAATTTCTGATAAATTATTATTATTTCTTTGCACTTGGCGGTTCGCTAGATCGGTGTGGGCCAAGGGTGAAAAAATTTTCGGGGTGGGCCAAGGTCGTTCCCTCCCTCGGTTAGGTATGAAAAAATTTCGGCTGCAGGTCATTCCCCCTCTGAAAAAATTTCTGACGGCGGGGCAGGTCTGGAGAGGTCTCCGCGGCCGCTCGGCCTGGACTGATCCCCTCCACGATTACGGCTTCCCCCACTCCGCGGCTCGTGCGCGCGCAACCAGTCTTCCACTCCCCGCTGTCCCCGCGCCTATAGTTCCCCCCACCGCACTCCCCCGCGCGCCCTCACTTACACCCGCCCCCGCGCCACCCTCAGAGGACCCGAGTTAGAAACCGCCTAGCCCTACTACTATAGAAGATGTTGATTGCCATTACGCATTGATACATCGCAGCGCAATCTTAGTATACATCATTATTAGTATTAGTATATAGGCCATAATTCCATAGACTTTTGCTGTAAAAATTGCATGCACAAGCGACCGCAATTCATCTCGTCGAAACGTTGAAAACGATCGTGATTGTACGTGATCGTTGTACCGCGTCCGAAATAGGAGATCATTTCCGCGGGTGGTCGCAGATTCCCAAAACTATCAAAGTATTGTACTCGCGGCCCCCGTTTCGCGTACGCTACCCAGTGCGTACCGGCGCCTCGGTTCTCGTCCAGATTCGCGATGCCGCATTTGTTGGTTCGTACGCGCATGGGAAGCGTGTCGCGCATAAACACCCCTCGAAAGAACGGTACGCTGGCGCACTCGCGCTGTAGTTGCGGGTTCGTCATAGGTTGTTGCGTTATCGCCGCCACCGTCGCCACGCGGCTACTCGATCGACGTTTTTTTTTTTCTTTGAACGCAGTCGTCGTTGGCGTCGACGTCTAGGATTCAAACCCGCGCCTCGCTTGTACGGCGTCAGATGCATTCCTCGCCCTTCCATCGTCCGATGATGACGCAACGTTTCTTCCAGCTGTTTTCGAGAGGCCTTCGAATCGTTAACCGCTTTGGCTATACCAGCCGCTCCACCGGCCAATGCCCCGATAGCCGATAAAGCGGGCAGCACCAACGGAAGAAATTGAAGAAAGCCCCTGCGTTTCGCCACTCGTAGATTGCGATGTCGTCGTTGCGGATGTTTCTTTCCAGACTTTCTCTGTTTACGTTTCGTCTTTCTCATACCCATGCCGAGTTTAGTTTTAGCCTTCATCGTTGCCCACAGTCCAGTCGCTGCGGCTTTTTCGCCAAAGGTCGCGTCGTTCGCGAACACGCGTTCTCGCGCTCGTTCGGCTAACGCGCGATCCGCCTCGTGTCGTCCCTCCAAATCCTTTCGACGAGAGTACGCGATATCGTGGTCGCGGCACGCGGCGTCCAGGGGATTCACACCTCCGTCACCACGATCCAATCGCTTTATCAAACGCGTTCCCGTTCCGCAGAACTGATAACCCGGAACGTGTAGTCCGAACGGTAAGCGGTTTATGATACCGTTCACGAGACCCGATCCAGTCTTCTTCTTCTTCTTCTTATTCTTCTTCAGATTCCTCTTCCATACTTCGCGAGACGCCGCGGTCGTTGATGCGACCATACACCTGCGTTAGAATAACCGCGATCGCTGCTCTACAATAATAAACGCGTACGCGCGCTCCACCGATCACAACGATAGTGACCTGCGCGACACGTGCCACGAATATAAATAGTCGTCCCTCGTCATAGACGCGCGCGCGAACATGCGATTCGCGAAACAGTCGGACGTTATTCGCGTAACCGCGAACAGAATGCTCGAGGACGATAGGGACGCGAGTCGATCGAACAGACACGGTCCGTTGTTACCGAACAGCGTGCGAGGCGTGATTTGCGGTCCGTCCGGGTGAGGAAAAACGAACGTGCTTCTGAGCATGCTAGAGAGTCCGAACGGTTTGCGCTTCGAGAACGTGTACGTGTACTCGAAATCGTTGCATCAGCCAAAGTATCGATATCTCGAGCAGGTGTTGTCGCGCGTCGACGGAATCGAATACTTTCCCTACTCCGACAACGCTGAGATCGTTCCACCGAGACGACGTGGCGTGCGACGAACAGAACGCGATACGCGAATACTTCTCCATGGGCCGTCACGCCAACGTGGACTGCTTCTATTTGTGTCAGTCGTACGCTAGAATACCTAAACATTTGATCAGGGACAACGCGAATTTTCTCATGCTGTTCAAACAAGACGGCACGAACTTGCGTCGCGCGTACAACGATCACGTGAACACAGACATGACGTTCAAGTCGTTCAACGAATTGTGCGCGAGATGTTGGCGTCGACGATACGATTTCGTGGTGATCGATAAGGATAGGTCCATGTACGAAGGTCGATATCGGAGGGGATTTAACGAGTTCGTCGTAGCTTGCGGATCTCAGTAAACCGCGAGTCGTTCGCCGATCAACACGATATGTCTAACGAATCCACGACGACGACGACGACGACGACGCCACTGACGACTACGATAACCTCGAGCAACGCCGACGCGAAGCGTACGCGTAAACATCGTCGACGTCATCGACAAAAAGTGGCGAAACGCCAGGGTGTGGACGCAAAGGTGAAAGCAAAGCTAGAAATTGCCAAAGTCAGCGACGTTATACGTAAAAAGTGCTTAGCTTTGAAAATTGGTAAAATGGCTACGGAAGCGGCTGTGGAGGCGAGCACGCGTCCCATCGTCGAACCGCTGAAACGATTGATCGAGAACGGGTCGGCGTTGAAAACGCCCTCTACGCCTCGATCGCGATTGCGGTCTGTGAATAGGAAACACGAATACGATCAACAACAACAACAACAACAACAACAACAATCGTTGAAGAGACTCCGAAACGCCACCGAGGATACATCCAAGGAACTTTCGAATAACCTTCCAGAATCTAGCGACGACGACGACGACGACGACGATAACAACGACGACGATAACAACGACGACGGCAACGACAACGACAACGACGATAACGACAACAGCGATGTTGTCGATGATGTCGACGACGGTGAAAAAATTCGGGACGATGAGTCGCCAGCAAATGTTCGCGATTTGGACACGCTGCGTAGCCCCGTCGATGATATCGAAGTGTATATACGGAACGCCAAAGGACCCTTATCACGAGAATACCTTAGACTATTCTTCACCGATACCAAGAAACGAATCGACAACGTGTACGGCGTATATTTGGGGCCCGACGACGACCTAATGATCGGCGATTCCGTGCTCGCCATTGACGGCGACGGCGATGACATTCGCGTGAACGGAACGCGATACTCGGGGACGCGGGGTTTGTACGAATTGCTTTTCATGCAAATACCCAACGATCGGACGTGCACGGACAAGGATCTCCACTCGTACCGACATATCTTGTTGTCGACGAACGCGCATAAGCGAAACCATTCGCCGAACAAGCCCACGCTGGGTAACAGGGGGTACAAGTATAAGAAAATCATATCCGCGGTGATCGGCGGGGTGCGGACATCGGGTATCGGACGCGTTAGGCGCGGCGACAACGGCGGGCGCGGCACGCGACATGGTCTAGAATTACCCATCGACGAATCGATGACGGTCACCGATAACGCGATCGATTACTCGTACTGGAACGATCCGAACGAATTGGTCGATAGACTTGCGTTGCTCGTGGCATCGCGCGCGGCAGGTCACACGGGTCACGATAACGAAATCGCATCGATCCTGGAGGAACTTCGCGAGGACAAATATATATCTTAAATCGAGCGATCCGGTGATCGTCTCGTCAGTAGTGTTCGGGGCGCGCGCGCATCGTCATGTCGGTGAACAAGTTTGGTACCTCGTTACGCAATGGCAACAACAACAACAACAACAACAACGAAACGGCGATGACGATGACGAGATTATTGACCGCGGTGGACGAACGCTTTACTCGGAAAATCGAAACGGCTATCGCGAACGCGCGACTGGACGCCGAGCATCAACGATCTCAACTCGAGACGCGAGTACAACGAACGATGTCGGACATCGTTGAGGCGAAATTGTCTCGATTGGAGGACGATTTAAATAACGCGATGGAACGACGCTTCGATCACTCGAAAGACGGACTCGAGGGGATCGAGACGTCGGCGCCGACACCGACCGCGCTAACGATCACGGATCCGTACGAACGAAAGGATCAGCGAAAAGCGAGCGAGGATCGACTACGACGACGACGACGACGATGATTATCGATCCTGACCCCGACGACAGTGGCTATGACTCCGGATCGTCGAACGAAGACGGTCGTTCGCGAGAGACGCGTACCGATTGCATTTTACGAACGCTCGAGGAACTCGTACTACTTTTAACGCCCACCCGCGAAGCATGAGCGAGGAACGAGTACGCTTAGTGCACTAGTTACACGCTCCCGCGAGACGAAATTTCCCACGGCGTAGCGTTACGATTCGCGGTTACGATGATTTATGGCAGGCCGACTTGGTGGAGATGCGTCCGTACGCGAAGCAAAATCGAGGATATCACTACGTGCTAACGATCATCGATGCGTTCAGCAAGTACGCGTGGGCCGTACCCGTGAAAACGAAAAGCGGACGCGACGTGACCGATGCGTTCGCGACCGTGTTGCGGCGGAGCGACAGATGCCCGCGAAATTTACAAACCGACATGGGCAAAGAATTTTACAACGCGGAGTTCGAACGATTCGCGAAGAGACGCGGGATCAACCACTACTCCACGTACAGCGTGATGAAAGCGTCGATCGTAGAACGTTTCAATCGCACGCTGAAAAACCTCATGTGGAAACAATTCTCCTTGAACGCGTCCTATCGCTGGATCGACCTGTTACATGCGCTCGTACGCACCTACAATCATCGCAAGCATCGAACGATCAACGCTCGACCCGTCGACGTGACCCCCGCGACGCGTTTGTCGTTCGCCGCCAATGAGCCCCTCTCCCCTTCCGCATCGAGAGGTGTTCGACGACGCGCGAAATTCAACGTCGGTGACAAGATACGCGTGAGCAAGTTCAAGACCCTCTTCGAGAAGGGGTACACTCCGAACTGGTCGACGGAGGTGTTCGAAATCGTAACCGCGCAACGAACGTACCCGGTGACGTACATTCTACGCGATTCCGCGGGAGAGCCGATCTCGGGTGGATTCTACGAGTACGAACTGCATTCGGTCGCGAATCCGGACGTCTATCTGGTCGAGAAGATTATTCGTCGCAAAGGAAACCAGGTGTACGTTTAGTGGCTCGGATTCAATTCGTCGCGGAACTCGTGGATACGCGACAAGGATATTCTATGATTCGCGACCATAAACGCGCTCTATGTTACTGAAATAAATAAAATAAATACATACATATAAATAAAATAAATACATACAACTAAATATATACATTGTCCGTTTATTCAATTATTTTCCTTCTTCTCGTATATATATATATATATATATATATATATATATATGCGTACAATTAATTTTAGCAAAATAAGGAAAAAAATATATACTAACACGAATAGAAAATACAAAATTTTATCCATTCTACGCTATATACATACATACATCAGATATTCGTAAATAGATAAATGGTATGAACGAAAGAAAGAAACGCTTACAACGAAACGTATATACATATGTACATGCAAACGTACGATCAGACAACGGGATTCTCGAGGGACTCGTCGGACTCAAGCTCGAGGGACTCGTCGGGCTCAAGCTCGAGGCGTTCGTGGGCCTTGAGCTGGGGGATTCGATAATGCCCCCACGGAAGGGTGCTGACCCGATCGGCTAAAATACACCGCTTATCGTCGAACGGGCTGAGAGCGTTCTTTTCCCCACTCACGGAAAACACATCGTGCCGGTCCGATCGAATGTTGTTCTGCCGAATCGCTTTCTCGGTGAGATCGTGCAGGCAACGAATGTAATCGTCGAATTGTATATCGTTCGCAACTACGTGTCTCCGCACACCCTTCACTTTTTTAGTCTCGCTCGTAGAACCCGCTGTGGCGTTAAACGTTCTAGTCGCGTACATCTTGGACCTCAATCCGACGAACTCGGTCATCAAGACGCCGTTATTCTCGTCTTTCATGAGTCCCGTCACCTTTTTGTTTATGCGGGGCTTACCGTACGGATTGTCCACCGTGTAATCACTCGTGTCGAATCGGTCGACGTCGCGCTTCATCGTTTCGTATACATCATCGCATTCCACGCTATACATTAAACTGTCGGTGTCGGTGTACAAGACCTTGCAACGATCACCGAACTTCGCGCGCATGTACGCGTAATGGAACTCGTACAGGCATTCTTTCGATACGTCCAGTACACTCATCCCCACGTATATCGGCTTGTCGAACTTCACTTTGAGTTTTCGCATTTCGATCGCAACCAACTCCTCGGAGAAAATCGTACGACTGTGAAAGTTCGGCTTCGCGATCAGCGCTTCCGCGCCGTAACGACCGTCCCACCGCGTCACCAGTCCCTCGTCTACGCGATTCCGCACATTCTCCATCGTTTTCCCGTACCCCGCGTTGTTCATTAATTTATATAGAATCTTCTGAAACTCACTCGTGGCTCGCGTCCTCAAATCGGTGTTCAATCGAATGTAGTCGCGCAACCAAGGCGACTGATCGAATCGCAACACCCGATGAATTCGCGCCACGCGTAAACCGTGTCGCACGCACTGTTTCAGGTAGCGATAGTGGACGACGTATCGCTCCTTATCGTCGAGCGTGGCAAGCAGCTAAGTCTGTTTACCGTGCGGCGCGTGCTCGCGCACCGGGCAGAACGGTAGGTCGGCGTGCGCGTCATGAACCTCTTCGGGGTATTCGATGTCCACCTCCAACAGGTATCCCTAGGAGTCCTCGTCGTCGGGCAGGGACGACGCGTCTAGCGCGGTCACTGTCGCATCGTCCAGCCATCGAAACCCTCCTTGCGGCATAGCCTGCGACATCGCCCATCCGGACAAGTTGTTGACGTCGAAGTACATCAGATACGTCGACGCCTTCGCCTCGTCGTACATCCCCGCAGGCAGGTGTTTGTTGTTGGCGTTCGCGTACCTGTGCGAGCACTGACTCAGACCGCCGCGTATGCCACGCTCCACGAACAGTAACATGTCCACGTCCGTCAGAAGCTCTAACCGTACGCCCGTGTACTTTAGCATCGCGTCCCACGTGAAACTTGGAAGCGTGAAATAATGCGCAGGGTCCAAGTCGTAACTCGCGATACAGTCGGTGCGGAAACTTTCGAATACGTCGGCGAGTAACAATACGTCCTATTTTAAATACAAATCGCTGTACTCGCCCAATGTCCGTACGCGGAAAGAGTTCCCCACGTTCGCGGCGTGCGCGTAATCGGCCTCCGACGCGGCGCTATCGTTCAGCCGGTTATAGAACGCTTCGCGGGACGGTAAACACGCGTCGTTCAGCTTGGCGTATGACGTCACGTAGTCGTACGGGAAGACGCCCTTACTGGTCAGGAGATTGAAACAATGATCGGGCAGGTGTTGGAACTCGCGTCGTAGAATCGCGAGTCGTTCTCTGCCAAGGTCCGAAGCGAGTCTCTCCAGACTCGCGGACAAGAACTTCAGCGAATCGATGAAACGGAACTTCAACCCCCTCTGCCAATCGTTGTTCTCCGCATCCATTCCCTTTATGTGCTTGGTAAACGATATGTAGCGCTCCTTCGTCACCGGCAGCAAGTCGATCTGTCCCTCGAACGCGGTCGCCAACTCCTTGATCACGAAATGCGCGTCGTATCCAGCCAGATTATGGAATACGACCGGTATCGTGTACGATCGCTGAAACTGTAAGTTGCAAGTCACGTGAGCCGCGCCTCGGTACTCGCCCGTCGAGTGGCAATGGTCGCGCACTTTTTTGTCCGCGTCGACGAAAGGTTGCCCGCACACGTGACACGCGATCGCGTCGTTAAAACTACGCCTCTGTTCGCTCGTCAAGGAGTTCATTGGTTTCGCGTTCCGTAACCACGAATAGGCGTTGTCGGCAAAGTCCCGAAGTTCCCGCACGAACCATTTCTCGCACTCGGTTTCGTGACGATACGCGCGATAGCGACACAGAGAAGTGTCGGTGGAACAATGAATGTAGTATCCTACGCTGTACGCTCTGTGCTGCTGGTACGTGTACGTGCGACTCCGCTCCGCAGGCTCGACATCCTCCAGCATGCACTCGAAGTCCGCGTACACGACGAATGGCGCTCGTTCCTGGTTCTTGAAATTCCGGAACTGCAACCATCTTTCCTTCGCGGACGGCAATTCGATGGCGCACTCGTTCATGCGTTGACAGTCCACGGTGTGTTTCGTCAACTGCTCGGACGAGTAGAAGTAACTCAGACATCTACAACGATAACAACGTCAATAATAAACATAAGAATAAATAATAATACATCGATCGAAATATTCCGTATTCGACTCACCTTTCGCAAACGAATACTTGATGTCCGTGATTGCCGAGCTGCTTCGATACGAGCCTCGACATGCTTTGAATGCACGCGAAATGATATCGTTTTGGCTCCTTGGAGTCCTGCACCAGTAGCAGGTTCGCGTGTCTCTCTCGCTTGTCCTTGGTTAAACGCAGAGGCGCGCAGCTTCCGTCGGACCACGCGTACACGTTCACCGACGCGTCGTTCAACCTCTCGAACTTCGCCAGCTGATCCAACGTCACGGGGAGAGTCATATCGTCCGTGCGAAGTACCGTCGAGTAATGAGGGTACGATGCGACCCTATCCCCGTGCGTAGCAGCAGGGTACAAACTGGCGACAACGGACCACAAGAAGCACGCATTGTCTCTGCTCTTTACGTTCACCACCGCTTTTTTCATTACGACGGCGCGCGGGAGCGGTACGTCGCAACCGGCGCGAAGAGGGTTATGCTTATTAATGTTTAATAGGAGGTTTAGCACAGCCCTCAGAGTCCATCCACTGTCGCGATCTTGAAACTCCTCGATCGCCACTAACGTGGGAGCGACCACGTGCTTCGAATACCACTCGCGCACGTTCGATGTCCTGAACAGTACGCGATTTCGCGTACCGAAACTTTTCATGTCCGTATTCTCGCCCAACATAAACTCCGCGTTCAGGACCGTGTTCACGACCACGCTTTTATGTTGGGTGATAGCGTCCGTGACGCGCGAGATCGTAATTTGTCGGGCTGCCTCCAAAAATTGACGCGGATCGATGTAACCCACGTTGATGACCGCACCGGCTGAAATACGCTTCCTAAACGCTGATTCCACGTCTTCCCATACGACTTTGGGTGCCGTCGATCGAGTCGACACTCCGAGCCCTACTCGCGAAAACTTTTCCCGCACGATCGCGCGCAATGTCTTTATTCGCGCGATCAGTGACACCAGACGCTGTTTCGATGCCACCGACACTACTTCGCCGCACTGATACTCGACGATGAGTCGCAAGCTCGCGTCGCACCGATCCGTCCAGTCCCTGAATTCCACAATGGTGCGTAAAAGCACGGGCATCCGGGACAAAACCCTGTACGTGTCCATGAATACCTCCATGGTTACTTCTCTTTTCTTCTATTTCAATATTCAATTAAAAGGCACGAGTGGTTGATGCGACTCTTCCGCGTGATGCGATTATGGACCGGATATCGAAAACCCGGGGGAAGAATGATGCTTGACAAATGTTGTCGCGAAAATTTTTACCGAACGACTGCGCGGCTCTGATTGAATACCTAACCATATACCCTAGCCGAGATTCATGAGTCGTTATCGCTCCGAATTCTTTTCTTCGCTCTCGCGTTCTTTCTCTCTCACCCTCGACGACTCGATCGGGTGACGCGATGCCGCGCTGGCTCGATGCGTTACCACGTGTGTCGAATTCGCGCGCTCGCGATAAGGGTGTTTACACCCGTCACGGGGGTCTCTCGATCATCAAAATACGTTGGGCGATGCTCGAATAAGTACCGCTCTACGTTTTCGTCGGCGCATGTTTTTGTTGGCGGATGTTTATACGAGCGCGAACAATTGTGTTTCAGGATAGGCAGTATGGGCTGTCCTGACATGCGTTACCATGTGTATCGAATTATAGCGTTGGTGATAAGACGACGGTCCCAAACTTTAAAAAAATATTCGAGACGATATCGGAATAATTGTCGCTCTACGGTTTCGTTGGCGTATGTTTTCGTTGACGGATGTTTATACGAGCGCGAACAATTGCGTTTCAGGATAGGCAGTATGGGCGGTCCTGACATGCGTTACCACGCGTGTCGAATTACAGCGTTGTTGATAAGACGACGGCTCCAAGCTTTAAAAAAAATATTCGAGACCATGGTCGAATAATTATCGCTCTACGGTTTCGTTGACGGATGTTTATACGAGCGCGACGTTGCATTCTTTCGTGAGGCGCTATCTTCAAAATTCCCAGCCTCCGTGACGTCATCCCCGCACCCACGAACTCGGTACCCCCCTCCCCGCCTTGCCCCGCGCCCATCGCGACTGTGAGCGCGGTACCCCCTCCACGCCGCGCCCCGCGCCCGCGGTACCCCGCGCCCCGCTTCACCCCTCGCCACAATTTGGTCCAGAATCGGCATAGCCCCACTACTTATAAGCATTCAAGAAGAGTCATATTTCGGCGCTATATAGTCTCCAGATCACCGAAATAGATCTTCGAAGAAAAATCTACGCGAATCCACGTGAGTCGCTGACAAACCGAGCCAAAGCGTAGCGTAACGAAAGCCCTCTATGTCAAACTCTCGCTCTAAACACAAGTCACGCGTATACAAGCACGCACACACCTTTCAGCATTTCAACACATTTCAGAGTAGTTCCGGAAATGGACGCTGTTCATGAATAGAGGCCGCTAAATTCAGTCCTCGAGTTATGGGTCGGTAATACAGTTTGGGTGGTGACACGAAGTCCCATCGAAGGTCTATCCTATACTTCGTCGATGATCGAACCACTTTGTTCATGTATCGAACGTGTATCGTACCACTTTCAACGTCAATTGAACGTGTATGGTACAACTTTCAACGTCTATAGTACCACTCTGAATGTGTATGGTACCACTTTGATCGCGCATCGAACCACTTCTACATAATAATTATCATCTCAATCTAGCGTACATCACATGCAGGAGGTTGGGGATGGGTGAAGAAAAAACATATATGCATTAAAAATTTATTGTATTTATTTATGCATTTCTCCCTGGTGTTTAGACCACCAGTTGAATATTTTAAATACATTTTGCAAGGCACAGTGCTTTGCGTGTCTGCCACATCGCAGAGTATTAACTACATTTAGCTTATTTAGAGATATGATATCCTCGTAGTCAATGTCCAGTGTCTCGATGATCGCGTCCGTTCTCGTATTTTCATCGAGGAAATCGGCAAGCCAGTCGCGTTTCTGCAGCCCTTTAACGTATACGATATGGGATCTGTTAACTTCTTCATCGATCGCATCAGCAACAGCTTTCGTAATTAGCTGTTTAGCCATACTGTATGGAACGTCTCCATCTTCCCACCGTAGTCCATGATGTTTTGCCGCCAGCCACCGGATGCTTGATTTGTCAGATATCGTAAGAAGATATTGGGGCATCGAGCTTCCAAAAATATAGTGCGAGAGAATTGTTCCCTTTCGTAGGACAGCCACTTCCTTGACGACAAATCTTCCATCAACGATGAACCCTTGCAGGTAAACAAATGTCGGTATGGCCATTATCGGTACAATTTAAAGGTCTGCTCGCTTCCAAGACAGACGGGAGAATGCGATCTTTCTCGTAAAGCATTTCGATTTTCACGATGAAATTTTGGCACAGGAGAGGGCGGGCAAGTAGAGTGGCAATTTAAATGATTTTTCGCACCATGTTTGTCAGTGGATTTTAATCAGCCGATCGAACGTACAGAAGCAGACAGTAGGTTGTAGTATTTGCAGGCACATTCTCTTTACATTCGAATTCTATGCGCACATCCACGGTACCATTCTTGATCGACTCATTTTGTCGCGAGCAATCAATCACGACGAGTCGGCCAAATTGTAAAAATTCGGCCACGGTGAATAATGTTGCAACTATAACCATAATACGATTTACGGAATTGCGTATACATATGAAACAAGATGGCGTGCCTATTCTTGTCAAAGTCCAAGTTCAAGTCATCGTACGGGTAAAATTCCGAGTTGAGAAAAAGTTTTAGATTGGTCAATTTGCAGTGGTTGAGCTCAATAACATCTTCGCTCATCACATTCTTTCGATTAGTCTGTAGACCAAAGAAAACGCATCGCGGTTTCTCCAGCTGCGCAGGAAATTGCAAGAACCAGCGAAGCCATTCGCAAGAAACATCAGGCTTTGAAGACCGGCAAGATGGAAGAAGATATCGCGTGGGAGAGACACTTTAAACCTATTGTCGAACCCTTAAAACATATTGTGGAAAATACCGCAGCGGCAGAAACTGAAATATCACCGCTGATGAGCACAAGCGTTGAAGGGAATGAAACATTAACGCCTGAAAGAAAAATCCTGCCGAAATGGAACACATCGCGTCAGTGAAAGAGGAAACCACGCACGTCATCGGATTATTCACTCGTAATCTCTACACCGGTTCAATCGAAGCGAAAACGGCAGAATGTTGCATCAAACGAGTTCCCGGTTCCTCCCCCACTAAAAAATACATTTCCCAGTGTACAATTGCTCACAACCAATGATGATGATGATGATGATGATGGTGATGACGATGTTTTTGAAACTACTCCCGATGAGTCGTTTGCAGCATCTATTAGACAGCAACTTCAAACACCCGCGGGACAAGAAACGTTTCGCAGCCATTTGGGTCCACTGGGACAAAAATATATGGATGCAATCATAAGTAGGGATAAGGAAACTGTCACAGACACTGTGTACGGCGTATACTTTGGCGATAGTAGAATGATGCTTGGGGATAAGAGATTCGATATGGACAAGGCTGATAATATAATCATCGACGGTGTAAAATATAGAGGAACGCCCGGCCTTTACGAACTGATTTTCAAGAGAATTCCCGACGATGCTGTATACACCGATGCCGATAAGCAAAAATACAAAAGTATACTGCTGGCGACGAATGCCTACAAACGCGGTCATTCTGCTCAAAATACCATATTAGACAACAAGGGATACAAGTACAAACATGTAATTGCACCGCTACTCCCCCGTGTATAAACCAATAAAGCAGGGAAAGGTCTAACGGCGCCGCGAGTCATGGTGGCAAATGATAACAAGATCGATTACGTGCGCTGGGACGATCCCAACGAGCTTGTGGATCGATACCGTTTGCTGCAAGCGTCGCGTCAGGCGGGCAACAACTCGCATGACCATGAAATTCTGTCGATTATCGAGAAACTCCACGAGGGAGGCTTCATTATAAATAAAACCGCGCACCGATGGTGCGCACTGTATGCATTGAGATGCCGATCAACAAATTTGGAGTATCGCTCTAGAAGAGTGGCGCAGCTAGAATGGATTATTACAAATGGAACGGTTTGCTTCGAAATTATATGCGAGACAACGCTCTTTGCGTGACCGGTGCCGACTTTGATGCAAAATTACGCAAAATACGACGCGTAGCTCAACCGGTGGCTGATAGCGATGCCGTCAATAAACTATACGTGGAAAAGAGCATTAAACTTTTGAGAGAGCAGCAGGAAGAATTAGAGAAGAAGCTGATCATGTTTCAGAGAGAGATGCTGGCGCTGCAAAACAGCGTTCAAAAGATATCGCCGGCGTCGAATTCTTTCCCGCAGCAGCGCTGCGAAGAAGAATCATGCGAGACGGTTGAAATTGTCAACGAGACAGTTGAACTTGTCAAGAATTTCCTCGGAACGATGGGGCGCACATAATGCACGTACACGATAATTATCGCATCATTCGTGTCAAAGACACCTCTGCGATCAAACATACAACCATCATCGAAATCCAAGAGTAAAGAAAACCATGGCCACAAAAAGCGGCAACTCGTCGAGGAATTGCATGCTCCAGCTCAAAGACATTTCCCGTGGAGGCGAGTCATAGTGCACGGATACGATGATTTGTGGCAAGCTGACGTTGTAGAAATGCGTCCATACTTGCCATTCAACCATGGTCACCACTACATACTCACCGTTATCGATGTGCTGAGCAAGTATGCATGGGCGGTACCGCTCAAGACTAAAAGTGGCGCTGATGTGGCTAAAGCGTTTGCAAAGATATTTAGAGATCTATATCCGAAAAATTTGCAAACCAATAAAGGAAAAGAATTTTACAACGCCGCTGTGCAGAAACTCTTGGCAAAGCATGACATTAATCATTATTCGACGTATTCGTTGATGAAGGCCTCCATCGTAGAACGTTTCAATCGAACTTTGAAGAACAATATGTGGAAACTGTTTACGCTCAATGGAACCTACAGATGGACCGATGCGCTATCGCGTCTACTTGCAGAGTATAACGCGCGAAAACATAGAAACATCGGAATGCGTCCTTGCGATGTTACCCTAGCGATCGCCGATAAGCTGCTGGCCACCGTATACAGCAACATAAAGATCGTTGCTCCAGCGAGATTCAAGTTGGGCGAGTTTGTGCGCGTGAGCAAATTTAAAACCATCTTCGATAAAGGCTACACGCCGAATTGGACAACGGAGGTGTTCGAGATAGCCAAAGTACAGGCAACTAATCCCGCAACGTATCTGCTCCTCGATTCCTGTGGAAAACCTGTTGCCGGAGGATTCTATGAACACGAGCTGCAACGCGTCAACGATCCTGATGTGTATCTAGTGGAAAAAGTATTGCATAGGAAGGGGGATAATGTATACGTCAAGTGGCTAGGGTTTGATAAATCGCACAATTCTTGGATAAATAAAAATAATGTATTGTAACATAATAATAATACATGGTTCAATAAATACAATGATACATATACATGTGAACAATTTTATTTTTATACATAATTCCACCATTTATAGTGCTTTAATATTGTTGTGTCAAGGCGACTGGGGTCGAGATTCTGGCAGCGAATCTCGGGGTGCTCCGGGTCGTCCTTCACGGTCGTCGTCCAACGGGCTCCGAAGGTTCGGGTGAGAATGCCGGGACGGAATGCCGAGTTGGAACTCACCGTAAGGTTTAAACGAGTTTATTCTATCCGGATCTGGGTGACACTGGTACTATACCTTTATCAGGCGTGAATCTTGTACAGCGTCTGTATCAAGTCTCCATGTTGTCTCAATTAAGTCTGAATATAGTCTGAGCTCGCATTGCTCGTACATCATTCTTATACTGTAATCGGGGCGAAGCGGGGACCATCGGGGTCTCCGTCTTTGGCCCGCTTTTGGGTGTTTCACCATGTGCTGATGGTCTCGGAATGTTTTCGAGAATGCTTACGCGGTTGTGCCCGATTTCGGCCGTTCGATTGTGACAATCGGAATGCCGCGGTGTCGTTACGCTTGGGGTGTCGGTTGGGACCCAACAATAAATATAATAATTTCTATACATGTGCGAAGAATTTTATATTTTACAATACTTTCTATTTTAGAATGGTATATTATAATGTCCCCAGAGCATAGTGTCGGTCGAATCAGGTACGATATACCGCTTGTCGTCGTGTGGGCTTAGAGCGATTTTCGATTCCGAAATGGTGTACACTTTGTGCAATTTCGACCGTATGCATGATTGCCTGGGAACCATTTCGATCTCTCTGTGCAAACACTGCGCGTAGTCGTCGAAAGTTATCGTCCTGGCTATGACGTTGATCTTGAGGCCTTTCGCCTTTTTCGTATCTTTTTTACCGTCTACGCGGAGTGCATACATTTTCGCTCTAAGACCTACGAATTCTGTCATTATAGCACCGGTATTTTCATCCTTCATCAGCCCCGGAACCTTCTTATTTACACGCGGCATATTATATGGATTGTTGATGGGATAATCGGATGTGACAAATCTATCGATATTGTGTTTCATGGTCTCGTAGATATCTTCGCATTTAATGTGATAAATGAGACTGTCGGTGTCGGTGTATAGAATTTTACAATTTTGTCCGTGCAGGGGAGACATGTGCTCGTGGTGAAATTCATACAAACAAATTTTTGATATGTCCAGAATGCACATACCCACGTATATCGGTTTGTTGAATTTTACCTCGAGTTTTCGCAATTCAACAGCTATTAAATTTTCCGAAAAAACACTTCTGCTGTGGGAATTCGGTTTCGCGATCATTGCCTCCGCGCCATATCGCTCTTCCCAATGTGTTAAAAGTTTTATATCCACATGATTTCGCACATTTTCCATAGTTTTACCGAATACCGCGTTGTTCATCAATTTGTATAAATTTTTTTCAAAATCGTTTGTCGCGCTTTTTCTAAACCGTGTATTGAGTTCGATGTAATCGCGGAGTCAGGGGGACTGAGCGGTGTATCTTTGTAATACCAAGGCCGTGACGCGTGCACTGCTGCAGGTTGCGATAATGGATAAAGTAACGCTGCTTATCGTATACCGTCGCGAGTAACTTGTCCTGTCTGCTGCCAGGTGGTTTGGCACTCGTCGGGCAGAATGGTAGATCGGCATGAGCGTCGTGCAGACGTTGCGGATATTCCAGATCTACCTCGAGAATGTATCCCGTGGGCGAATCAACAGCGATCGAAGACATGTTAAAATTTGCAACATCTTCGACCCATTGAAATTTGGCATGTGGCAGGGGCTGACACATTGCCCATCCATACAAATTACTTACGTCAAAGTACATCAAGTACGATGACTGTTCCGTGGCGTCATAAGATGACATGTACTTGTTATTGGCTTGTGCGTATCTTCCGGAACATTGACTTAAACCTCCACATATACCGCGTTCGATACACATGACCATATCGACGTCTGTGAGCAATTCGAATGTAATTTTGGTATGTTTTAGCATGGCATCCCACGTGAAACCAGGTAAAGTATAATAATGCGCTGAATCTAATCCGTAACTCTTGATACAACTTTCGCGAAAATTTTCAAAAATATCTGCCAATAACAAGACATCTGTTTTCAAATACAAATCGCTGCATTCGCCCAAGGTTCTAATGTCGAAACGCTGTCAGACAGTCTCGGCGTGCGCGTAATTGCTGTTGGATACTGTCTCACCCGTTAACGAACTGTAGAATGACTCGCGCGGCGGTAAGCATGGGTCCTGCAGCTTGTTCGCGCAATCAAGGTATTCATACGGAAAGACACCCTTTCGCGTCAATAAATTGAAATTTTCGGCGGAGAATGTTTCAAATTGGGATCGTAAAAATTTTAATTTATCTGCGCTAAGAAAGGATGCTAATTTGTCGAGACTGGTGTTTAGAAATTTGTACGAATCGATGAATCGCAATTTAATATAATTTCGCGAGTCTGCTTCTGGCGTGTCTTCAACATTTTTCGTGAATGAAATATATTTTTCTTTAGTTATGGGTAATATGTCAACGCTTCCTTCGAAAGCGGTAGCTATTTCCTCGATAATGAAATGTGAATCGTAGCCGGATAAATTATGAAAAACTATGGGGATGTAAAACGCATTTTTATAATTTAAATTGCACTCTGAATGTGCTGGATCTCTAAACCGTCCGGATGGATGGCAATGATCGCGAACTCGTATATCGCTAGCCTCGAATGGTTCGTCGCAAATATGGCAATGCGTTGCATTGCGAAATGCCGTCCACTGTTCGCTAGTTAAATCCAACATCGGAACATTACTGGTCAGGACGAGATTGGCAAAGTTTGCAAAATTTTTCAGTTTTTCGACGAACCATGAAACACAATCCGCATCGCGGCGACATCGATACATCGATAGCGATGTATCATACGAACAATGCATATAAGAGCCGATACTGTGCACCTTATGTTTCTGGTACGTTTACAATTTGCGATCCTCCTCACCCCTCCGACTGTCCTCCGTTTTCTCGATATTGCACTCGAGATCTGCGTACACCACGAAGGGAAGTCGCCCCTTCCTGCAGTGGTTGTCGAAGCTGAGCATATTGTTGCCTTCGCTGGGCAGCAAAATGGCACAGTCGTTCATCTCCCCACAGCCCACTGCATGGGCCTCCAACTTCTCGACAGATCCGAAGTAGTGCATGCATCTGTAAACCCCAAAAAATTTTATTTAATTGTTTTCATGAGACATTTCAACATTTCATAAGTTTATATACGTACCGATCACAGATGAATTTCTTTGTTTTCTTCTTACTTAATTGCATGCCCACCAGCCTGGACAAGTCCTTGATCAGCACGAAGTGCCCTACAGCACCGTGCTCCTGATTCGGTGTGTAGAGCAGATTGACGTGCCGATCCCTCTTTTGGTTGGTGAGATGCAGTGGGAAGATTGTTGGCCCTTTCTTCACCTCGTAAATATATACATTGATGGAGATACCATTCTGCCGCTCAATCTTCTCAATCTGCGTTAGGGACATTGGAAATTCAATGCCCAGGAGATTTAGCACTGAGCATAGTCAGGGTATGAACTTGGACGGTCAACGTGACTGTCGGCAGGATGTAGAGGGGCGACCACTTCCCACGCGAAGCAGGCGTTGTCCTGGGATTGCACGCTAATCGTCGCTTTCTTCAGCGATATTTCCCGCGGCAACTTGTAGTGACACCCCGCGCGCAGCGGATTATATATGTTGACATTGACGGTCAGATTGAGAATCCTCGTCAATGCCCATCCGCTGTCCGTTCCAGGAACTCTTCCAGCGATGCCAGGGTTGGTTCGATGACACATCGCTGGTACCACTCCTGCAGATCGGATGTACCGAAGAGTTCACAGTTTCGGGTATTGATGCTTTTACAAGCATGCCTGTCACCTGCCACAAATTCGCCGTTGAACACCGTGTTCACTTTGAGGTTTCAATGTTTCCTCAAAGGGTCCCGCACATGCTCCAACACAATGGCCGCCGCATCCTGGAGGAAGTTGCGCGGTTCGATGCAATTCGAATTTAGCACGGCGCCAGTTAATACGCGACTATCGAACGCAGTGTCTATTTCGCGCCACAAAAGTCCCGTGCTTGAATGTCCGGCACCTTCACGCACGAAACGTCGGCGCAACGAATATTTCAGTCCTTCGAGCTGCGCGATTCGAGCAACTAACGAATGTCGAACACCGATCGATAATCGAGGAAGTTTCACTCGGTTGTGTTCTTCCAAAGATTCGATACACTCGTTGCACCGTTCTTCCTACGCGAGGTATTCTTCGCGTGAAATCAATCGTGCAGATTGATCTCGCTGTTGGCGTTCCACTTGCGCGTATTTTTCCATGATCGTAAATGGAATGTAAATGTATTGTATTATCCGCGCAACGTGTTACAATGATTTGACGCTTTGTACAGTTTAGAGCATGCTTTTATGGTCGGTACCACGATTTGGCATCTCTGTCTAACTCTTTTGGTGTTCCCCTCCCTCGAATGCATTGCGTGCAAAAACGACGATCCGTCTCAACATTGTTCGATGCAGTTCCTGCCGATAGCGCATAATTCTTTCTATGATTCACGCGTATGACGAATTAGCGGGCAAGATCATCCGACACAGTTTCTGCCGACACCGCATAATTCTAAGATTAGACGCTTCCAAAGAATTATATTACATTCAACACGTGTCGAGACTTTTATCCTTGAGAATGGGGATTAAATTACATGTAATCTTGCGATATGCTGCGACGTGAAGATTGAAAAACATTCTGGAAAATTGGTAGCTTTAGAATAAAATGTTGTGGTGGGGGAAGCAATTGCACCTCTATTTAAGTCGGCTCCCGGACGTTATTCCATCAATCGCTCAGTAGCCTCAGTCACTTTGATGGACGGGTTACAGCTACAAAAATTGTGTAGTGCCGAATTATTTGCTGAGTGCCCAGATTATTTCGTTCCTATCATGCGAGGTGATGGTATAGCTCCATGTGGGGAGAATATTTATTATGACAGGTAAGGCTTATTTTCACATATTCTCACAATTTTTATGTTTATTCCTGATACGAGCGACAATTTCATAGCTTTAATTGTTCTCTTAGTCCGCACCGAGGATCCCGTATCATGGTCAGAAGATACGCATTAACATCCGTGGGTAGCAAGTATTTGGAAATTGGAATCAACGTAGGACCTATGGCCGATGTGGAAGTTCTTCTCGGTGACAATCATGGGAATCGTCTCATATTACCATGGCATACATGGAATCTGCTATTCGACAGCCATTCATCCATCGCAGAACATGCACAATTGTCTGAACCAGACTCGATGCGGATTGATGATGTAATGTTTAGAATTTGTTCGGATCTTTGATTCACCGATTGTAAAGATGACACGAGGTGATAATACACTGTATTTCAAAATGAATATAGTATCATTTTTATCTAATCTTGAGCCGTGTGTAAGCTATGTGTATCCGCGGTTGCATCAAACTGCAGAAGATGTGAAAGTAAAATTTGAATGTTTTGTTAACGTGTTGCAACTGAGCGGTGTTGCCTGTGAAACATTATATACGTGTCGTGCTGCTAAAATCATACGCGATAGCGAATATTACTGCGAGGATTATCTCGTAGATTGCGAACTGGTAGCATGTGCCATCAGTGATATTCTGGCTGATGCTCGTAGGAAGAAAAAATGTTAAATTATTATTATTCTATTTTATATTCTTTTAACCTTAAAATAAATTTCTAAAACATATATTATTTCTCCATTTTAATTATCCTCCTTCTCTCCTCACCACATACTTTTAAGATTCGACGATTCAAAATTATTATTTCTCTGCGTTGGGGAAAAAGTGTCTGTTGGTTTGGAACAAAATTTCTGCTGACACCGCATAATTCCACGATCCGCGACTTCTTCGCGCCACCAAATGACATCATCCCACACGGTTGCTCCGGAGGAGACAAATTAAAAACGATCGCGCGATACGCTGCGACGTTAAGATTGAAAAAAACATTTTTGAAATACTGTTAGCTTTAGAATGCCTGCGATTATACCACTATGTGGTGCCGTCTCTTTCCCTCCCCCGAATTTAGCTTTAAAATATCTGTGCTTGTGTCACTAAGTAATGCTCTCTTTTTACCGTCCCCGAATATATGGTTTGTAAAACGTCGATCTTTCCCGACATCGCCCGAAACAATTTCTGATAAAAATTATTTCTCTGCGCTTGGGAAAAATTTCTGCTGCATATTGGTTCGCTAGATCGGTGTGGGCCAGGTCTGAAAAATTTTCGGGGGTGGGACAAGGGAGAAAAAATTTTCGGCGGTGGGCCAAGGTCATTCCCTCTCTCGGTTAGGTATGAAAAAATTTCTGCTGTGGGTCATTCCCTCCCTCTGAAAAATTTCTGACGGTGGGCCAGATCTGGAGAGGTCTCCGCGGCCGCTCGGCCTGGACTGATCCCCTCCACGATTATGGCTTCCCCCACTCCGCGGCTCGTGCGCGCGTAACCAGCCTTCCACTCCCCGCTGTCCCCGTGCCTAAAGTTCCCCCCACCGCACACTCTCACTTCCACCCACCCCTGCGCTCCTCACAGAGGTCCTGGTCTAGAATCTCCCTAGTCCTACTACTCGTGTTCTTACCCAACATAAACTCCGTGTTGAAGTTCGTATTCACGACCACGCTTTTATGTTGGGTGATAACATCCGTGATGCACGAGATCCCAATTCGTCGAGCACCCTCTAAAAATCGACGCGGATCGACGTGTCCCACGTTGATTACCGCACCTGTTGAAATACGACCTACAAACGCTGATTCCACGTCTTCCCATACAACTTTGGGTGCCGCCGATCGGTCCGAAACCCCGCACCCTACTCGCGAAACCTTTTCCCGCACGATCGCGCGCAATGTCTTTATTCGCACGATCAGCGACACCAGACGCTGTTTCGATGCCACCGACACTCCTTCGCCGCACTGATACTCGACGATGAGTCGCAAGCATGCGTCGCACCGATCCAGCCAGTCCCTGAATTCCACAATGGTGCGTAAAAGCACGGATATCGGCGACAAAACCCTGTACGTGTCCATGAATACATCCATGTTTACTTCTCTTTTCTTCTTCTTCTTCTTCAATATTCAATTAAAAGGCACGTACGATCGGGCACGAGTGGTTGATGCGACTCTTCCACCTGATGCGGTGCTGGTCCGGATATCGAAAACCCAGGGGAAGAATGATGCCTGACAAGTGTTGTCGCGAAGATCTTTACCGAACAACTACGCGGCTCTAATTGAAAATCTAACCATCTACTCTAGCTGAGATTCATGATTCGTTATCGCTCCGAATTATTTTCTTTGCTCTCGCGCTCTTTTTCTCTCACCCTCAACGACTCAATCAGGTGGCGTGATGTCACGCTGGCTCGATGCATTACCATGCATATCGAATTCGCGTGCTCGTGATAAGGGTGTTTACACCCGTCACGGTGGTCTCGATCATCAAAATACGTTGGGCGATGCCCGAATAATTATCGCGCTATACTTCCGTATGCGTGATAATGCAGCAGCCACCTGAAAATCAGTTCTCAAATGCTATTGTAGCGGTCAAGACATACGTTACTACGAGAAAGGCTTTAAGAATTTATCGCATCTAAGTCTATTGCATCTAAGCTGATTACATATAACTTGAGTGCTTTAAGTGAAATTGCTTTGAAGAAGACTCCTTTTAAAGGAGATTGCTTTTGAAGGATATCGTCAGTCGTTCAATGCACGGGAAATACCGTCAGTTTCCATTATCATATTTTAGTGAATCGTTGTGATAGTGACTTTGAGAAATATAAGAAAAATCGGTTTCAGATTATGTTATTGCCCGTGAATTTGAAACGTCCAGCTACAGCTACGATCATCGCTGCTGTGACTCCTATCCATACCTCCAGCCCGAAAGTGTATGTTACCTGTCGAAATGTCGCGGTTTAGAACGAAAAAAATCAAGTTGGAGAACTTCACGAGGCGGAAGGTGTTCACGATGTTGACATCTTCTTAAAAGTTTTTCATAATGCTGACACCATACTCGATGAACCACCGAATGACCACTACGGGGATGAACAATTTTGGCTGAATCGACATGCGCAGCGAAAATTCTTATTAGACGATGACGATGATGATGATGTTTATGTGCATGCAAATATATATCTCCGGAATCGTGCGGGTGCTCCGAAGAGCGTGGTTTGGCGAAACTGCGTAATGGCGAAAAAGATTGATTTTGACGCCGTTTTTGCTAATGCAGTGTCGGGGATTCTGGCAAGCGATATTTCACTTCAAACTGACCCTGCGCAAGTTCCAGTAGATTTATTATTAACTGAATTATTTGCTGACGATGTTATCGAGGGGGATAATTAAGTCAAATAAATTACAAATCTTAATATTAATATGTCAGATTTACTCACCTATCTTCCACCTTTCCTGTCAAATCACATTTCAAGTATTTGCATGTATCGTGATTATCAGTGAGATAAGGGCGTGTGAAACAGCGTAAAAGCATTTTCGTTGGCAGATGATTATACGCGACGCTGCATTCTTTCGCGAGGCGGTTGTGCTATTTAGATTATCGATCTCGAACAGTTATCGCGATAGCGCGTCGAATTATATTGCGTAGGCGGATGTTTATATGAGCGCAACGCTGCATTCTTTCACGGCGATCGTGAGACGGTTGCGCTATTTAGGTTAATTAATCTCGAATAGTCATGCGTGTCGAATTACAGCATCCGTGGTACATCCTTTCGCGCCTGCGCACCGATCCCCGCACGCGTGCGGATATTCCACGGCAAACGGTTGCGCGCGCGACGCCATCTTGAAATCCCCCTCCCCTGTGACGTCATTCCCCTCACCCCAAAGCTCGGTAACCCCTCCCCACCTCGCCCCTGCCCCTCGCCCATATCGACGGAGAGCGCGGTACCCCCTCCACGCCTCGCCCCACGCCCGGATACCCCCCGCCCCGCCTCACCCCTCGCTGCCCGGTCGCAGAACTCTCATAGCCTACCTACTGAGCTCAATGGCTCCGACGGAGCGTTGGTTGTGTTATAGCCAATAGTAACTTGTTTCGGCACCAATGAGCGCCAACATGCGCAGAACAGGTCTGAACTTGTCTGTCGGTGGGTTCTTTCTTAAATGATAAGGAGTATATAAGCTCTACATAAATAGTCTATTGAAAAATTTTGGCGACTTGCCTTGTTAATTGAGACAATAATTCAGTGTCATATATGCTGTAAAAACTAGTGACATTTAAAAAATTTTAACAAGATTCCTTATATGACACTTGAGAGGTTATGATTGTTTGACACTGTCTGGCTATCACGTGACAACAATTTGTTATGCGATTGGCGGACCCATCGTCCAATGAACGACGTCCCTGAGAGACATTTCCTCACCCTTTCATGCTCCCCTCTTGCCCTCACTTGACGGACGATGACGATTCTTAATCTTGAGAACATAAAATTTGGGAAATTGCAGTTTTACATCGAAATATCTCAGCTCATAAGGCACGTAGGAACAAAACGAAGACACTTTCCTTATGTAAGTCAAACCCAAGCTGTCCATTAAGACCATTCAAAATCTAATCGGATCAGCCGTTATTGAGATTCGTTAATCTCAGGGTTCTTGATAGCGGGTCGTGGTGTAATATAGACACTCTGCGCCTCGCGCTGCGCATATATCTATATATACTTGGCGCGACACACTACCGCGTCTCTTGATATTGCTCTATGCGGGACAATACGATCATAAACCGCATCTCCGATGAGACGCTCTGGCCGATCAACCTGGCTAGTTTTTCGGAAACTACTAGTTCCATTAAGCCCGAAATATACTAAAAGTTTATACCTGATGTTCCTGTTCCCTACATGTAGCGAGTTCAATATATCGTGTGTAGTTTTCACTAAAAAGTCGAAATTGAAGAATTCCACGTACCCGTATTTCACAGTTAGGTCTGTAGTTTACGTTGACAAATTTACGCCTTATTTGATGAACAATTTATAAGAAGGAGTAAAAAGTTACTACTTTTACATAAATTGTTTAAACAAATTGACGTATTACGAATCTGATTACGTTTCTGAATTCGTTTTAAAAAAAATACATCAGTGTCGCATAACAGATTATTCTCTATGGTGCATACATTCCGAGATATTGGGGCAAACGTGTTTTTCATCCCAGATATGGATGATTGGCAATAAAAGAAAATACGTGTCAAATACTTTTCGAAGACTATAATCTATGCGAACCTCATCAAAATCGGCAATAATTATCATGGTATTGCTTGTTTTAATATAAAAAGTGGGTCATTCCACGCCAACTCGATCACTTGTTTCCCTCGATGTCTCGGATTTTGTACAAACTTGAATATGTTGTAGTCCTCGTGAAATGAGGGGGGATTTAATTCACCATTTTGTCGATTTCGAGTTTCTTTGAAAAATATGGGGCCTCGAATTTTGAGATTTTTGCCTATTTTCGTGGAAATGGATTGTACTTATGAATTTTTATCCCGGAAACTATTTGCCGGATTTAGTTGATCCTGGCGTTATTTTAATCTAGGAGGATCGGCCTTCCTGAATATTTTCGTGTGCGGTTAAAAACTCATTTTTACAATAATGAAAATTATGAATAAAGTTTTATTTTGCAAGTTGAGGCTCAAGGTGTCGCGATTTTAAAAATAAAAAAAAATACCATCATATTCGCTGAAGAATTTTCTTTCTATAAAATCAGCCCATCTCTTGTTGGTAATTTGCATATTCAACGTAGCAGAAAGATGTTAAAGACAGCGGCGCGCACCGTTTCAGTTAAGCGATCCGCCCGCTCCGCTATTACGGTCGCCTGACCGTACTCCTCGCACCCTCTACTACTTCAATCAGGTCTAACAACGGTAGAAACAATAACGACAGTTCATGTACCCATCACGAGGGTGTCATTTATACCTGCAGAAGAATTTTACAAACCCACTCTTGGGCAATGCCACTTTTTTATAGTAATCAGATTTGTAAGTACCAGCTTGACTTTTCCTTGATTATTTGTTGAAAAAGTGCCATTGCTCGATGGAAACCACGAGAAGGTGATGGGTTCTTTCCATCAGGAGTGGATAAGGATGGATTAGGAAGGTTGGCATGGATAAGATCACTTCGAATGGCGAGGTTAAGGGATGCAAGCAAGCAAACGGTCGAAACTATTTCATTGCGCTGAACACAGTGCCAGCTTCATCACATGAGCAAGTTTTGCATAAATTTTTTTGTTTGATATTCATCCTTTTGTAATATATAGCAGAGATAATAAAGGTCATACTCATTACAATTTTGTTATCATATCTGGAAGCTTAGAACATAATACAGCTGCTGTTCAGTTATTTCAAAAGCGATTACTGAAATACCTTACAGATATATTTCCAGACAAAAAAAAATTATGCAAAACTTGCTCGTGTGATGAAGCACTGTGTTTAGCGCAATGTAATAATTTCGACCGTTTGCTTGCTTGCATTCCTTAACCTCGCCATTCGAAGTGATCTTATCCATGCCAACCTTCCTCATCCATCCTTATCCACTCCTGATGGAAAGAACCCATCACCTTCTCGTGGTTTCCATCGAGCAATGGCACTTTTTCAACAAATAATCAAGGAAAAGTCAAGCTGGTACTTACAAATCTGATTACTATAAAAAAGTGGCATTGCCAAAGAGTGGGTTTGTAAAATTCTTCTGCAGGTATAAATGACACACTCGTGATGGGTACATGAACTGTCGTTATTGTTTCTACCATTGTTAGACCTGATTGAAGTAATAGAGGGTGCGAGGGGTACGGTCAGGCGACCGTAATAGCCGAGCGCGCGGATCGCTTACCTGAAACGGTGCGCGCCGCTGTCTTTAACATCTTTCTGCGACGTTGAATACGCAAATTACCAACAAGAGATGGGCTGATTTTATAGAAAATTCTTCAGCCGATATGGTGGTATTTTTTTGGATTTTTTAAATCGTGACCTTGAGCCTCAACTTGCAAAATAAAACTTTATTTATAATTTTCATTATTGTAAAAATGATTTTTTAACCGCACACGAAAATATTCGGGAAGGCCGATCCTCCTAGATTAAAATAACCCTAGGATCAACTAAATTCGACAAATAGTTTCCGAGATAAAAATTCATAAGTACAATCCATTTTCACGAAAATAGGCAAAAATCGCAAAATTCGAGGCCCCATATTTTTTAAAGAAACTCGAAATCGACAAAATGGTGAATTAAACCCCCCACCCCCTCATTTCACGAGGACTACTACACATTCAAGTTTGAACAAAATCCGAGACATCGTGGGAAAAAAGTGATCAAGTTGGCGTGGAATGACCCAAGTAATATCTATTGTTAGACAATAAGTACACATATGCAAGCGATATGTATATGTATGTAAAGAAGACACTTGCGAGGTTGTATAGTGAAGTGCCGAGCTGCGGCGTAAATTCCTGTAAAGATGACGCCCGTTTCATCCTAAAAGGGGCCGAATTCCTTATCTCGTCATACTTGTGTTAAGGGGTCATATACGTTTCTCCACTTCAAAAAATCTTTTTTTTTTACATATATTGAAAGATGCACATCGTGGGAACATTTTGAACCCAGAACGAACATGAAAATCGAATTATTGGCGAAGTTACAGCCGTTTAAATGGAACTGGTCGTGCCGGTTCACAGATCAGTGCGTCAGAGCGTCGAATGCCCTTGTTTGATTTGAATTTTGAGAGGTGTGGAGAGATGTATCCATGATGCCCACGACCTAAAGTTATAGAGAATTCTATGTTCGCCATGATGCGCGTGAATTAGGGGCTGATACACCCGCGGATCGGGGAAAACCCATGGTTTTTCCGCGGCGGCCGCGCCAGGCGTCCACCACTGCTCCTTTACGCGGCTAATTTAGCGCATTCAGTTTGTTTCTGACCAGCAACTTGTGCTCAGCTGTCAAGAAAATGATAAAACGGCGTTCATGCGTAGACCGAAAAGGGTCAAAAACTGATTCGAGACGACCTTCGCGACCGGTAAAAAGACGACCTCCGGCGAAACGGGAAATATGTTCCGACGAAGAAACGACAAGTGCATCGGCGAAAAAGTTGAAAAATTCGAAGTGCAATGAAGTAACCATAGATTCAGCATTCGGGTACCGAATTATAAACTTCTATGCCGTATTTACGGCTATTAGTGCATGCGTGAAGTGCAAAACGTGTGGAGGGGAAGTGAAATTTACTGAAGCTGCAATTGGGGGCCTTGGCTTTCAGATTGTAGTACAATGTGATCAATGTAATTCTCGAAATATCTCTTCGTGCCCACAAATTGATAAGGCTTACGAGATAAACAGACGTTTCGTGTTTGCAATGAGAGTGTTAGGACTCGGACAATATGGTATGCGAAAGTTTTGCGGACTCATGGACTTGCCAAAACCAGTAGCGCAATCGACGTACGATGCTATAGTACGAAGCATTCGTATTGTGACAAAAGCCGTTACTGATGCTTCATTGAAGAATGCTGCGATTGAGGAGAGAACAGCTACTCGAGAAGCAGGAATACTCGCGGATGATGCAGGAATTGTTGTTTCCGGAGGTGGGACCTGGAAAAAGCGTGGCTTCTCTTCCCTGTTCGGCGTGGTAACACTTATTGGGAATTTGACAGGGAAAGTTGTAGATGTGCTGATAAAATCAGCCTATTGCAAGACCTGCGAATATTGGGAGAAAAAGAGCAACACCGCCGAATATGAAGATTGGAATAAAAAAGAGCACGAGTGTAGCGCCAATCACGAAGGGAGTGCAGGGAAGATGGAGGTAAACGAGATACAGGAAATTTTTCAGCGATCGCTTGAATTGCACGGAACCAAATATTCATATTATATCGGAGACGGTGATAGTAAGACGTTTAATGGTATTCTGCTAGCAGATCCGTATGATACACCGGTTATTAAAAAAGAATGTGTAAGCCACGTGCAAAAGCGGATGGGAACTCGTCTTCGTGCAATAAAGAAAACGAATAAAGGTCTCGGAGGAAAGGGAATGCTTACAGGCAAATTGATCGACGAATTACAGATTTACTACGGTCTAGCCATCAGGAGACACAGCAATTCCGTCGAAGAAATGAGGAATGCTATTTGGTCGACATATTATCACAAAATTTCAAGGGATGACAAACCGCAGCACCATTTCTGCCCAACCGGAGAACAATCGTGGTGTTCGTGGCAACGAGCGTACGCGACCAGCAAATTGAAGGATTATAGACATAAACCTGCTCTTCATCAAATTGTACAAGATGCTATTCGTCCTGTGTACGAAGACCTAAGCAATAATGATTTGCTTGTTAGATGTGTCGGTGGTTACACTCAAAATTCTAATGAGAGTCTGAATGCCCTCATATGGAAAGTTGCTCCAAAAGAGACATATAGCGGTTCCATAATCACTGAAATCGCCGCATACATTGCAACAGTAATGTTCAATGAAGGCCAGATGTCTTTAATAAAAATTTTAGAGACATTAAATGTTACCATTGGCACTGCAGTGTACCGGATGTGCCAGGAGGTCGATGCGCAGCGTGTTTCGACTGGTGAACTCAGAGCTCAGCAAGCGACAAAAGAAGGAAGGATTCGTAAAAGACAAAGCAGACTGCATGCAGAGGAGGCTTACATTGCAAGGGAAGGAAAGCTCTACGGTGCCGGTATAGCAGATTAAGAGTAAGTTACAAAATTTCTATTTTATCGAACTTTAAAGCTCTTCTACAATTTTAAACGCGTTTTTCTCGAAACAACATTTCTCATGACGGTGTGCACAATATCTGCCCCACTGTTCATCCGATTAACTTTATCTTTTACATACATATTCTAAATAAGATCCTTTATCGGTCAACGAGGGCTTTTTCCAATAAAATAAACCATTTCTTAATAACAAACAAAAATGTGCGGTTCTTTTTACGAAAATCATGATCTCCGTCTTCTAATCGTTACTACTGCTACAATATCGTGTTTTTCAAAAAAAACCCCTCGTCAACCGATAACTATGATCTCAATAAGTGTAAATAAATCGCAAATTTTTGTTTCAGATTACTTGTACGAGTTAAGTCATGCACACCGTTTGCGGCAGTATAAAAAAAAACCATTCTGCGTTAATGCAATTAGACGCCAAATTTTTGACAATTTATACATCTTCATTCATGTTTACTGCTGTATAAACATCTACTTTTACGTTACAAAAAGAATTCAACCAATCGGCCTAATAGTTTGTCCACAAATTGCTTGTAAACATTGAGTACATTTTAGCGTCGAGAAACGTATATGACCCCTTAATACCGATTTCACTACCATCCTGCTTTGCGAAGGTGGAAACATGTCTCGCAGAGGAACACAGGAATAAAAGGGGTAATCCTGTGACTGCGCGTGGTTCCGCCTGCGTCATCCTCCCTAAAAATTCGAGGGAGAGATTGCTTATTTATCGAGTTATACGCGCGTTCGAATATCAAAACAAAAGCACGCGCGACGTATTCGGTGCAAGAAAAGATAGGTCACTGAAAATTAAGCCTAAAAATTGTCATTCAGTTCTACAAGTTATTTGGGAAATGTTTTCTAATTACTTTATAGCGTGTTGGAGACCATGCTTCTAGTGTCATAAAGCGGTACTAAACAGTGACCCGCTAACAATGCGCTTTAGGGCTTCACACAGATGGCTACATCATGGGACCCACCCCCGGGGAAAACACAGAACATCACGTTTTTATTGTATACCTGTATTTTTCCACCTCTGCGCCTACGATTTGCAAAGGTGGGATTTTTCGCGACCAATAATATTTGGATTGTCGCACAAAACTCCGCCTTCAAAAGGATGTACACCCTAAAGGAAATACTATTTAAACTGCGACTTACACCGATAGTTAGTCCGTACAGAAAAAATTTCTGTACATTCCACACGCAAAGTGTTCGACAGTTTGCCGTCTTCTCTGATAGTGCAGTGTCGGAGAATTTACAATGCCCGCCATTAAAGTAAAGTTTTGGTCTGTGGAGGACGAGGCGCTGAGCTACAGTGTATCGGCTTATCCGGTCCTGTACAATGCTGTAGACTTCACCCATAGAGATCAGGAGGCGAAAGACAACGTATGGGAAGTTATCTTCACCAGAGTAAAAAGAACAGGTAAAGTATTCTTTAATTATATTTATTTGCATCAACCATCAACTAGGGGCTATTAATACCATCTAAGAGTAGGGGAGACCGTTGCAAAATCGGGACGTTAAGAATAAAATCTCATAACTTTGACATTATTAAGTAAAAAAGAAATTACAATTGGGATTCATTAAAATAAACTCTTTTTTAAATAATAGAACACATCCAATTTTTTTAATAGAAGGAAAAATTAAAATTAATAATGATTTAAAAAATGATCCGTTTTTACGATTTTACCCCATGGCCTGGGGTATTTTGTTTAATTTTTTTTCTTTCGTTTTAGTTGTAGTCCTTTATTAAAATTAAGTTTTAATTTTGATAACTTCCTCTTTTTTTCGTTTCTTTGTTACACACATTTTGTCCAAACCCGGGTACCCGGTTTTACCCCGTATGGTTTTGTCCCAGCATACAATTTTTTAAATATTACGAATTATCAACAATACCATGGAGAAGTAAAAACAAGCTTTTTAATTATTTACACTTTTATATGCAGCAATTAACATAATTCACACCAAAAAATATATACCTGAACACTGTCAAAAGTGTTTGAATTTCCTTAACGATCGGAAATTAGATCAGAGCCTTCAAAAACACACAATACGAGATAACTTTAGTAAGCACGCTTGTAACACGATCATGTTTTGTTGATAAAATAATGAAAATCCCGACAATATGTCGCTGCAACGACGCGAAAAAATTTGAAGTAGTTTAAAGAATAATAGCACGGTCTCGGTTTTACACGGGTGCACGATTTTGTCCGAGTTTCCCCTAATATTTTTTATCATTAAAAAATGCGGATTCAATATTTTTTGGACAGACTATTCGATAATGCTCCCCATCAATATCTCCAATACAGTTTGAAAAGTTCCATTTCATCATAAAGCCTTTTGCATTTCTTTTGAAATCGGAAATATTAGTTTATGGTAAAAATCTTGGCACTACTTTATCGCATAATTGAGGGCTCGGATGCAATAAGGAGACTAGCCCTCGACAATGGGAAAAATTATTGTCTAAACGCTAAGAAATATAGGAAAATTAAATGTTGTTAAACTGGATTTTAAAAAATATAGTGTTGTAAAGCTCGTCACGACACACATTTTTTCTATTTACAGTTTGTTTATCGAATCATTAGTATTCGAGATAATAATTATAAACAAAAAAAATTCTTCGACCAAAATCATTATTTGTTTAAACATAAATTGCGATAACTTGAGTAAATATTAAGTGATCGTTATGAGACTTGAAACATAAAAATCAGAAAACTATAGCGAAGCCGTAAAACGTATGCATGAAACCCTTATGTTAAAAAATGTAATAATATTTAATTAAAAAGTAATACTGGACATAACCCATGTTTTTCAACGTTCGCCGTTAAAAAGTATCGAGGCAATTTTGGGGTACATATAATTTGCAGCGACAAAGTTTTTCCTTAATCTACAAGGAAGATTTTCACCAATTTTTACATTGATTAATAATTAATTGTAGAAGATATGACGATATATATAATTCTCACACGGCGCCAACTGTCAACGCAAGTGCTACAACTGCTAAATAGCGCATTATGCGCGGCTGCTGACTATTGGTGGCCCACGAGATTTATATATACATATCATCATATCTGCTACAATTATTTATTAATCAATGTAAAAATTGGTGAAAATCTTCCTTGTAGATTAAGGAAAAACTTTGTCGCTGCAAGTTATATGTACCTCAAAATTGCCTCGATACTTTTTAACGGCGAACGTTGAAAAACATGGGTTATGGCCAGTATTAATTTTTAATTAAATATTATTACATTTTTTCACATAAGGGTTTCGTGCATACGTTTTGCGACTTCGCTAGAGTTTTCTGATTTTTATGTTTCAAGTCTCATAACGATCCCTTAATATTTACTCAAGTTATCGCAATTTATGTTTAAGGAAATAATGATTTTGGTCGAAGAATTTTTTTTGTTTATAATTATTATCTCGAATACTAATGATTCGATAAACAAACTGTAAATAGAAAAAATGTGTGTGTAACAACATTTAATTTTCCTATATTTCTTAGCGTTTGGACAATAATTTTTCCCATTTTCGAGCGCTAGGCCCCTTATTGCATCCGAGCCCTCAATTGTTTCAGTTCGTTTGTTTCAACAAGACTTATGTATCCATATGATATTTTGAATGCAAATGATAAGGATCTCAATGCTTCTCCAGTAGCAATAAACTCCCCAAAAAATAGGTTATCTAATTATTTCAGCTGAGGAATGTATATTCCGGTGGAAAAATATTCGCGATTTATTTATGAAAAAGAAGCGAGCCAACAAGCACGGTACGGGGTCGGCAGCGAAGCCCAAAAAGCAGTGGTCATTAATGAAGCATTTAGATTTTTTGAATAGTGTCGCGTCTGAGAGAATGCAAGTATCTTTTACACACAAGATGAGTTCTACAATACATTTTAAAAATTTATTTCATTTTATTGTAGCACACAGAGCAATATGGAACTTCCGAATAAAGATGTTCCAAATATTAGTGACAACAATAATAGCGGTACTGATATCTCAGTACCCGTAGATTTCCCGGAAACTGCTGTTTGCTGGGAAGGTGTTCCCTCACCGGAAACACCGCCCGAAGTCACAATCGCTCCTTCCAGAAAAAGAAATTGCGGCAGTACCTCAACTGCAGCGCCGAAAAGGCACAGGAACGACTCCCGCAATTCCCTGGATACGATAGCAAAAAGGTCTTTGGAAAAAGACCAACTCTTACACAAATCCATGGAAGATGAAGGTGACGAGATCATAATGTTTTTTAAGAGTATGGGGGCAATGGGGAAAACATTGCCGCGGAAATTACTCGCGGAAGCAAAGATTTCCGTCCTCAAAATAATGCTGTATCTACAAAGTAGAGCCGCAGAAGATTCGTGAGCTAGGGTAAATGTGGGTATTACTGTGCATTTTTAAGGTAGGTTAACTTTAGAACCCTCGATACGGCGTTCAAATTAATGAAAGTTCCTCCTTCTTTTTTTAAAAGATAGGTGGGACCTCAATAATTCCATAAAAAAATATGGGGGCGGGGTAATAAGCACAGTTAATTAAAAACACAGAGATTTGTCGACCAATGTCATTGCAGGAGTTACTGCGGACGTGCATGCATTATTGCGTGCCAGTTACTAACGAAATACCAGTTACTGCGCATGTATTACTGCGGTCTGATGTCAGTCGAAACCAGGGCATGGACACTCCAATGCTTCAAGAGTGCAGAAGGATATATAGGGAGCGTACAACTCGCACTGTGGTTTTTCCCCTACTCCTCCGGATTGTGGAGAGTGGGAAGGTCGTCTCACCGAGACGAGTGGCGGGAGGCAATCTTGGCTCTCTTGCCTTTCCGACCGTCACGTCAACCAGACGTACAAATATATATAACTGGTCGAGTTCAGTTTTTGTGTTGTAATTACCCAGTCATCCTAATACGTATTCGGACATATATTTATGGACCCTACAAGAGGTCCTACAGTGGTGACCCCGATTGAGGTGATTTCGTTGTGTTCGCATGGACTGCAGGAGCCGTGTTTGTGGGTTGTGTCGTGCAAGTTTTCGACACCTCGTGCGCCGGGACGAAACGTCTCGGTCCGAGAGCATCATCGTCGCGGATCGACCCGATCTCGAGGGATTTGTCCGGCGTGGCATTTACACGTGGTCAAGGGGATCACGATCATGGCCGCCATGTGGACGTCTCTTCGCCCGGCCGTTCCTGACAGGAGCTCGGCATCCTGAGGGCGGTTGCTGTCTATACGGTGCCGGTGCGGTCTGCAGGGCGTCTACACAGGGTGGACCATCATAGCTGCATTCTGTGGGTCTTCACCGTGGATTTCCGCGGCCTATTCGTCCTTGCTGCACGGCTCGCTGTCGGGTCCTCCGGTGGTCTTCGAGGGGTTTCCTGCCGACGATTGCGTGAAGCCAACGTCGCCGGAGCTTTGGATTCGATTGCGTGATGGCAACGACACCGGCGTTCTTTTCATCGGTTTGGTGAAATCATCGGCGTTCGGTTCCGGTTGCGGGAATTTCCGCCATTTTGTTTCGCGCGTACGGTCTTCGAGGCGTTCGCGAAAGTGCCGCCATATTGTTCGTTGTGCGCGACTGTGGCGCTTCGGACCGCCGTTCCGGCCCGAAGGGCTGATTCACGGGGGGACTGCGTCGGTGCGTCGGGTAACGGAAGGTTCCATAACCTCCCGAATTCCGTGCTTTTGTCGCGCGCCGCGTCGGTATTGCGTTGCGTTCCATGTGTTCCCGGTCCGTCATGGCCGACGGTCAGGAGGGCGCCCGGAAGTCGCCGGAGGATGTGACTGATTTGGTGGCGCAAGTCTGGGACTTGCAGCAACGCCTGGCGGCGTTCGAAGTCGCGCACCCCGGTCCTCAACCCGAGACCGCTCGGGTGGTGGAGCGACCGTCGGGTGACGCGATGCGTATCGACTCGTACCGGAACCCGAAAATTCCGACATTTTTTCGTTCGGATCCGATTTTATGGTTTGTGCAGGTCGAGGCGTCTTTGCGCAATGCGCGGATTTCCGTGGAGGGCACTATGGCTGATGTGGTGCTCGCTGCTCTCGACGCTGAAATTGTCGGAAGCGTAAAAGATATAATATTAACCACTCCACCGCCGGCAGATATTTATCAGCGAATCAAGTCGCGGATTATCGCGACGTTCGCCGGTTCCGCGGAGAGCAATCTGCGCAAATTACTAAAGGGGCAGGTACTCTCGGACGGTAAACCGTCTCTCATTTTGAGTCGGTTGCGAAACCTGAACAACGGTCAGTGCGATGACGCGGTCGTCAGGTCCATATTTCTAGACCAGTTGCCCTCGGGTCATCGAACAATCCTCGTGGCGACGGGTGCGGAGGACTTGGAGCGGCTCGCGGAAATCGCGGACAGCGCGGGTACCGTCGAGGTTTGCGTAGCGTCATCTGTTAAAAACGTGTCGTCAGGATTGGAGGACGAGGTTTCTCGTCTCGCGTCGTGTGTGGCGATATTGACCAAACAGGTCGAGCGGTTGTCGGCATCGTCGTCAAGTGCTAGGGCGCGCTACCGAGCGCCTGTTCGATCGCGGTCTAAAAGTGGGGGCCGAAGTGACTCGCAAAAGCGTGACAAGTCCGGACTGTGCTACGCGCATAGGAAGTTTCCTCAAAATTCGTTGTCATGTCGGGAATGGTGTTCACAGTACGCGGCTTGGAAACAAAAAAACTAACGAGTCCCTCCTGTGCGGAGACGTTCAGTGAGGGATCGGGATCCGAGAATCGTCTCCATATTCGCGATCGCGCGACTGGTCAGTCATTCCTAATCAACACGGGGGCAGACATTTCACTGCTTCCTGCGAACCCGAAATTCGACATTAAACCTTCCGAGCGTAAGCTGTTTGCTGCGAACGATACTCGGATCGACACGTTCGGCGAGTCGCTTCGGGAACTGGATTTCGGATTGCGTCGCGCGTTCCAGTGGAATTTTTGTATTGCGGCAGTGCCGTATGCAGTCATCGGTGCTGACTTGTTGAAGCATTATGGCTTGCTCGTTGATCTTAAGAGGCGTAGGCTTATCGATGCGGCCACCAAAATGTACTCTCTGGCCGTTGCGAGGTCTGTTCCGGCTCGATCTGTGAGCTCAATCAATCCGGTTGCGAACTTTGCCGGGCTTCTGGCGGAATTTCCGGAGATCACGGGCGCGTCGCGATTGTCTCCTCCTGGAGAGCGGGACGTTCTGCACTATATTATGACGACGGGGCCGCCCGTGGCCGAGCGTCCGCGGCGCTTGACGCCGGAAAAACTCAAAGCGGCCAAAGCCGAGTTCAGAGCACTGGTCGCGGCTGGCATTTATCGCCCCTCTGGTGGTCCTTGGGCGAGTCCCATCCATATGGTGCGTAAGAAGGACGGGTCTTGGAGGAGCTGTGGGGATTATCGTAAGGTGAATGCGATTACTACGCCGGATAGGTATTCAACTCCGCACCTTCATGATTGCACCTGCAATCTGCAGGGTCGGAGCATATTTTCTTCCCTCGATCTCCACAGGGCCTACAACCAGATACCTATGGCCCCCGAGGATATCCAAAAGACCGCAGTCTGCACGCCCTTCGGGTTGTTCGAGTACTGTTATATGACTTACGGTCTTCGCAATGCGGGTCAGTCGTTCCAGCGATACATTAATCGTGCGCTTGGCGACTTGGATTTCGCGTTTGTATATATAGATGATATTTTGATCGCTTCATCCTCTCCAGAGGAGCATGCTGCCCACCTTCGTGAGGTGTTTCAGAGGCTTAGGGGGTTCCATCTGCGCCTCAATGTGAATAAATGCGTGTTCGGCGTTCCCGAGGTGGAGTTTTTGGGCCACACGATCGATAGCAAGGGAATTGGTCCCACAGTTAGGAAAGTTGACGCTATCGCGAATTTCCCCAAACCCACTACGGTAGTGGAATTACGCCGTTTTCTCGGTATGGTAAATTTTTACCGGAGGAATTTGCCGCATTCAGCGAGCGTTCAGGCACCTTTAAATGCTTACCTTCGCGATTCTCAAAAGAACGATAAACGGGAAATCGTGTGGACGGTCGAGGCGGAGGACGCGTTCGTCAGGGTCAAGGACGGCCTGGCCAGCGCCTCGTTGTTGGTTCACCCGCGTCATGACGCGAGTTTGCGCCTGGTTTCGGACGCGTCGGATTCCGCAATGGGTGCGGTATTGGAACAGCTGTCTCTTTCGCGCGTGTGGGAACCGCTCGCGTTCTTTTCAAAGAGGTTTACCTCTGCGCAAAAGAATTATAGTACTTACGACCGTAAGCTCACAGCAATGTACGAGGCGGTGAAGTATTTTCGACCATTTGTCGAGGGTCGTGATTTTGGGTTGGTGACAGATCACAAACCACGGATCTACGCGTTTATGCAGAAAGTCGATAGGGCGTCTCCCAGGCAGGCGCATCAGTTGTCATTCGTCGCACAGTTCTCCACTCGGATTGAGCATGTGGCGGGGCCCGACAATGTCGTCGCGGACGCGCTTTCTCGGGTCGACTCGTTGCGTTTGCCGGTCGAGGTTGAGCTCGTTCAGCTCGCCGGGCTGCAGGAGTCTGACGAGCAGCTCAAATTGATTCGTGAATCTCCGGATTTTCCATTAAAAATGAAGGCAATCCAGTGGGGGCCGAATCATTCCACGGTTTTCTGTGAGATCTCGGGCGAGTCGATTCGTCCTTATATTCCATTAAGTCTACGCGAGACAGTTTTTAATTTATTTCATCGTCCGGCGCATCCGAGTGCGAAAGTCACGGATCGGATCATTCGGCGGCGTTACGTATGGCCTAATAGGCAGCGTGACGTTGCGAAATGGTGTAAAACTTGCACGGACTGTCAGCAGTCCAAGATTTCGCGTCATGTGAAATTGCTTCCTGGGCAGTTCGTGGCCCCCGACGGGCGTTTTGATCACGTGCACGTCGACATTGTCGGCCCCCTGCCGGTGCGTGACGGGTTCAGTTACTGTGTGACGATGATCGACAGGTTCTCGCGGTGGGTAGAGGCAGTGCCCTTGCGGGAGATTTCCGCGCAAGCGGTCGCGGAGGTATTTTTCGAGACATGGGTTTCGCGGTATGGCGCGCCGAAGATTTTAACTTCGGATCAGGGCGTCCAATTCGAGTCGAGGTTGTTCACGGCTCTTCTGGCCCTGATCGGCTGTGAGCGCGTGCGTACAACTGCGTACCACCCCGCATCAAACGGGTTGATTGAGCGTTGGCATCGGGCATTTAAAGCGGCGATTATGTGTCATGCGGATACGAACTGGCCACGCACCCTGTCAACGGTGCTTCTCGGTTTCAGGTCGCATGTTCGATCTGATACTGGAGCGTCCCCCGTCGAATTCCTTTTTGGAGCGACCTTGCGACTGCCCGGGGAATTCTTTCTTCCAGACGATTTTGTGCCGGATCCGAACATTTTCGTGAATGAATTTCGGGAGTACATGCGCCAGGTGCGACCAGTGCCTGTTGCACATAAATACAAAAAGCGTGCGTTTATTTTTAAAGAGCTTCACGAGTGCTCACACGTGTTTCTGCGGAACATGGTGAAAAGGGCGCTGGAAAAGCCGTACACAGGACCGCACAAGGTATTACAGCGCGTGACTGATCGAGTATATAACATAGAAGTGAATGGCGCTTCTAAGATCGTATCCGTGGAGTTGCTGAAACCAGCGCATCTGGTTTTTGACGAGCTTGCGGATCCCGCGCTTCCTGCCGGCACGACCGATGACGGTCCGTCCGTTTCCGTGGGTACCTTGCCTGTCCTTAGAACGTATAAACGTAAGAGTGTGGCGTTCGCACCCACATCCAAAGACTAGGTTTAGTTTTTTTTTAAGACTGCGTATTGTTAAGCACGCGAGATGTACTATAGTATGAAATATTTTAATCATTGTTTTATATATGCAATATTTTATCTCTTGGTATATAGGTAGCTGATAAGTTCTTTAGTACTCGCTGGTACTGCGTTCCATAGGATAGGAAAGCGTGCTGCGTTGCGATAGTGCCATACCAAAGTTGTGTATGCTAGCAAGTAGTGATAGCTGATTTAGTACAACACCTGTATCAGTACTTAATATCGACCTCAGGTCTCGGGGGGGAGTGATGTAGGGAGCGTACAACTCGCACTGTGGTTTTTCCCCTACTCCTCCGAATTGTGGAGAGTGGGGAGGTCGTCTCACCGAGACGAGTGGCGGGAGGCCATCTTGGCTCTCTTGCCTTTCCGACCGTCACGTCAACCAGACGTACAAATATATATAACTGGTCGAGTTCAGTTTTTGTGTTGTAATTACCCAGTCATCCTAATACGTATTCGGACATATATTTATGGACCCTACAAGTGGTCCTACAGATAGACGCCAGTGACGCCATCTAGCGTATACTCAGAACCCCAAGATAAGATAATAGATGGCCGTTCAGATGATGGATATATTATTCAAATAATGTGCTGATACGTACCTAAAGAACTTAATAAAATAAAGAGACCAATAGAAAAACATACAGAAATACATAATTAGTTATTAAAAATGTTACTGTAACAACTAATTATGTATTTCTATATGTTTTTCTATTGGTCTCTTCATTTCATTAAGTTCTTATTCATAAAAGTGTGTTTTATGAATAAGAAAAAGGTAATGAATTTGTTTTAAAGAGTTTTTTTATTATATAACAAAATTACAGTTTATCTGTTACATCTCGTACGTCCATAACACGAAACCTCTTTACGCTCAGAACTTCTTTACAAATATCTTTTGTTGCTGTAGACAGTTTAACAGTTTCCTTAAACCCTATAGCGTTTACAAGATCCAAATTTTGTGGCTCTATGTATATTTTCCTCTTGGGAATATGCGCTGGAACTGGGTCCGGGAAGTACATTACCGCTTTCTATGCTGGATAAATTACATACGTTAGAGTTTGGCGTTGTTGGCAAAATGGAGTCACTGGATTCAGCGACTGCAAGGGAAGAGCTTCCCCTATAAGAACTGCTTTCCGCTGACTTTGGAGACTAATTCCCAAATGTAACTGGAGAAAAATCTGCAGTTGGCGGAGTAATGTTGATCCCAGGTGACGAATCTTCCTTCCTCTCCATATCAATTTTCACATCAACTTCCTCTGACGATGAACTGCTTTCCCTTTTGTCAGGCAGCAACAACAAAGGTACTGTTCCTTCCTTCAGCTTTCTCCGTACACTGCATTGATAGTCTTGTGGTTGAAAATGTAAATGACAAATTACGTACCGCTCATCGTAAACCTGCTTGTACGTTAAGCCTAGCAATCGCGAATTAGCGTTGCTTCAATCCACTGCGAAGCGATTATAGATTTTGGAAAACGATGAGATTTTACCTGTCGAGTTGATGGACAATTCAGGACAGCACACTTTTGCTTGTCATTTGAAATCCGTTTCACGTTCATTTGCAACGCACAATTACTTACCTTAAATCAAAATTAAACACAACACAATGAATACACTTTACTGCACTGTACCGATAAAAATATCACTGACAATTTCTGATGATTGCTGACAATATGTGACAATCAGAATATCAGATATTATGACATTAGTGACAGTGAATGGCGGCAAATGGCGGCCACGTGCAACTGTTTTGAACTGATTACTGAGTGCAATGAAGACAGACGTAACCTACCGCCAGCGGAGTGAGGGGTGTGGGGGGTGGCGAAACAACGCCATCTAGCGTATACTCAAAACGGGATGAACTATCTTTCTGCACGGCGCCTATATTACTGTCCACCCCCTGGTCGAAACATAACCTTAGTACAAATATCACGTCAGTGAATACGGTCGAAAGAAAGGTTAGGTTGCACAGTCGTCGGTCCGCGGTAATACATGCACATGGTGTAAAGTACTGCACCTAATACTGCGGTGAGAAATAAAAATTAAAACTAAAATATCGACGACTGATTTACTGTTTTTCTGAAAAAAATAACTATTTTTCTATCGAGCAATAACGCTACATTACATGTATTACTGTTAATAACAAAAATATAAATGTTTCTCAAGTAGGTGTTCATGACCGTCATATCGGGAATCGACCGAAGTTTCGCCATGACGAATTTCAAACTACGATGAAAGAATTAATAATAACTTTGCTGTATATATTTATTAATAATTATCTGTAATAGAGTTTAAAATAATTTTATCAAAAATTTTCAAAAGATTATGTACTTTCCAACATTAAATATGATCTGTTTTAGAATATCTGCAGTAATCGGGGCATCTGCAGGAATACCCACATTTACCCTAGTGCGTGTGTCCCTCGGAATTGCGCAAAAGATGGTCACCGTCAGTCAGAGTTGGGAAAAATGTTATCTAATTACAACTTACAAATTACAATTATGGAAAGGGAAGTTGCGGATCGAGCGTGGTCAGGTTGGCGCTCAATAACTGACGAGAATAAGATTAAATGAGCTTTATTATAAGAATGGTCTCGCACGGGACGGTCCTTCTAGCCAACGTCTTACGTCGGTCGCGAACAGAGAACTGTCCCATAAACAGTCAAACCTCACTTCAACGGCCGCATGACTCACAGCCATCCCATCACCAATACGCCATCGACGATCGTTTCTTTTACTGCACGGCCTGTAACGTTATCCTTAAAACTAACAGCCGCTCGAGACGGTCGGCCGACAATCGGCCGACTGCCTGGCTAATCTCTCTTTCGATATACAAATACCTACAGTTCGTCCATCCTGACATTTTAGCCGTCCCGGCTAAACGTTGACATAACCAAGTAATGCAATAAAATAGGTATCAACACCAACAATACAATATCATAAAAGATTCCAGTGACAATATGACGCAACACACAAATGTGACGTATTACTACAAACATGAAATTATTACTGATATTAAAATATAATCTTATAATTAAATATAATAAACTTCCAATAACTTAAATTACGAGGCAATATAAGGTTTCATATTATCAGGCGCTACTACCCCATTGTAAGGCATTTGAGTTACCTGAAACCCGTCGATATCGCCAACTACGTACCGATCGCAATCAAGAACTTTTTTAACTCGATACGGACCTTTAAATTTAGGCAACAGTTTCTTGTTAACACCTGCGGATGTATCTATGTTCCGAATCATTACATAATCCCCCTCGCTATACACAGATGCATCCTTCCGCTTTTCGTTCTATTGTCTTTCATTAATTAACTGATTCTTTTCGGTGTTCTTTGACGCATTTTCCCGTAGTGCTTCTAAATTCCTTTCATTATCCGAGTCTCGCTCCAACAACAGTCGCACACAATCGTTCACTTCTCCGAACTGATTTATCCCAAATAACAACCGACTCGGAGTTTCCTTTGTCGTTCGGCAAACCGTATTATTAAGAGCAAATTCCACTTGCTCGAGCACTCGATCCCATTTTTGTGGAATTTCGCATAGTTTCGCAATCATGGGTATTATTGTTCGATTGTAACGCTCGATTTGCCCGTTAGCACGAGGAGTACCAACTGCAATTAAAATCTGTTTAATTTTTCCCGCTTCCAAAAAATCTTTAAACGCATTGGAAGTAAACGCAGTCCCTCGATCCATAATCATTCGCTTTGGTTTACTATAGGCTCTAAAATATTTCCTCAAATGCTTAATCGATTCCTCGGATTTAGTCGATTTACACGGAAACAATCTCAAAAATTTTGTAAATGCGTCGATTACAGCCAGCAAATGCTTATATCCCTTTCCCGTTTTTTCAAGAGGCCCTAAATGATCTATATGAACAGTATGAAACGGTAACGCTTCCTTTGGGATACTGTGTAAATAGCCCTCCTGCTTCCCATTAAGTGGAGAAAACTCGATGCAACGTAAACAATTTGCAATATATTCCTTCACTTTCTCTCGCAATTTCGGAAACCAGTAAATTTTTGTCACATTATTAATAACCTTATCTAGACCAACATGACCCAAGTTGTCATGACATGTACGAATCACATTATCTTCCATTGAACGTGGTACATAAAACAACAATTTTTTCATTTTATCCTTCCGGTACACCAAGCCGTCGCGCAATTCAAAAAACTTCATCTCCGTCTTCTCTAGTTTCTCGCGTATTTTACCGATTTCCTCATCCCGATCCTGGCATATTGAGAGGGTTTGTTCGAAATTATTACCGTCAATCACCAATACCCCATGACATCTACTGAGCGCATCGACATGGCTCATTCTTTTCCCTGGCCGATGTTGTATCTCGTAATCATAATCCTGCAGAAACATCGCCCACCGCGAAATTCGAGGGTTTACGTTTTTCTTACTTAATGTCAAACGGAAACTGTCACAATCAGTGATTATCTTGAATGGTATCCCGCCCAAGTAAATGTGAAAACGTTTTATCGCGTTTATCGCCGCGAGGCACTCAAGCTCGAAACTATGATATTTTGATTCCGCGGGCGACGTGCGCTGACTATAATATGATATTACTTTAAAAAGACCATCTACTTGCTTCTGCACAAGAATAGCCCCAAACCCTGACGCGCTTGCGTCACAATGCAATTCTGTCTCTAGTGTCGGTGAATAAATCGTCAAAATGGGTTTCTCTGACAAGTGCCTTTTCAAAGTCTCAAATGCTTCATTCTCAATCGCCCCAAATGTGAATTTAGCCCCTTTCTTGACTAAGCCATATAATGGTTTTGCAATTATTGAAAATCCTGGGACGAAGCGACGAAAATAACTCGCGAGCGACACAAACCGCAGTACCTCCTTCGCATTACGCGGCACCGGATAATTAATTACCGCCGCGATATTACTGTCGTTTGGTCGAATCCCCTCCGCACTAACACGATACCCCAAATAATCAACCTCGGTCTGAGCGAAAAAACATTTATCCAGTCGGAAGGTTAAACGATATTGCCCTGCTACCCGGAAAACTTCGCGCAAAATTTCCAAATGTTCCTCCAAAGTCTCCGTTCCTATGGAAAAATCGTAAAAAAAAATGGCAACATTTTCCCTTCTTTAATGGAAACTGCAAAAACTTTCTGAACAAACCTATGAAACACTTTTGGTGCATTAGTCAGACCAAAAGGACAATATAAAAATTCAAATTGCCCCAGAGGAGTTACGAATGACGTATATTTAATCGAATCCTGAGCCATTTTTACGTTATAGTATCCGTCTTTCAGATCAAGCGTCGTGAAGAATTTTTTGTTTTTCAATCGATCAATATTATCATCTATTAGCTGACTGGGAAAGTTATCTTTTACTGTTATTTTGTTCATCTCGCGATAGTCCATGCAAAGTCGTCTCTCACCATTCTTTTTGATTACCAAAACTATCTGGCTAGCATAAGGTGACTCACTCGCCCTAATAATCTTTCTCTCCAGCAAATTGTCCAAAATTACTTGCAATTTTTCTTTATCCGCAAAAGAAAGTCGTCTCGGTCGAAAACTAATCGGTTGCTCATGTCGCGATACAATTTTCATTTCAAAATCGGTCTCAAACACACTTGATTCCTTAACTTTAGTGTAATCCAAATCATACAAATCTTTAATCTTTTCAGTTACTTCGGCATCGAGTTCCGGATTTATCTGCAAATTTTCCCGTGGTGTATTCGCGTCATTAACACACTCTATGCTCATTATTTGATTGATCGCACAATCCAATTCGATCGTCGGTATTTTTCCACTCTCTTTGTAACTACGCGGTTTTCATTCAGCGTGACTTCAACCAACGGATGGGACGAAAAATCTCTTCCGAGTATAGCCATAAATGCCATCGTGTCATCGGGTACAATATAAAATTTCAAGCTAATTAGAATACCTTCAATTTCAACCTCGCGATAAAAACTGCCTAGAATTTGTAATCGCGAACCGTTGATTCCGCAAAAGTCTTGTTCAATCCCCGTTACCGGTGTTCGCGCATCAAGTGGTACAAAACTATTCTTAATTAAACTAATCGGCGATCCGGAGTCTAACATTGCGCTTATTGTATACTTACAACTATGTCCGCTTTTATCGAAAACAGTGTAACTCAAGGAAACCATGTACGGCGCACTGAGGACTTCTGGTTGCACCACATTCGTCGACGCCGTTGCGCTGGCCTCCCTCGCCGTGCTGCTTTCCCCTCGCCTATTCGATGATCGTTGTGGACAATCAGCTATCCGATGCGATGTTGACCCACACTCGAAACAGGCTCCCCGTTGCTTCCTCGGTTTTGGACATTTTGCAGAAACGTGTCCGGCTTCCTGACAGTTGAAACATTTCACCGGTTTCTTCGGCGGTAGTGAAGATACTTTTTCCTTTTCCATGCGGCTACTGCCCTTCATCTCTTTTTTCTCCTTCGTATCCCGATCGGCCGATTTTCGCGCTTCCAGCGAAACTTTCTCAAGCGCTCCCAACAGCTCCCCCGCTGTCCTGAAACACATCATACGAGCCTGATCTCGTAGCAGAACGTCTGGTACTCCGTCTATTAAGTAGTCCACAACTTCGGCGCTCGGTATTGGCACTCGGTTTGCCAAAATTAACTTGTCGTGGTAATAATCTGCAAATTTCTCCTCCGATTTCCACTTCCTATCCTGAAATTCCTGACGAAGCGCCATTTGACTGGGTCGATGATCAAACATAATTTTTATTTCCCCCAGCAAGTCGTCAATTCCTAGGGTGAGATGTTCCGCTTTCGAATGAAACCAACTCGCGGCGCGGCCCTTCAGTTTTGAGCTGATCAGCACCCGCGATGCATTCTCGTCCAACTGGTATGACGTACGCAAAAGACCCACTTGCTGTTCCCATTTCCAGAAAGCATTATCGTTACCGTCAAACTCAGGCAAAAGGTCACCGATCGCCCGTATGCTTAAATTAACGGTTGCCGTCCTCCGGGAGTCCATACTCCCTGCACTTTCCGTCCTTGTCGAATCCGTGGATGGATTTCGCAGCCCTGCGGACTCTCGCCGGAAAAGTTCCACTTCTCTTCGCAGGAGATCCCTTTCTCTCCGCAGTAGTTCCATTTCTCTACTAACCGGATCATCCAACTGCTGCCATCCCTCCTCTTGATTGACATGGAGGTCACCTTCATGTCGAAGAGTCGTCGATTCTTCCGCTACCGTTCTGCGTCGCGCTTCCTCGTCGCGAGCAGTTTGCTCGTCTGTCCGCGCATTTTTATCCGCTACATTTTGCCAGATATTAGCATCATACTGCTCTAGCCTACTAATCAACTCGGCTTTAGCACCCGTCGTTACTAATTTCCGCACACGCAAGAACTCTTTCAATTCTGCCACTGAATAGCTGGACATGTTGCTCGGGAAACAAAATCCGACCGTGAACCAGAGTCAAATCCGAATCAATTCGCGTCACCACGCGTCGTCTTCGTCCTCCGTCACAATTCACGTCGACCACAACACAAAATGGTTTTCCCCACAATACTGCCCCAGCACAATAGACAGTTCACCCGTTCTCTTTGGCACAAAGTTCACAATGCCGCTTCCCGTGATCACAATCTTTTCTCGGTACTTTATCCCACTTCTGAACTATGGAAAGGGAAGTTGCGGATCGAGCGTGGTCAGGTTGGCGCTCAATAACTGACGAGAATAAGATTAAATGAGCTTTGTTATAAGAATGGTCTCGCACGGGACGGTCCTTCTAGCCAACGTCTTACATCGGTCGCGAACAGAGAACTGTCCCATAAACAGTCAAACCTCACTTCAACGGCCGCATGACTCACAGCCATCCCATCGCCAATACGCCATCGACGATCGTTTCTTTTACTGCACGGCCTGTAACGTTATCCTTAAAACTAACAGCCGCTCGAGACGGTCGGCCGACAATCGGCCGACTGCCTGGCTAATCTCTCTTTCGATATACAAATGCCTACACAATTAAAATGTAATTGTGTAGTTGATTACACATTATTTTCTGTACTCATTCATTTAGGTAGTTGACGAAACCAAATGGTCAACCACCTAAATTGACGATTACAGAAAATAATGTGTAATCAACTACACAATTACATTTTAATCGTAATTTGTAAGTTGTAATTAGATTACATTTTGCCCAACTCTGCCGTCAGTGTCGCCGGGAATGTTCTTGATGGAGAAGATTGTCAATGGATGGGGAACACCTACAGCAGTGGTGGTAATGTGTGCGTCAGTGAAGTCACGGTGTCATCATGTCGTTCCCCCTCCACTGACAATAATGTACATCAAAGTAATAAACTACGTAATGAATAAAATGCATAATAAAATTAATACTTGGTATTGCCGCTTTTTGCTTGAATTATTGCTTCCAAACGTCGCGGAATACTGTTGATGAAATTTTCAATATAATCTTTACTAATATTTTGAATTGCTGACTGTAAACTTTTGAAAAAATCGATCTTATTATTTCGCTTATCCAATGGAACTTTCGCGTGCAGTAAACTCCATAAGTTCTCTATAGAATTCGAATTGGGGCTCTGTGCCGGCCATTCAAGCAATTTAATATTGGAATCCTCAAAAATTTGTCACTTTTCGTGGCAGTGTGTTTGGCATCATTGTCCTGTTGGAAACCAAATCCGTCGTGGAGACCCATTTTTAATACTGCCTCTTCTAAATTTTCGTTTAGTATATCAATCAACTTATCTGCATTCGCGATTCCGTCAATTTGTCCTAACGCACCAAACCCATGCCAAGAAATGCACCCCCACATCATCAATGATCCGTTGCCAAATTAAACCGTTATCTTTAGGTTTTGCTAAAAAATATGAGAATGTGCCACAATCATTCTGAAAAAATATAATATGAAGTGATGAAAGTAAATTTGAGTTGCGGCAACTAAAAATGAAGCCGCAAGTCTGGAGGAAAAGAAATGAAACATATAAGAAACCGTTTATTACGTCAACGGTTTAATTTGGTGGCTTATCACTGATGATGTGGGGGTGCTTTTCTTGGCATGGGATTGGAATGTTAGCACAATTTGGCAGAATCACGCATCCAGATAAGTTTATTGTTATACTAAACGAAAATTTAGAAGAGGCAGTATTAAAAATGGGTCTCCACGAAGGATTTGGTTTCCAACAGGACAATGATCCCAAACACACTGCCACGAAAAGTGACAAATTTGTGAGGATTCCAATATTAAATTGCTTGAATGGCCGGCACAGAGTCCCAATTCGAATTCTATAGAGAACTTATGGAGTTTACTGCACGTGAAAGTTCCATTGGATAAGCGAAATAATAAGATCGATTTTTTCAAAACTTTACAGTCAGCAATTCAAAATATTAGTAAAGATTATATTGAAAATTTAATAAACAGTATTCCACGACATTTGGACGTCAATTCAAGCAAAAAGCGGCAATACCAAGTATTAATTTCATTACGCATTTTATTTATTACGTATTTTATTATGTGTCCACTTACTTTTGTCCCTCTGCAATTTGCTGACCTATTCATTATACACAAGTTACTGCTACAGAAATGTAAATATTAATTTCAATTAATGACTAAATAATGTATGTACCATAAGCATATATAATACATAAATGTAAGTTTATAACAATAGTACTAGTTTGACTAAACTTCATTGATAACCATATCCACTAGCTGTCCACTTACTTTTGTCCCCGACTGTATGTGTAAACACCTGATTCGGCACAAGTCCAGTACGAGAAAGCAGTATAGCCCGGTGCAGACGAGCGGTTTGCGACAGTTTGCCGCCGCGGAGTTTCTAACAGTTCACATGAGCGATTTTGCAACGCCACGATTCGCGTTCTGCGTTTTCTTCTCAAAGGAGCATTTAGTTCTATGTTTATGGATTTGAGAGAGACAGTTTCTTGTATTAAATAAACACAAAACGCTCGTGTGAATTTCTTGTACATAAAACAATGTACTGCTTCGCGGCAGCGTTCATTCGCGGTGAAGCGGTACGTGCGTTCGTCAAAACGAACGCAAACATGCCGAACTGCTTCATATAAATCTATGTTCTGCCAAAACTGCCGCGGCGGCAAACTACCGCAAACCACTCGTCTGCGCCGGGCCTATCATGGTGCGGCCTGCGTCATCCTCCCTACAGATTAAAGACGGATGACTTATCTCTCGAATATAAACACGCATTGGAACATCAAATCAGAAGCACGCGCCGATGTATGCGCTGCGAGCGAAGCTAAACCATAAGGAGGAGATTACATTATGACCAATCAGTCCTGCATTCGTTTGAAACGGCAACTTTCCACCTGTGCACAATAACATCCTCTGGGCGATGGTGCTGGTTTCTTGCAGGGGACTTGGGTCGAATCAGATGTTCACACATACATGAACATACATATGTCTCGTTTTCTCTGGTTATTTCGCATTTCTGAAATGGAAAAGCAAGTTTGGACTGGTGTGCGTACTCCAAGACCCGATACACCAAAATAGTTTATACCTACCTAGCGGATGCCATAAATGCCGTCGCTTTATTGCCCTTAGCTTAGGACCTCTCCCAACATTTGCTAGAACGGCACTCGTTCTTGTGACTTTAAAGCAGACACATATCTGTGAATTCGTGATCTACGGACGTTCGTACACTGTCGAATATCGCCTGCGGACGTGACAGTGCGACGTGATCTGTACAGTAAAGCGATTTAAATTCCTATAATGAATCGCCAATTGCTACTGCGTGCGTTGCTGCAGGAAGAAGAAGACGACGACATGCTTCTGCTAGCATATTTCGAAACGAGGAAAAGAAGTGAAGTGAAAACAATGTACCAGGCTCGAAGGACCGAGGGTTATTCTCGTATCTTGATAACAAACCATTTAGTAGATAACGAGGAAACCTATAGACAATTTTTTCGGCTAAATAAAGAACAGGTTCATTTCGTTTTGAATCTTATTGGAAAGGATTTGGAGAAAAAATCGTATACAAGAGTCAAGAAACCAATTTCACTCGAAGATAAGTTGCTCCTGACATTGAGGCAAGTTAATTTTTATTAATTTTTATATTTAGCATATTTTATTTTTTCGTCACATAATTTTATTACAGTTGTTGTATATTTTTACTGTAGTTAATACAAAGTACCTATGGTCTCTTAATAATCACGCTCTGACTACTGATTTGCACAAGCGTTGTATACTCTCGCTTCGCTCGCTGCATGCTCTCACGTTCATTCTCTCTTCGCTCTCGTACATTCGATTCTCCCTATTCCGCTTTTTTTACCTGCGCTCTCTCTCTCTCTCTCTCTCTCTCTCTCTCTCTCTCTCTCTCCTTTTGCCAATTACTCTATCACGCATTCGGCCATCGCTTACGTCGTCACACTCTCTCCCTCTCTTTCAGTGTCATTCTTGGTTGGTTTCTTGCACAAACGCGTTTTTCTTTTTACGGGGGGATATCTTTATAGACACCTCGACCTCGCCGGGTGTGAAACCGAGGTAGTGTCGGATTCTTATCGAGTAAAACCCCACGGTGACCATCTTCTGTACGATTCGGTGGGACCTCGGGAACATCACGGCTATTGTATTTTACTAATATCACATGCACAAACACATGGATCTTGCACTGATTCCATTTTGAGATCATTAATCAATTTAAACACCAACGCCTCTATTTCCGCAATTAAGTGTGGCGGAAATTTTTGGCCTGCCATCCACATACTTTTAAAAAATATCAAAATGGAGTCGCAATCTGCTTCCAATTATTAGCTGATACTGCTCATCAGTTTTTCTCTTTCGAGAGCTGTTCATGTCAAAAGATCCAGTACAGTGCTGGAATCATTTCTGTGCCTTTTTGGCACTCCACTATATGTACCTACAGGTAGATGTACTGCCGCATCTTGTGTCCCTTGTAACGTTTCTACGCATGGCACAACGCGCGTTACAGGAATTCGGGATTGGTTCGAGTGGCGTGCGATAAAGAATTAAAATTCCAGAACAAGAATTAATCTTAATAGTGTTTATTCAGGAAAACACTTCATACAAACATAAATTAACGCTTATTAATACTGAAGAAAAAATATAGGTTGTGACTCTTGGTCGGTACAAAAGAACGCCCGTTTGATCGATCGATTAGATTAATGTAACTTCGATAGCGAATAGCGACGTTTTAGTCGATTGAAAGGAATTAGCTTATGGATCTATCAGTTAGCTTATGGATCTAGGAGTTAGCTTATAGATCTAGGAGTTAGCTTATGGATCTAGGAGTTAGCTTATGGATCTAGGAGTTAGCTTATAGATCTAGGAGTTAGCTTATGGATCTAGGAGTTGGCTTATGGATCTAGGAGTTAGCTTATAAATCTAGGAGTTTGAATATGTTTAAGTTGAGAATTGATTGTAGTTGTTTCTTCGTTTCATCGGGGGCAGGTATTGCCACCTCGAATAATCTCATTCCCTCGTTGCTCAGGAGTAATATTACTAACCTGATAATAATTATTCGTAACTTAGCTTCAACAACTAAGGGGCCTACAAGGCGGCTTCCAAGGCAGGAACGTCTCGTCAAACCTGGCGACTATGGCCTTGGTTGGAGTGCTCAACATAACTGAGGGGCCTGCCAAGCGGCTTCCAAAGTTGGAGCATTGACTTAGGTTGGAATCAGCTATTAGCTTTAAATGATTCTTCAATTATTTCAGTAATTGCTTAGACGGCTATAGGAATCTGAATGCTCTCTCTGGGCTATTATGCTCGTATTTATACATATTCGGAGTATTGGGAGCGCACCAATAGGAATGGAGCTCGACTTTTACGCACCAGTTATTCTCTGCTCGCACGATCCGTTCTCCAGTCGGCTTACAGAGCGACTGGTTAATGCGCAGGCGCGCGTGGAACGCTCGGTTCTCTCTCTCATCGCATTGCACACATCACGGCTCCCGATCCTTGCTCTCGCAGATCCGCCGATCGACTGAGGATCGCGCATGCGTTCAATTCTCCCACTCCTTTACACTCAATTCTGTTTTTCATTGTACTCGCGTCTCGCGGTATTCTGAACTAATTAACGCTAAACACACCTTACAAAAGTAAACTAATAAGAATATAATAAGAATATAAGTATTTAAGTAGTTAGTAATTATGCTTTTTAACGAAAAAAGAAAAGGGCAAGTTTGGGGGTTTGTTACACCCTTGAAGGAGGAATATTGTCTTTTGAGTGTGTTTGTACAACAGCTTCCTAGCTGGCTATAACATATGTACATCTATGTTCCTGAACTGTCGCTATACGCACACCTTCTTGCATTTTAAATCTCTTTAGTTCGTTTAACATTACTGTGGCTACTATAAAAAAAATCAAATTCATTAAATTTTAGAACTCATATTGTGTGTAAAAAATATTTACCTTCCCTCAAAAATTTACTTCGTCCAACAACGACCATTTTGATTTTGGCTTTGCTGCCGACCCTGTACCGTACTTGACGCCCCGCTTCAGTTTCCTACATGTATCGCATATGATTCTCCATCTCTTCTTACAATTATCAGCTGAAATAATTAGAAAATATATTTTTTACAGGTTCCTAGCCACTGGAGAATCATATAGATCCTTACCATTCGCATTCCGAATATCGCCAAGTTACATAAGCGTTATTGTACGCATAGTATTGCAACAATTGTGCGATAAATTACTTCCACTATTTATGCCGCAGCCGAGTATTGCGGGTTTTGAAGAAATAGCGAATGACTTTCTAGTCAAATGGAATTTTTTGAATTGTATTGGAGCCATTGACGGGAAACATATCCGAATACAATGTCCACGCAATACCGGTTCTCTGTATTTTAATTATAAGAACTTCTTTTCCATAGTATTATTAACATTGGTGGATGCAAATTATAAATTTATAATCATTGACGTTGATTCATACGGAAAAGAAGGAGACAGCGGTATATTTAACAAATCAATTATGGGCCAAGCCATTCGTAAAGAAAAAATGAAATTTCCCATGGAGAAACCTCTTCCGGGATCGAACGTGACAGCCCCTCATGTAATTCTGGGAGATGAGGCATTTCGCCTCACAAAACATATGTTGAAACCATATCCAAGGAACGTGGCAACGCAAGATATGTCGAAGAAAATTTTTAATTATCGGCTGTGCCGAGTCCGTAGGGTGTCGGAAGATGTATTTGGGATATTGTCCCAGACATTTCGCATTTTCTATTCAGCAATTGCGGTACTGCCGGAAACAACCGACTATATTGCCTTCACAACATGTTGCGTGATGAATATATGTGCAACAATCCCGCGAAGCAACAACATTTGGAGCCAAGCATGGAAAGAAACAACATGGTGCCATTGGCTGGAGTAGGAGGGTTTGGTAATGCAGAGGGGGTTAGTCATCCGGGATAGATTTCGGACCTATTTTACTTCACTGGAGGGGGCCGTGGAATGGCAACAGGACAGTGTCGGAAGAGGCGTCCGAACATAACTGAAAAATAAAAATTCACACGTTATTAACATCCCAACAAGTACGGCGCGCATGACGGAGAGGTACATTTTATTTTTTAAATTAGAACTATATATTATTTGTGTATCAAAAATTGATTAGTTTAATTGTGTATACATTAGATAGTTGGGTTAGTTAACATATAATTTGTCCGAAAATCATTTACGTGTCCCATGAAAGATCGACGTCAAAGTATCAAATCAGAATGAGTTTGAGAGCCAGTTATATTAACGTCACAACCAAATTGTATATTGAAGAATGATTTTTGAATTTCCATTCGTAATTATTCAATTGCAAAATTACTATTCGTTTATTTTAATTAATTTTTTCTTATTTTAAATAATGTTTTAGATTCTGTCCACTATTGTCTTTTCGAGCAATAGCCTTCAGTTTTCGTCTTGGAGAAGCAACTGTCAATAATATCGTCCAACAAATTTGTCACGCGATCCGTAACCCGTTTATGCCGTCAAAATTTAATAATGAAAAATGAAAAAAAAAACGAACCGACTTTTATCAAAAAGTGAAATATTCTGAAATGTGTTGGCGCAATGGATGGCAAACACGTGCATATATTTGCTCCCAAAAACTCTGGATCGGCAGTTTACAATTATAAAGGAACATTTTCCATTATTTTAATGGCAGTTGTAGATGCTACATAGTCACAAGCATATTACAATAAATGGCGGTTCCTATGGAGGGAATAGTGATGGAACAGTATTTGCCAATTGTACATTTGGGAAAGCTTCGCTTACTGGTGATCAGAGTTTGCACGTGCCACCTACTAAATCTCTCCCATGCACAGACATTTCGATGCCAAATGTTTTAGTAGCAGATGAAGCATTCCCGTTGAAAACAAATAAGACAAGACGCTATGCAAGACTGAATTAACAAACTATGGACATTCGTAACGCTTTCGCAGACTCGTTCATTTTGCTTGCTGGAGAAGTTCTATGGCAATATGAAACCATAACAAAACAATATTTTATTTTATTTTCTTAAATATATATTTATATTATGTTCTGAAGTATAATATTTTCTGATTTTATGTCGCTGCTTATTCATTTCCACGCACTTTCGTGTACATTTCAACTGTTGTAACCGGATAATTTTTTGTTGTATATAATAGAATGATTTTGGACGCCACAAATCAATTGTTTTTGTAAATCCATCTTATGGATTATATGTACGCGACAACGTGCTGCATCTGTTTTGGCGTAACGTAACATATTTGTTGGAAGGAGGTGCATTGGAAACAATGCAAGTTAAATTTTTGCGACAACGCATCGCTGTAATACACTGCTCCGCCATGCGTTTATTATGAATACCACTATTAATTTAAGATATTATTAAAACTGTATTGAGTTTATCGTCACTCAACAGATTCAGAGAAATTCTTCATACTAATATTCGTATTCCCGTTACTAATGGTAATTGGTGTCTATACTGAAGCGTATGAGATAATAAATCACTTGCATACCTTTGGCACGAACTTTTATCAATCATTTGCTTAGCTGTCAATTTTTCTAGCCTTTAAATGATATTTTGATATAACGTTAAATTACTTACATTATTTATAACATTATATTTAACGATTTAACCAACCATTCCTGCTCTTGACTGAAAAGTTTAAAAATGTCACTGGCATCCCTTTAATTCTAAGTGCCTCATACATGTATGATGAACGAATAAATAAATGTAATTAGCAATAATAAAGAAATAAGTATAATTGAAGAATACTTTACCTGTTTTGTTTAATTTAATTGACACTTCTCTCCGCACATTTCCTTTCACTTCTTGCAATCATAAAGGACACAATATTTAATTGGATGTATCCTCTATCAATGTTTTGTCCTCCGCAGACGAAAACTGTAATTTCGTCGACATTTCAGACGCTCGTCAGACACTCGTCACTAACACACATGCAAAATGTGACACTGAGAAGCACTTTATTGGTCATAATATAATCTCCTCCCTATGACCCACCTTTCCGTGCACCCAATACGTCGCGAGTCCTTCTGTTTTGATATTCGAGTGCGTGTACCTATATACTCGAGAGATGAGAGATCCGTCTTTAATTTGAAAGGAGGACGACGCAGGCGTGACCACGCGCAGTCAGCGGGCTGCTACCCATTTTCTTCCTGTGTTTTTCCGCGAGGCGTATTGATGGTGGACTTGGTGGATAATACTTCTTAATTGATAAATAAAAACTGAACAGGCTGACTTATGTCCCTAGCACGGCGGAATAGGGTTCGACTAAACGACCACCGTTGTTTGTCGTTTACGTAACTCGTTGGAGGCCTCGGTAGGTACTTATATACAGTCAGTGTAAAAAGTATTCGTGCAGCGACCAATTTAAAGTAAAACTTTGTATATACACGTCAGTACTACATTTTAACAGAAAAAGGTGATTAATAAATATTTTTAAATGTTTGTAGAATAGATCTTGTATAAAGAAATTTTTATTCCCCTTAACATTTACAAAAATATGAATAATAGCAGATAAACGTGCAGAAAAAGACGCGCAGTAAGTATTCGTACAGTTAAATAAAGGATCAATAAACTATGGAAATAAACTAAATATTTAATGTTTTAATAATTTGTGGGATTGTCTTTTGATTTTATAATAGCTTTGAGCCTTCTTGGTATGGAATTTATTTAGTTGAATGTTATAGCAGGTTGTATTTTACTCTACCACTACATACAGGGTGATTCTTCAACGGCGCCTGGTTCTTTGACACATCTCTTTAGATGCCGCATGGTACCTCGTGACGAGGACAACCCCTCGCAGTGCATCACCGAATTTTATGGCTTTCGACCCGCGAAAGTGTTCGAGTATCATTAAAAAGCCAGAAATGTCCAGGATTTCCACATTTCCTATCAGATCTTTGCGAAAACGATGTCAGTGGATTCATTATGTTTCGCCGATGAAACTGACACCACGAACGACGTAATTCGGATCATATGAAGGAAATTCCATGAAAAATTAATTTATGTCATTTCAAGTTGTCTTCGTTAATAATAGTCCGATTTACATGAATTTTCGTAAGATTTTCATCGGAAAAACATAAGGAATCCATTGGTGGCACTTCCATATCGATAGGATAAAGAATAAAAAATTATTTTATTCTGAAACAGGTATGAATCCTAAAAAAGTCTGAGCTGTGAAATGTAAATCCACAAACACTAAAAATTAGAAAATAAAAAATATATATAAAAGACTTTTTATGTTAAACGATTTTATTAAAAATGCAGTAAAAACTAAAAAATAATTCTTTTCTTGTACTATAATTTCGATAGTGATATACTACGAACGCCTGCAAAGTTTTAGTTTTACTATTCGTACATACGGGACGGATCATTTCTCGATAAATCGTGTATTTTCGGTAATCGCGATGCGACTAGCGTCCCGAACGCAGAAGCTTTTTGTCGTTTTCGTAAAGAACGCGACAGTTGGAAGTGGGTTATGATCCATTTCGGTTGGAATGGACAATGTCGTATATGCGGTTCATTCCATGCCAAGCGGATCACTTTGTACACTCAATGTCTGAAATTTGGTTCAATTGAAACACGTTATAGTGCATGTGAAAATAAGAGGGGTTCAAGTTGGTACATTTTGCCACATTCGAATTTGGCAAAATGATTATTTAAATCCTCCTTAATTTCACATGGATTCTAATATATTTCAATTTGTACAAAATCCCCAAGAGGACGGGGAGGAAACAGCCGTGGGGGAACAATATTTATATTTACTCTTAAAGAAATATATTAAAATGACTGTTTAATGATTGTTTATGTTGTTTGTTTTGATAGAATGTAAAACTTCCACATTCGCTATCGTATCGGCACGAACGTATCAATAACATACTCCTGAGATTTTCCAGATGAAAATAAATTTAAACCCAGTATAAATTGGATTATTTTTAGCATTTTTAGAATAGAAATGTTACATTTATATATAATTACCAAGTACAGTTCTAGAAATAATCCGACTTACACCGTGTTTGAACTCATTTTAATCTGGACAATCTCAGCAGTATGTTACTGAATATTGAAAACGTCACGTTTTACATTTTATTAATACATAATCCACCGCAAGCAACATTGTATGCCTCTCAAATCGAAATCAGAAGCTGCCGCCGAACAGCCCAAGTCCTCAGCTCGAAGAGAGGTCGCGCCGGTACAGATAAACACGCTGCCGAAAGTTGCTTGAAGCCTTCGACTAAAAGTCGAATAAACTACGGATAAAGATGTGACGTGTGTCACTCCGAGGATAGGTGCAGGAATAGCTTGGTCGGTATGCCAGGGTTTCACTAATTATCCTCGTGGTTCGGGTATCTGCTATTTTATTGCTTCGTCAGTGATAGGTGCTATGTACATTAGTATAACTTAGTCTAAGAGGCGTCGTCCACTGCCGGGCGGCGATGCAGTGGGGGTTGCTTGAGCGGCACGGTGGGCGGCCAAGACGACCGAACCGCGGCGGGATGTCGCGATGACGGACCGGGGAGAGACAGGAGCCGGCAATGGCCAGCGTCTCGATAACGGGACAGTTTAGAGACCGGGCAGCATCCTGCGTCCCTATACCGGAGCGGGAGGAAAAGAGACCGGGCAGCTTCCTGCGTCTCTTTAACGGGACGGTTTAGAGACCGGGCAGCCTCCTGCGTCTCTATACCGGAGCGGGAGGAAAAGAGACCGGGCAGCTTCCTGCGTCTCCTCAACGGGACGGTTTAGAGACCGGGCAGCCTCCTGCGTCTCTATACCGGAGCGGGAGGAAAAGAGACCGGGCAACTACCAGCGTCTCTTTAACGGGACGATTTAGAGACCGGGCAGCATCCTGCGTCTCTATATCGGAGCGGGAGGAAAAGAGACCGGGCAACTTCCAGCGTCTCTTTAACGGGAGAAGGTGGCCGCGATCGTTCGATCGGCGGTGGATACTCGGAGTTTTGCTAATTTGCTTGTGCCGGGCAACCCGACGGTTCGAAGAAACAAATTATTCTTCTTCAAATGAAAAAATTATCTTTCGCCGTCGAATGAATTCACTTCGGTTCATAACAGATAAACATAAAGTATCTTTTATTTGAGTTTATCCAGATATTATCTTTGCCCATCTCAGTTCTCCAGCCGCTCTGCCGTGATTCATTCAAGCCTTCCTGACGACAAAATAGTAATAGGAAAAATGCGGCAACAGCGCGATCCGTCTCTCGATACGTATCGGCAACTGTATCTTTCCTACATTTATCGGCTAGCTTGGATTTGAACCGCTGCTGGTGCTACGTGGCTCGAATATTCCATCGACGCCTCTGACAGAGAAGCCTTAAAGCCTCATTCTGTCATTTTTTTGTGCTGTCCTGAGTACACGATTCATAAATTCATTATTATTTCAACGTACGGTGGTTATTAGCATTCAAACGCACCAGACCCGTCTGCTCGGATGTCTACTGGAGGCAACTATACCCGCAAAAACTTCCTTCTGACCGATTTCAGGACCAAAGTTGTAATATAAGGTTTGTTTACTACACGCGTATACGTACAGGCTTAACTTAGCTTGTATAAGCGTACGCACACATTCAAGTCTCGGTGAGACGGCAGCCTTAAGTGACAGGGATGTAATGGACGCGTGTGTAGAATTAGTAACTGTCAACGCTCGTCCATTTACCTAAATCGTAGACAGTGGTTTTACAAAGTTATTAAATCCAATCCTCGCAGGATTGGAAAATAAAATTGTGATAAACGCGGAGAACATTAGATCGGAAATAACGGTGCGGACACAGTGTATTCGGCGCGATAATCAGAGCGAAATTATAGGTCGATTGAAATCTAATAATCTCAAAACAACAATACCTAGGTTTATATCCTGTCCTTACTGCCACTCCTACGACTCGACAACGAATAAGGCAGGGTTGGTGTCAATAGCCGTCAAGGGGCACGTCGGGTTTTCGGAGCCATAAGCATCCACCAAGTGGTCGAATTATCTGGGGGTTGGCATCGCCCTCCTGGATTCTTCGGACCAATGTTGTCCGTCGGACGACGCTGACGCCAGTGACTGGCAGGTGAGCGGTTTGGACGAGCAGTGTGGGCTGGGTTCGGGAATTTCGCCGCCAGATGCATCTTCATACGCGGTTGGGCCTCCAGGTCGAGTGTATTGGGGCCCCGGGTTCGCCTCCCTCACGGGCCTAATGCTCGCTACGTAATACGTGTTTCACCAAGCTCGGCTATGCTCTTCAGATGCTTCTGTGCCCGTGAACACCCTTTCAGTGGCCGGGGGACATCGTAGGCGTGACCCTGCCCGCTCTGACCAGGTTGAACTTCCTCTTACTAGGTGACGCCTGGAGTCGCGGATCGGGGTGGTTGTTAGCCCGGGGCCGGGGTATGGAACGTTGAGTCTGGGTGGTTCAACACTGGCGGGCGATGGCGTTTTATGTTTTCAGCTTAGGAGGAGTGCCGGACAAAGACAAAGGAGTAACAACAAAGTATCAGGGGACGACCATGCTGTAAGGGCAGGTACGGCCCCTATGTGCCAAGACGCGCAATGTGTCAGATACCCCTTCTCTTTCTAGTGAATCTCAGGTGGTAGCGGAGCGGCAAGGGACACCCCGCACGAAGCGGCCAGGGAAATGGGTAGGAAAAGTCGAAGGTAGGATAGTCGTAGGAGCATAATGAAGCTTGTCTGATGTAAGACGCCCCAAGCTATTATTTTCAGCTGTGTCTAACCAACAAAGTGGTGGGGCAGTGGGAAATGTGAGGAGGGGAGGGGGGAAGTGGTGGCAGTGTATTGAGTGGGGGTTCCGATAAGTCGTGTACTTGGAGTCCGGTTCTATGGTCTTAAGACAGTCGTTACATATGCGTGTGGGTTAGGGTTAGTGTTCCTAGACGTGTCGCCTAGCGTAAGAAGAGTTTGAAGTCGCGGGATCGCCAACTGCCCTCGACATGGCCCTGAGAGTAGTCCAGGTCAACCTGCACCATACATCCGTAGCGACTAAAACGCTGGCGAGGCTGATGCGGACACATAATCTGGACGTTGCGCTCATTCAGGAGCCCTGGATCGCGCATGGGGCACCAAGAGGCCTGAGGGAGGTCGGCATGACTTATACAGCCCGAGCCAATGAGGGAAGGATAAGAGCGTGCGTAGTCACGAGGAAAGGGATATACGCTACGTTTAAACCCCAGTGGAGCAGCCGGGATGTGGCCACCATCAATATAGTTAGGAGGGGCATCAGTAACACCGGAGGACAAGGAATAATACTGTCCTCGGCCTGCCTGCCGTGGAACGCGAATACCGCCCCACCAGGCAGCAAGTGCAGAGAGGTGATCGAATGGTGCGAAGAAAAGCAGATGGGCGTCATCATAGGAATGGACGCGAATGCTAGGCACGAGATGTGGGGAAGCAGAGACACGAACCGCAGAGGAGAATAGCTTGCTGTCTATCTGCGTGAGAGCGGGGTTATCTGTTTAAATGTGGGCAATGAACCTACCTTTGTCACGGTCAACAAGGAGGAGGTACTGGATATCACAGTGACCACCGCGGGTATGATCGGTGACATCAGGGAATGGACAGTACTGAGAGAGAATAGAACGTCGGATCACAAATACATCAGGGTTGATGTAGGAGACGCCTCGCAAGTAGAGAGGATATAGAAGAGGAACCCTAGAGCCACAAATTGGATGGTCTACAAATCAGAGCTGGGAAATGTCGGGTCCGCACCGGAGGCAAGGCTCAACGACCAAGCAGGGTTGGATGCGGCGAATGAAGCAATTATAGGTACCATGATGCGGGCGTGGGAAAGCGCGACCGAGGTCAAAGAAGTAAGGAACAAGATCCATACGCCATGGTGGAATGGAGAGCTAAGGAGATTACAACTCAAAGCAAAAATCCTTACGAACAAAGCTCGAACGGCAAGAGAGGGAGTGCCGAAGGCGACCTGGAGGACCCCGGGGCTACAAGCAAGGAGAAAATTCACCAAGGCGGTCCTCAAGGCTAAGAGAAACAGTTGGATACAGTACTGCGCCAGTATTAGAAGAATCCCGGAGGTGGCAAGGTTGAGTAGGATTCTCGAGAGGAATCCTCAGGAGATGCTCAGGGATCTGAAGAAGGCTGACGGCGCGTTCACGGAGAACGATGAGGATCATTACTATGCAATTGGAAGTACACTTTCCAGGGATACAGATGGAGGGCATAGAGGGGAATCAGGCAGAGGCAGTCGGGGAGGACGAGACGGCAACAGAACCAGCACCGAACCCGGAACCTGCACCTGGACCCATGCCGGAAACCAGTGAGACAAGCTGGGCAGAGACCAGGAGCGTGGTGAGCGATGAAAGAGTCAAATGGGCAGTGGGATCCTTGGAGGGTTACAAGGCGCCGGGAGTCAATGAGATCTTTTCGAAGTTGCTAAACGAAGCCCTCCCGTGGATAAGCGGCACCATGGTGAACATGATGAGGTTCGGCCTGGCATCGGGTCAGCTACCAGGGGCATGGGAAATCACGAAAGTGGTGTTCATCCCGAAGACGGGTAAGACGGTTTACACGACACCCAAGTCGTTCCGACCGATTTGTCTGCAGTCATATGTCCTAAAGATGATAGAGAGACTAGTGGATAGGTACATAAAGGACGAGTACCTGGAAAAAAGACCCTTGTACCTGTTCCAGCATGCATTCCGGACGGGACGATCGGTGGAAGTGGCGGTTCACCACTTTTGTGAAGAAGGTCGAGATAGCCAAAAAAGAGAAATTAGTGACCCTGGCATGCTTCATAGACATCGAGAGGGCGTTCAACAAAACGCCCACGGAGGTCATCATAAATGCGCTAAGGAAGTTCGCGATCAGCGACACCATAATTGGATGGATCAAACAAATGCTGACCACGAGGAAGGTCCAGACCAGCAGGGGAGAGGCTACCGCGTCGGGGATGATCAATAGAGACTGTCCGCAAGGCGGGATCTTATAGCCACTTTTATGGAGCCTGGCGGTAGATTATCTGTTGTACACCCTTGAAAACTGCGGAGTCACTACATCAGTGTACGCGGATGACGTGGTCTTCATGGCCTCGAACAAGGACATAGAGGTGGTGGAGATAACGCTGCAGAAAGCACTGGACGCGCTGGAAGGTTAGTGCGTAAACCATGGACTATCGGTGAATCCGAGCAAAATGGAGCTGATCCGGATAGCTAACAAGAACAGGATACCAGAGTACGGACGGATCGTATATCAAGGTCGGTGGCTGGAGCTATCCAAGAAGGTGAGGTACCTAGGGATCACGATTAACGAGACGCTAACGTGGGGAGATCACGTCCGCAAACAGGCTCGCAGAGTCAAGAGCAACCTGAACATCATGTGCAGGGCAGTCGGACCGACCTGGGGACTGACACCGGTCACGACGAAATGGATATATGAAGCGATCGTAATCCCCCGGTTGACTTTTGGAGCCGGTATCTCGTCGAGAACGGCGAATATGGTCACGAATAAGGCCGAATTAGATAAAGTTCAGGGCGCAGCGCTCAGGAGAATATTCGGCGTGATGAGGTTCACGCCCACCAGGGCGCTGAAAATCCTAGCGGACCTGCCACCATTGGAGGTAAGAGTGAAGGAGCTCGCGATGAGGACGATGTTGAGGCTGCCGAGCTGGGGCCAATGGACAGGAGGTAATGAGACGAGTCGCAGTTGGATACTGGAGGAGGAAGGAGAAGAGGAGATGAATAGAATAAAGACCATGCCCAGGGACCTGATAGTGAAGAGGTATGTGTTCGATAGGGAGTTCGAAGTGGTGATCGCCGATAGCAAGGATTGGAACGAGGAAATAATCAGCAGTAGCCACGACTCGGTCTGGTATACAGATGGATCGAAGAACAAGGACAGGCTGGCAGGTTCAGGATAGTGTAAGGAGAACGTGTTCCAGGCGGAAATTGTCGCCATCCTAAAATGCGTTCGGAGTATTAAAAAGATCTCAACGCGGAGGATGAGGAAGAGAGAAAGATCGGAGAAGGGCTGTAGGCGGTAAGGAACCCGTTAGGATGATCAGAGGAAACTGACACAACAATAGAATAGCTATATGCACTGATAGCCAGGCTGTTATCAAAGCGCTGAGCAGAAGTACGTATGTGTCCCAGCTGGCAATGGAATGCAGAATGTCACTGAACGAGCTTGGAAGGAGAGGAGACAAGATTACCATCTATTGGGTACTAGGACACGAGGGGACAACGGGCAACGAGAGGGCAGATCGACTAGCAAGGGCAGGGTCAAGCATGGCACCCGTGACGGATGAGACGATCCCTTCGATAGCCGATGTGGCCTTCGAGGCCGCTATGAGAGATTGGAGAGATCAGGCAAGGAAAAGGAAGTGGGAGGAGACGAATGAATATGTGACGGCGAAGCTGATGGGCCCCGAACCGAAAAGGAAAAGGCCTAGAGAATTGATAGGAATGGAAAGAGTTAAAGCAAGGAATGTGGTGGGCATTCTAAGTGGGCACGCGTCACTGAATGCTCACCTACATTGGATCATGGCTAGTGAAACAGAAACGTGCTCGTTATGCGAGGTTAGCAGGGAGGACTCGGTGCACGTTCTGTGCGAGTGTCCACGTACAATGGAAATCCGTGGGAGGATACTCGGTATAGAAATTATAAGAGCAGAGGATGTAAGAAAGCTGTGCGTGTACAAGATTGCGAGTTTCCTGGAGGAGGAGAACCCATGGAAATATGCCTAAGGCTCATCTCCGCCAGAAGGGGCGGACCTTCACGCTGGCCCCCTTCCCGGTCAGTGACTCGAAAGTAGATCGAGGAGGCTGGAGCCGCGATTCGAAGGGCACCGCTACCCCTGGGCATGGTTCACCGGAGGGGGGGGGGAGGCAGGCCCCCCATCGCTAATAGAAAGGCAGCCACTAAGGGCAGGATAGTGAGGCAGCTACTCCAACCGTGGTTCGGTGGTGACCGAACCTTGGCACGTTTGGTCCGAGACTGCGGAAGGGTAGTGGTGTCAAGAGAAAGGAAGTAAGAATGGATTCAGCGGTCCAAGCGCTTAGCGATACCGGCGCACCGGCTTTTACACACCTCTTCAGGAATGCGGAGTGCCGCTAGGGGTGGGTGGTTACTGCCCCAGCCTGGAACGTGCCTCGCTATCAAATCTGGCAACAATTTATTAGACCTGATCTAACCTGGAATCGGGGGGGGGGGGGTGCGTCGCCGGGGCCCTCTTGTCGCGGGGACCCTTTCCTTCCTATGATTTAACCTCGAGATTAAAGAGCGCAGGTCTTGGGGGGGGGGGGGGCGAGAGTATACAATGGGGCAAAGTTGCAGTTTAGGATAGCTGTGGGAAGTCTCAGGAAACAGGAATAAGAGGGGGGGGGGTGCCAGGGAGTTGAGTGAATGGAAATAGAGGGAGGGAGTAGGGGAAGGGACAGCTAGCCTTATGAGGGTAAACAAGCCGGAGGCATCGTACGCGCATGCTCGCGCAGTGCGAAGACTTTCAACGGAGACGTGAAGTGGACCCAACTCCGGGTTCAGGACGATGAGTAAAAGCGAGCCTACAGGGTGGATAGAAGATCTGGTAGAGTGGCGTCGAGACACGGTTCCATACACCGCGAACTCATTTAGCGACGGGCTGGTACCGTCAAGGCCGGAGAGGGTGGCTTGCGCAACGCATAATGACTCCGGCGCACCTACGCGTACGTCTTAAGTAGGGCTCGCCCACCCTCATCGATGGTCACCCCCGTCAGTAGGGTCCGTCCGCAAGCTGGCCGGGGCCTATAAAAAGCGGACGCGTACCCGAGAAACGGGGTAGAATCCTGGCGGGTTAAAGCGTACCATGAGGAGGCGGGTATCCAAAGCCATTCCCTCCCACTTTGGGAGAAGGCCCGTCTTCCCGGGCCGTGCAGGGTAGATGATGTGGTCCCCCGGACCAAGTGGCAAGCCGTCCCTCCGTGCTCGGCGTCGGCCGTTGAAGGGAGGCTCCCTGACCCCGTGGCAGCGCAGAGGAAAGAGATGCCGTCACACCGGGCGGCGCGGTCAGCCCTAGGGGAACTCCCTCTCTCCACATGTTTGTACACTCACTGGCCACATGGCCCGAGTGACGCCCGGGACCCCGGCACGTGCCGTATGCTCCCCCCGCTGTAGGTCGCAACTAAATCGACTAAATCGACTAGGCCGGTTGGTATGTTTAAAAGTTGACACCGCGTCACGTCTTGGACGATCCTTCCTCTGATTAAATATACAGTATATAAAGGACGGTAAAGTAATATTGAGTACATTATGCGCGAAAGAGACACTCGCGTCTCACACAGCGGAAAATTTGAAAGTAGAAATTAAGCGTGTATTATCGATGTATGGACTAACTTTGCGTAGTGTGTATTCAGCTACAACAGACAATACGAGTAACATGGTGAAGTGCGTGCAGCTTATGGCCGCGGAAATTTAAAAGGACCAACCCAGGTAATTAGAAGAGGACTGCGACGAAGAGGATACCACGGAGAACTTGTCGTTATGGGATTCGGAAGACGATTTAAAGATTAAAGGTGTGAGATGCGCTGCGCACACTCTGCAGCTCGCAGTGTGTGCTGTAATTAAGAAGAATCCATACGTAGGGATCATCGAAAAGGTTAGGGAACTTTGTAAACGATTGCGCCTCCCCTCAATGTTGTTGACCCTAAAGACCCTGGGTCTACTAAAACCGCCGATCGACTGCCCAATGCGTTGGAATTCGATTTACGACATGTGTAAATCTGTGTATGATAAACGAGATTTGTGCCGCGAAATTGCTTCCAATTCCGACGAATTCACCGACGCAACCTGGAAGCTAGTAAAGAAATTTAAGACGCGTTAGAACCCGCGAAAATTGCGACGAAACAGTTGCAAGAGGAGCAACTATTAATGGGCGATTTTTTCCGAGCATGGCTAATGTGCAAAATTAGTGTTAAGAAGCTCGATACAGTCGCGTCAAAAGCTTTGCTAGTGAGTATGGAAAACCGCGAACGTGACTTATTTAAGAATAATGTGTTTCGTGCGGCAATTTTTATGGATCTACGATATAATGTATTATTGAGTGAGAGTGATAAAACAGCGGCGAAAGAAGATTTATGGAAAAGATGCATAATCTTATAGGAGAAAATGGCGAGAATGGCGAGAATCTGGCAGCGAGCAGTGTCGATGAGTACGAAAATGAATGTGACGATATCGAGCAGTTGTTGTTAAAATCAGAGACCGAAATAAATTACTCCCCCGCCCAAACCGTATTAAATATAAAGAATATTTTATGTTCGTATCTTTCGTGGAAGCGTATTTCCAAAGATACCGATTTGTTGTTATATTGGGAATCCATTAAAACCGCGGAACCAGACCTGTATAAATTAGTGTGTGTGGTTCAGAGTGCGCCTACTACACAAGTCAGCGTGGAGAGATTGTTTTCAGGTGTAAAGCATGTAGTTCCAATTCTGCGATATAATTTACAAATGCATGTCATTGCCGATATAATGGTTGTTAGATGTTATACACGGTGTCCGCGGGAAGACTGAACAGCTGGATATCTCCTAAAGTATTGGAGATAAAAAAATTAAAAAAATATGGAATCGCATGGTATGAGGGGGCCAATTTATTAGAGTATACGAATTTTTCTTCGATTATTATTTTAAAAGATACGATGGTCAAGTTCGGTTTTTTAAATGGAACTATTTTTTTTGAAGAGGTCACTTGATAGAGCGTTCCAAGACAAATTTAATAAGCTACAATGTATACACTTTATTTCCACTGGTTTTTAAGATATTGCGCTTGCAAATTTACTGATTTTCCTTGGAAGAAAACCCGCTGGAATAGCAAGGACCGGGAACGGTCTTGCTGGCGCCACGGGTGGCCTTGCCTATTGAAACAGATACCTACCTGCCAAAGGTCTACGCCGGAAATGGCAGGCCCAAAGGCTGGACAATTCTTTTCCGTCAGAAATGATACTTAGGTAGGTACATCTGCGGTATTGAGAAGCGCACCGTTACTTTTATTTTGCACTTGCTCCTACGCTCGGATGGCCGGTTCTTTTGGGAGGGATGCAAGTTCGATTGGTTAGAGTTAGGAGGTATGAAAGTTGTTAGACCAAATTTCAGCCATAGGGGGCAGATTGTATTAGGACCAATCGGATTTGCATCCCTCGCAAACGGCTGCTCTCTTGAGGAGAGCCTCTTCACAGCAAAACCTCCCCCCCCAATGCCCACCTGCTCTCGCACGGAATACGTCAACGTATGCTTCTGTTTTGATATTGGAGCTGGTGTTTATACTCGAGAGATAAAGGATCTGTGTGAATTTTTAGGGAGAACCTCGCGTCGACAGCGGGCTACCCGTTTTCTTCTTGTCTCTCTCCACGAGGCGTATTGACGGTGGATTGTAGGAGCGTAGATGACTGGATGCCAGTTATTGAATTCAGGAAACGATAGAAACACTTTATTACAAAACACACATGCACTATAATATTGAAGTAAATCGTATTCCTCTCGGGCAGGAGTACTGATAATGATCGAACTTGCGCCCTACTTCGCGCAGACCGATTACACGGAGGATACTCGAGTCACACACTGCACATATGATACAGGGTGAATCTGGAGCTACGCCCGTCGAAGGATGCGGCCTGGTACCCCGTGACGAGGACAACCCCCCAGCAGTGCCTCACCGAATTTTATGGTTTTATCCGGAAAAAGGTATGAATCCTGAGCCGAACGTAGCGAATTGAGGTCGAGCCCCCGCAGTCGAGGGTGAAATATCCATTACAGCGTATTAAGAAATTCTTTTCTTCATCGTATCGAAAGAGACGTGACGCCAATGGATTCCTTATGTTTTTCTGATGAAAATCATACCAAATGTCATGCAAATCGCACTACTTTGACACAAGCTATTTGTACTCCTTATGTAAAAGTTGTCCGATTTACTCGATATTTGGCATGATTTTCATCAGAAAACCCCAAGGAATCCATCAGCCACACGTCCATAGCCATACGATAAAGAGTAAAGGATTATTTTATTGCTGAAACTGACACAGGGTAAATCTGGAGCAACGCCCGTCAAGGAGATGCGGCCTGGTACCCCGTAGCGAGAACAGCCCTTCGCAGTGCCTCACCCGATTTTATGGCTTTCGACCCTCAAAGGGGTTCGAGTGCCTATTAAGAAGTGAGCAATCTTCGACTAGCGCATTTCTTATCAGATCTTTGCGAAAACGACACCCATCGATTCCTCACGTTTCGCCGATGAAACTAACACCAAGAACGACATAATTCGGACCTTGATAAAGGAAATTCCATGGAAAATCGATTTGTATCATTTCAAGCTGATTTGACTTGGTTAAAAATAGTCCGATTTACACGAAATTTGGTATGATCGTCATCGGAAAAACATAATGAATCCTTTGGCGTCACAGCATTTTAGATGCGATAAAGAATGAAGAATTTTTTACGACGCTGCAAGGAATATTTCACATTTTCACCCTCGACTGCGGGGGGTCGACCACAATTTTCCGGGGTCGTCCGAGGATTCATACCTGTTCCAGAAATAAAATAATTCTTTATTTCTTATCGTATCGATATGGAAGTGACACCGAAGGATGCCTCATATTTTTCCGATGAAAATCATGCCAATATCGTGTGAATAGGACAACTTTTATATAAGGAGTACAAATAGCTTGTGTCAAAGTAGTCCGATTTGCATGACATTTGGTATGATTTTCATCAGAAAAACATAAGGAATCCATTGGCGTCACGTCCCTTTCGATGCGATGAAGAAAAGAATTTCTTAATACGCTGTAATGGATATTTCACCCTCGACTGCGGGGGCTCGACCTCAATTCGCTACGTTCGGCTCAGGATTCATACCTTTTTCCGGAAAAAGCCATAAAATTCGGTGGGGCACTGCTGGGGGGTTGTCCTCGTCACGGGGTACCAGGCCGCATCCTTCGACGGGCGTAGCTCCAGATTCACCCTGTATCATATGTGCAGTGTGTGACTCGAGTACCTTCCGTGTAATCGGTCTGCGCGAAGTAGGGCGCAAGTTCGATCATTATCAGTACTCCTGCCCGAGAGGAATACGATTTACTTTAATATTATAGTATATGTGTGTTTTGTAATAAAGTGTTTCTAACGTCTCCTGAATTCAATAACTGGCATCCAGACATCTACGCTCCTACAATCCACCGTCAATACGCCTCGTGGAGAGACACAAGAAGAAAACGGGTAGCCCGCTGTCGACGCGAGGTCCTCCCTAAAAATTCACACAGATACTTTATCTCTCGAGTATAAACACCAGCTCCAATATCAAAACAGAAGCATGCGTTGACGTATTTTGTGCGGCAGCAGGTGGGCATGGGGGGGGGAGGTATTACTGTGAAGAGGCTCTCCCCAAGATAGCAGCCGTTTGCGAGGGATGCAAATCCGATTGGTCCTAATACAATCTGCTCCCTATGGCTGAAATTTGGTCTAGGAAGTTTCACTAACCAATCGAACTTGCATCCCTCCCAAAAGTACCGGCCATCCGAGCGTAGAAGCAAGTGCGAAATAAAAGTAATGGTGCGTTTCTCTCTACCGCAGATGTACCTACCTAAGTAGCATTTCTGACGGAAAAGAATTGTCCAGCCTTTGGGCCTGCCATTCCCGGCGTAGACCTTTGGCAGGCAGGTATCTGTTTCAATAGGCAAGGCCACCCGTGGCGCCAGCAAGACCGTCCCCGGTCCTTGCTATTCCAGCGGGTTTTCTTCCAAGGAAAATCAGTAAATTTGCAAGCGCAGTATCTTAAAAACCAGTGGAAATAAAGTGTATACATTATAGCTTATTGAATTTGTCTTGGAGCGCACTATCAAGTGACTTCTTCAAAAAAATAGTTCTATTTAAAAAACCGAACTTGACCATCGTATCTTTTAAAATAATAATCGAAGAAAAAATTCGAATGCTCTAATAAATTGGCCCCCCTCGAACCATGCGATTCCGTATTTTTTTTATTTTTTTATCTCCAATACTTTAGGAGATATCCAGCTGTTCAGTCTTCCCGCGGACACTCTGTATATTATTCAAATCGTAATATTATTAATTAGTGTAAGCGTGAGTGGCTGTGCAGTGCAGTATAATGTGGTGTAGCGTAGTGTAGTGTTTATAACAACTGCAATCACCTCCCCATTGTATCGAAACGGAAGAAAACCAGCGGCCCGGCACGTGAAGGATTACAAGTGACGATCGTGATAAATGCATTTTGGCTTCTTCACCACTCATCAAAAAATAAGTTCCATTTTTAATAAGCACAATTTACTTTCGCCACAAATTGTTTTGCTAAGAAAGTGTCATGACGGGGCCATCTTTGTCTTACGTTAGATGTACTACTCGCATCATAGGAATATTTTCCGATGTACCACTCTTGTTAGCAAAGTATTTTGAAGTATCGGTGTAGGTAAGCTCTCGCGACGTTGGAGAAGCACAGTTTAAGTACCGGTGACTAGAGACGCGCGAATAATGGGTATTTCAAGTCTTTATTAGCAATAGATTAGGTTTATGGCAATTAAAGAGTAATTACGAGCAGATTTAAGCGCTATAGAAATAATGTATTAAACTAAGATTAATTTTAAGCGTTCTAGAAATAAGTCACAGTTATAATTTAAATATATACACAAGGTCAATCACAATACAAGCAGTCAATTTCAATTCAATACACAATTATTTAAACGTTAAGAATAGTTAATAAGTTCAGTAATCATTAATCACAGTATTAATTGTAGCGTATAAAGCCTAGCTTGCGAAGCAGAGTCGCGCAGCTCAAATATTCGAAGCAAAGTCGAAAGCTAGCAAGCAAAGTGCGTAGTGCGTAAGCAAGAGTATATTACCAAGCAGGCGATGTCCAGGAACAGAGAGAGAGTTCCAGGAAATCAGCGTGATTTATAGGAATCAGAGCTTCCCCCTTCCATCGATCGCGGGTCGATCGAAGGAGTAGCCATCAGCGCTCCACATGAGTGAGCAGGCAGCCGTTACATGTGTAATTGGCGTCGATCTAGTAAGATGGCGCAAGTACAGTGATTTCGTGAACAACTCTCCTTTCTTATACATGTATATCGTAATAAAAATTGAATAAGTAACGCTTATACAACTGATTCGTAAGATGTTAAATAATGTTTTCATATGTTATTCCGAGAGATAAAAGTTGAAACATTGCAATAAATTTTGCTGTGAAATTTGTTATTTATGCTATTGTTAAATATATATTTATATTTTATTACATTCCTATCTTCTATTTTTTTTTCACTCTTGAACATAATTTTAAAATAACCATATGAAAAATTATATTTTCAATCATTTTCTTCGTATTTTTATATTAACAATAATTTATTTATATCAAATACTTCTATTAAAATAATACATAACTAGTATTTGAAATACAACAATGTCTCGGTAGATCAACGCAGTTTGGGACCGACAGTGTCAGAGTAACAAATAATTGCAACAATCTGCTTTAAAAAATCCCATCACGAGAGGAACAAACAATGTGAGCGACAGGAACAGCATACATATCTTCCCGCCCTATTCAGCTAGATCGAACTGAATCGACCCGAACCGCTCCGACTCGTAATTTATGGAGAGGAACAGCAACCTCTCCATAAATTAACTCGACCATATTGCTGACCGGTCAACCGACCAATCGGCGGACTGGTCAGGCCTTCGGTTTGGTTTGATTAAAGGTACGGTCTGAGATTCCCAATAGAGAGGCAATGAATCTGAATTCCCTTTTACAACCTCTCACTGTTACGGTCAGTATTTCGGTCCCTTTTCGCTGCGGTTACTGGTCGCTAGACCGGTCATGACCGGTCTGAATTGCGGTTACTGTTTCGGTGTTGACTCCCTACAAACGCCAAACACCAAACATACAGAGGATGGAAGCTAAGTAAAATCGTTTAATAATGTTTAATTAAACAGTAGATTATGTCACATTTTCTAATTGTACTATTTCAGTTTTCCTTATGACTTGGAAAAGCTTTCCCAACATGTGATTTAAATCACCTAAAAGAGCATTAAATAAACTACTAATTAAACAGTTCTCAAACTTTTTTGTAACAATTATGTTAAAAAAATTGGAAAAAGGGTAACTAAATAAATGTAAAGTATACTAAATCCCCATAAAAAACTTCAAGAAAGTAAAAAAATTACGCCAAGTACATGAAACAGTCGAGGACGGAAAGGAGTATTAACAAATAAATAAAAAAAAATAGAAGATAATAATACATAAGTACATAAGTACATAAAGATGCTTTCCAGAAGCGTGCAAAGGCGACACTGTGTAACACAACGTAGGATTCGGTCAAATACTTGGCGTGGCCAGGTAAGGTATTCTCAGATCATCAATACCCATACCTTCCTTCTCGCAGGCTTTCAGATAATTTGCCAATTTAAAGCTCTGACAATATGAATAAATTTTCATTATATTGCGTTTCAAAATAATTCCAAGATCATTCAACGACACGGATACCTTTCCTCTCACAAGCTTTCAGATAATTTGACAATGTAAAGCTCTGACAAATATGAGTACACTATCATTATTTTACGTTTGTAAATAATTCTTATTCATCGACACCTTGACCTTGCCTGGCCACGCCATGTATTTGACCGATTCTTACATTGCATCGCTGCAGAAGGCCAGCTGAAACAATTGCCAGCGAGTGTATCGATACAAACGCGCGTATTCAGTTAATTCCAGGTTATTAATTCAATAAAGTTTATTCCTTGTTTGTGTTTTTAAAAGCAGTAATAAAGTCAACGTAAGCAGTGTTGTCTCAACCGACTCCATTGTGCTACTATTGACGTCTTGATGAGACACCGAACCAGTCGGGCAGACACGCGTTTGTATCGCTGCTGCATCGCGACTGTGCTACGCACGTGTGCAAAGGTAGACGGGCAGCAACTGCATCGCGCTAGCATCGCGACCACTTTGCGACTATATCGCAACTGTATCGCTGCAAAAAGTCGCCGTGTGAATAGGCCCTAAGAAACACTGATTAAATTCATACATTATCGAAGGTGTCCATGTATCAAAATAACTGAATAAGTATGTATACGAAATCCTTCCTGCAAAATTATGCGTACATACATGACCTGGCGTAGGTCACAGCATCATTTTACGCTTCGATTATCTACATATGCATAAAATCCTCAGTTTAGTTACAAATAAAAAGCAGTTTGATGATATACAAACATGTCGCAATTCAAATTTCGGCAACTTACCTTGTGTTTGAGACTGCATTTTGGTTGCAATTCAATGGTACAACGATACATATTTGTAAAAACTCGTAGCATCTCAAATTTTGACAACTTATCTTATTTGACACTCGCCAAGTTATAACTTGACGGTAAGCTGTCAAAATTTGAAGTAGATTGCATAGTGATGATAGCGATTGACGAACGAAACATGTGTTAGTTTCTGTTGGCTGAAGGTGTGCGTGTAACGCGTACCGAGTGTCGACGAACGAAACATGTGTTAGTTTCTTTTTGGCTGAAGGTGTGCGTGTAACGCGTATACGTATTATGTCGACAAAATTTGATTGGAGAAGAAGAATCAGAAGAAAAAACTTACCGTTTCCGACTAATCCATGAGACGATATTACGATATCTCTGTTATGCGTGGACCTATTTTATTGAATTTGGTCTTATTCGAAAACTTATATGCCGTTTACATAAGGAAAATGCCTTTAAATTTAGGAAATATTGCAGGCGTGATGAGATATTAATGAAATAAGTTTCAGGTAAAGTTGCAATAGCCGGTTTACGAGTAAAAGATAGGCTGCAGCGACAGTCGACATATACAGGGTGTCGAAACGTGTACTTGACGTCGAGACGCTACCGTGTCTCTAGATTATCCATCATTCGAAAGTAATAATTCTTTTTTTTATAGTTCAAAAGTTATACACAAATATCTCTACCTTAGTAGGTAGGTAGTGCCGATTCTGCGACCCGATGGCGAGGGGAGAGGCGGGGCGAGGGGTACCGCGGGCACGGGGCGAGGCATGGAGGGGGCACCGCGCTCTCGGGCGCGATGGGCGAGAGGCGAGGCAGGGAGGGGGGTTCCGAGTACATGGGTGAGGGGGATGACGTCACAGGGGCGGGGGATTTCAAGATGGCGTCGCGCGCGCAACCGTTTGCCGTGGAATGTCCGTACGCGTGCGGGGATCGGTGCGCAGGCGCGAAGGGATGTACCACGGATGCTGTAATTCGACACGGATGACGATTCGAGATTAAATAACCTAAATAGCGCAACCGTCTCACGATCGCCGTGAAAGAATGCAACGTCGCGCTCGTATAAACATCCGCCAACGAAAACATGCGTCAACGAAAACGTATAGCGATAATTATGCGGGTATCGCTCAACGTATTTTGATGATCGAGACCACCGTGACGGGTGTAAACACACTTATCATGAGCGCGCGGATTCGATACGCCTGGTAACGCATCGAGCCACCACGGCATCACGTCACCTGATCGAGTCGTTGAGGGTGAGAGACGAAGAACACGAGAGCAAAGAAAAGAATTCGGAGCGATAACGACTCATGAATCTCGGCTAGGGTAGATGGTTAGATATTCAATCAGAGCCGCGCAGTCGTTTGGTAAAAATCTTCGCGACAACACTAGTCAGGCATCATTCTTTCCCTGTGTTTTCGATATCCGGATCATAATCGCATCACGTGGAAGAGTCGCATCAACCACTCGTGCCTGATCGAAGTGATATGAATATTGAATATTGAAGTAGAAGAAAAGAGAAGTAAACATGGAGGTATTCATGAACGCGTTCAATGTTCTTTACCAAATGGCAGCGCTTTTACGCACCATTGTGGAATACAGAGACTGGATGGATCGGTGCGACGCGTGCTTGCGACTCATCGTCGAGTATCAGTGCGGCGAAGGAGTGTCGGTGACATCGAAGCAGCGTCTGGTGTCGCTGATCGTACGAATAAAGACATTACGTACGATCGTGCGGGCAGGGTTTTCGCGAGTAGGGCTCGGGGTGTCGGTTCGATCGACGACACCTAAAGTCGTATGGGAACATGTGGAAACCGTGTTTCGGAATCGTATTTCGACTGGTGCGGTCATCAACGTGGGTTACATCGATCTGCGTCGATTTTTGGAGGGTGCCCAACGAATGGTGCTCTCGCGCGTTACGGACGCTATCAGAGAAAATTCTGGTGTGTCAGTGAATACGGTCCTGAACGCGGAGTTTATGTTGAACGAGAATACGGATATAAAAAGTTTCGGTACGCGAAATCGCGTACTGTTCAGGACATCGAACGTGCGCGAGTGGTATTGATGGGAGTGCGTGGTCGCTCCCACGTTAGTGGCGATCGAGGAGTTCCAAGATCGCGATAGTGGATGGGCTCTGAGGGCTGTGCTAAACCTCCTAATAAACATTAATAAGCATAACCCTCTTCGCGCCGGTTGCGACGTACCGCTTCCGCGCGCCGTCGTCCTGAAAAAAAGAGGTGGTGAACGTAAAGAGCAGAGACAATTCGACCGCTTCTTGTGGTCCGTTGTTGCCAGTTTGTCCCTGCTGCTATTACTACGAACGTGCATAGGGACTGGTCGTACCCTCATTACTCGACGGTGCTTCGCACGGACAATATGACTCTTCCCGTGATGTTGGATCAGCTGGCGATGTTCGAGAGGTTGAACGACGTGTCGGTGAACGTGCAAGCGTGGTCCGACGGAAGCTGCGCGCCTCTGCGTTTGACCAAAGACAAGCGAGAGAGACACGCGAAACTGCTACTGGTGCAGGACTGCAAGGAGCCACAACGCTATCATTTCGCGTGCATTCGAAGCATGTCGAGGCACATATCGAAGCAGCTTGGCAATCACGGACATCAAGTATTCGTTTGCGAAAGGTGAGTCGAATACGGAATATGTCGATCGATGTATTATTTATTCTTATGTTTATTATAGACGTTGTTATCGTTGTAGATGTCTGAGTTACTTCTACTCGTCCGAGCAATTGACGAAACACACCGTGGACTGTCAACGTATGAACGAGTGCGCCATCGAATTGCCGTCCGCGGAGGAAAGATGGTTGCAGTTCAAGAATTTCAAGAACAAGGAACGAGCGCCATTCGTCGTGTACGCGGACTTCGATTGCATGCTGAAAGATGTCAAGCCTACGGAGCGGAGTCGTACGTACACGTACCAGCAGCACAGAGCGTACAGCGTAGGATACTACATTCATTGCTCCACCGACACGTCTCTGTGTCGTTATCGCGCGTATCGTCACGATACCGAGTGCGTGAAATGGTTCGTGCAGGAACTTAGAGACTTTGCTGACACTGCGTATTCGTGCTTATGGAACGCGAAACCAATGAACTCGATGACGTGTCAACAATGGCGTAGTGTTAACGACGCGATCGTGTGTCACGTGTGCGGGCAACCTTCCGTCGACGCGGACAAAAAAGTGCGCGACCATTGCATCTCGACGGGCGAGTACCGAGGCGCGGCTCACGTGACTTGCAACTTGCAGTTTCAGCGATCGTACACGATACCAGTAGTATTCCATAATCTGTCCTGATACGACGCGCATTTCGTGATTAAGGAGTTGGTGTACGCTTTCGAGGGACAGATCGACTTGCTGCCGGTGACGAAGGAGCGGTACATGTCGTTCACCAAGCATGTAAAGGGAATCGACGCCGAGAACAACGATTGGCAGAGGGGGTTGAAGTTTCGTTTCATAGATTCGCTGAAGTGCTTGGCTGCGAGTCTGGAGAAACTCGCTTCGGACCTTGGCAGAGAACGACTCGCGATTCTACGACGCGAGTTCCAACAGCTGCTCGATCATCGTTTCAATCTCCTGACCAGGAAGGGCGTCTTCCCGTACGACTACGTGACGTCATACACGACGCTGAACGATGCGTGTTTAGACGTCGTCGTCGTCGTCGTCGTCGTCATCAATCTGGAAGGTTATTCGAAAGTTCCTTGGATGTATCCGCAGTGGCGGTTCGGAGTCTCTTCAACGATTGTTGTTGTTGTTGTTGATCGTATCCGTGTTGCCTATTCACAGACCGCGATCGAGGCGTGGAGCACGTTTTCAACGCGGCCCCGTTCTCGATCAATCGTTTCAGCGGTTAGACGATGGGACGCGTGCTCGCCTCCACAGCCGCTTCCGTAGACATTTTACCAATTTTCAGGGCTAAACACTTTTTACGTATAACGTCGCTGACTTTGGCAATTTCTACCTTTGCATTCACCTTTGCGTCCACACCTTGGCATTTCGTTTCTTTTTGGTGTTTCGCCCCTTTCTGTCGATGACGTCGACGATGTTTACCCGTATGCTTCGCGTCGGCGTTGCTCGAGGTTATCATAGTCGTCGGTGTCGTCGTCGTGGATTCATTAGACATATCGTGTTGATCGTTGAACGACTCGCGGTTTACTGAGGTCCGCCAGCTACGACGAACTCGTTAAATCCTCTCCGATATCGACCTTCGTACATGGAACTATCCTTATCGATCACCACGAAATCGTATCGTCGGCGCCAACATCTCGCGCACAATTCGTTGAACGACTCGAACGTCATGTCTGTGTTCACGTGATCGTTGTACATGCGACGCAAGTTCTTGCCGACTTGTTTGAACAGCATAAGAAAATTTGCGTTGTCCCTGATCAAATGTTTAGGTATTCTAGCGTACGACTGACACAAATAAAAGCAATCCACGTTGGCGTGACGGCCAATGGAGAAGTATTCGCGTATCACGTTCTGTTAGTCGCACGCCACGTCGGCGAACACGAAGATCGAATCGGGCCGAGCGTCCCTTGGTGCAACGATCTCAGCGTTGTCCGAGTAGGGAAAGTATTCGATTCCGTCGACGAGCGACAACACCTGCTCGAGATATCGATACTTTGGCTGATGCAACGATTTCGAGTACACGTACACGTTCTCGAAGCGCACACCGTTCGGACTCTCTAGCATGCTCAGAAGCACGTACGTTTTTCCGCACCCGGACGGACCGCAAATCACGCCTCGCACGCTGTTCGGAAACAACGAACCGTGTCTGTTCGATCGACTCGCGTCCCTATCGTCCTCGAGCATTCTGTTCGCGGTTACGCGAATAACGTCCGACTGTTTCGCGAATCGCATGTTCACGCGCGCGTCTATGACGGGGGACGACTATTTATATTCGTGGCACGTGTCGCGCATGTCACTATCATTGTGATCGGTGGAGCGCGCGTACGCGTTTATTATTGTAGTAGCTATCGTGGTTATTCTAACGTAGGTGTATGGTCGCATCAACGACCGCGGCGTCTCGCGAAGTAGGGAAGAAGAATCTGAAGAAGAAGAATAAGAAGAAAAAGAAGAAGACTGGATCGGGTCTCGTGAACGGTATCATAAACCGCTTACCGTTCGAACCACACGTTCCGGGTTATCAGTTCTGCGGACCGGGAACGCGTTTGCTAAAGCGATTGGCTGGTGGCGACGAAGGTGTGAATCCCCTGGACGCCGCGTGCCGTGACCACGATATCGCGTACTCTCGTCGAAAGGATTTGGAGGGACGACACGAGGCGGATCGTGCGTTAGCCGAACGAGCGCGAGAACGCGTGTTCGCCAACGACGCGACCTTTGGCGAAAAAGCCGCAGCGACTGGAGTGTTGGCAACGATGAAGGCTAAAACTAAGCTCGGCATGGGTATGAGAAGGACGAAACGTAAACAGAGAAAGTCTGGAAAGAAACATCCGCAACGACGACATCGCAATCTACGAGTGGCGAAACGCGGGGGCATTCTTCAATTTCTTCCGTTCGTGCTGCCCACTTTATCGGCTATCGGGGCATTGGCCGGTGGAGCGGCTGGTATAACCAAAGCGGTCAACGATTCGAAGGCCTGTCGAAAACAGCTAGAAGAAACGTTGCGTCATCATCGGGGGATGGAAAGGCGAGGAATGCATCTGACACCGTGCAAGCGAGGCGCGGGTTTGAATCCTAGACGTCGACGCCAACGACGACTGCGATCAAAGAAAAAAAGAAACGTCGATCGTGTAGGCGATGGCGACGGTGGCAGCGATAACGCAACAACCTATGACGAACCCGCAACTACAGCGCGAGTGCGCCAGCGTACCGTTCTTTCGAGGGGTGTTTATGCGCGACACGCTTCCCACGCGCGTACGAACCAACAAATGCGGCATCGCGAATCTGGACGAGAACCGAGGCGCCGGTACGCAATGGGTAGCGTACGCGAAACGGGGGCCGCGAGTACAATACTTTGATAGTTTTGGGAATCTGCGACCACCCGCGGAATTGATCTACTATTTCGGACGCGGTACAACGATCACGTAAAATCACGATCGCTTTCAACGTTTCGACGAGATGAATTGCGGTCGCTTCTGCATGCAATTTTTACAGCAAAAGTCTATGGAATTATGGCCTATATACTAATACTAATACTAATAATGATGTATACTAAGATTATGCTACAATGTATCCGTGCGTAATGGCAATCCACATCTTCTATAATAAAGACTCGTAATATCGATAAATTGCCGAGTATTCGTACGCGGGCGCCACTTCCTCTCTCTCCGTCTCGCAAGTGTAATCTATGATATGTCGTTCACGCTCACGTTAACGAGTCGCAGCAGCGTGCTCACGGTAAACTATTTCCCGCCGATAGATTTGAGCGACGGTCAATACGAATTAGGACTCGCGGAATTGGAGACGTTTCACACGATTCCGAACATCGACTCGAGTAACGATAAATTCTATTTCATCGTGAACTGTGAGACCGGCAACGACTCCATCGTCGACGCCGCTTATGAACGCATTACGATCCCCCACGGTTCCTACGAATTAGACGCTATCGCCGAGTATTTGAAGCAACGATTGCTCGATCGATATCCTCGAAGACTCGGTAACAACGAGAACGGCGATGACGACAAGTACCCTATAATGCTGCGCGCTAACAACAACACCATGAAAAGCGAGCTCTACTGCTCGTTCTTTGTAGACTTCACGAAACCAGGCAACGTGGGTTCGCTGCTAGGATTTTCCCAGAATCGCGTCGTATTGCCGAGAATCTGGCACGAGTCAGACGTACCCGTGAATATTATAAACTTTAACGTGATCAGAGTAACGTGCAACGTTACTACAGGCGCGTACAGTAACGATAAACCGGTACACACGATCCATGAATTTTCGCCTCGCGGGGTGCCGGGATATAAAATATGGGATACTCCGCGATACGTCATTTACCTGCCGATCGTCGCATGAGTAACATGCGATCTAACGTTGTGCATCGTCGATCAATACGATCGTCCTATAGATTTCCGTGGGGAAGAAATAACGATTCGTTTGCACGTTCAACGACGTTCGCGCGATAGGTAGCGTGACCGCACGTGTATGCGCGTGTGCGTAGTATGTTAGGGTTAGATCACACGTACGAATCATCAATCGTCGCTGCCGCTGCTACTCTTGCCGTCTCTGTCTCGCGTCATCGGCGCAACCCTTCATCGGAAAGCGAAAGTGGAAGTAGAATAAAGACGGGTGGAGCGATAAGAAGAGGACCGATAAGAAGCATAAGAAAGCCGTTGACTCGTCGAAATGCGCGTTTTCTACGATCACTAGGATTCATCGTCGCCTATTAGACAAGCGGGGAGAGCGTCACGATGTCTATTATTCTGGACGTGGCGAATACGCCAACCTTCGACAATCGTCTCACGAAGATTGAGTACCACACGTATAATCCGTACGCCAACACGACGTTCGACAATAACGATGAGATAAGAATCCCCATACAGCAGCAAGATCTGTACACGCTCCCGTGCGAAAGTTTTCTCTACATCGAAGGTCGTGGCACGTTGACGGCGCAGGACGCGAAAAGCCCGGCAACATCCGCGACCGCGGTTCTCGACAACAATTGCGTAGCGTTCATGTTCGATGAGATTCGATACGAATTGAACGGTGTCGAGATAGATCATTGTCGAAATCCCGGGATCACTACCACGTTGAAAAATTACGTTTCATTGTCGGTAGACAGAAGCAAAGCGCTCGCGAATGCCGGTTGGAATCATACCATCGACTACGATAAAGATATTTTTCATTCGGGCTCTTTCAATATCTGCGTACCCATGAGCATGTTATTAGGATTCTGCGAGGATTACAAACAAATCGTGATGAACGCGCGGCACGAGCTGATCCTTATTCGTTCGCGAGTCGATACGAACGCGATGCACTGTGCATCCGCCACTGCGAGACCGAAACTAGAGATATGCAAGCTTCAGTGGCGTATGCCTCACGTCGTTCTGGATGAAGTGAATAAACTATCGATGCTGCGTATCCTGGAAAGCGGTCGGCCGATCGCGATGAGTTTCCGATCGTGGGCCATGAACGAGTACCCGTTACTGCAAGCGACAACGAAGCACACGTGGACCGTGAAAACTACGTCGCAAATCGAGAAACCTCGATACGTGATATTCGCTATACAAACTGATCGACAGGGTCGTTCCGATAGATCCTCGAGCACATTCGATCCGTGTAATCTCACAAAAGTTCGATTGTACCTAAATTCCGAGGCGTATCCGTACGACGACTTGAACTTGTCCGACCCCATAAACAGGAAATCCAACCTTGCGAACAAATATTGTTCCGAGTTGGACTTCTTCAGTAAGACTCTAGCGCCCTTTCTAACAGCGGTGGGAATAATTATTCCTGTAGAATAGCAATAAGCGGTTACGTCGTCATCATTGTAATTTTATTATCTATGTAATACCACGCAAAGCATTTTTTCTTATTAACTGTATAGTATATACTAAGGGCTTGTCCCATTTAAATAAATAATAATAATAATAATAACTTGGATTTCGAAAAATATAAATACGCGATCCTGTACGATATGTACGCGAAATTCCGTCGATCGTACTACGGTCACGAAGAACCGTTGCTGAACGCGATCGAATTCTTTCAATACGCGCCTATCGCGGTCATAGATTATTCTAGGCAAAACGAGTCGTTGAAAAGCGCTACGGTGGACGTGCGAATAGATTTCGAATGCAAAGAAAATTGTCCTGCTAATACTACCGCGTACTGTTTCATGATACACGAACGCATAATCGAATACAACCCTTTAACCAACGTGGTACGCAAACTAATATAGTGTGCGTACATGAACGATTACTACTACTACTACTAATACTACTACTACTACTGCGAATACTACTACTGTTTTAAAACGATGATGTCGATGTCAAAGTCCTCAGTTACTGTTTCGCTACCGACGCTACTACTTATACGAGTAACGATGTTCGCCGTTGTCGACATGCAAGGTTTCAAAACCGAACGTGACTTCGTCGTGAAAGAGATCGCGATTCGCACAAACAGCAACAACGACAGCAAAAACGATGAAACGCCGACGATCAGCCACTGGATCTTCGAACCGCCATACTTCTGGAATCACCTGAATTCGTTCGAGAAATGTCAAGCGTCCTGGCTCGCGAAGCATCATCACGGGCTCCGCTGGTGGGATGGCTGCGTTCCATACTGGAAACATCCGGGACTGCTCGCCAGCGCACTCGCGAACATCGACTTCGCCATCGTGAAATGTGCGAAAAAGAAAACCTGGATGCTGTCGCTACTACCGGCCATAATCGTCGAGGATATCTGTGATCTGTACAAGCTGAAGGGAAAAAGGATCAACAACGCTCGAACCGTTGAGGACGACGGCGGCTACGACGTTGAAGATGATTATTGCGGGATCACGCCTAACACCGTCGACGACTACGATGATACCGACGTTCCTAACCCGAAGTCTATGTCTTTAACGAATGCTCCGCGATGCGCGTTTCACGACAACGGTGGCGTTTGCGCGCTAGAGAAGGTCCATAAGATATGGAATTATATACGTAGCGTCGCCTAATGTAAGTCCTATACACTCATTGCATCTACTTTACGCGTCATATGTAAAGAAACGAATATGTATGAATTATTTTTTGTTTCTATAGCGATGAGAACCATAGCGACGACAAGCACAACGGAGAAGATGAGTACAACGGCGGCGGCAGTGGCAGTGAGCGCAACGACGACGATGACTGATTTATTCACCCGCGAGCAAGAATACCCCTCCCATATGAACGTCATTTTACGCAAATACTGTTTCTATAATTTAAGTATGCATGCACTGATGTACGTTAATAATTACACGCAGTTTTGAATAAAATATATATATATTTATTTAAAAAAATTGTTGAATCTTTATATGTTTAAAAATTATTTTAAAAAAAGAAAAAATTCGATGTGATGTGTACGCGCACCAATATAATTTTTTCGAAACATCACTTACGAGATATCGAATTCAATCCCTCCGCTCCACGCGACACGCCCTAACCAGATTATCGAACGATTGCTGAAACAAACGTATAACTTTGTTGGAAGGCTATCCAATTGAATGAACGCGCCAATTCAATTTACACAAAAAAAAAACTTACGATTTTTCGCACCAACTGATCTCGCTCGTCGTGCCACGAACGTTCGATTTCACCATGTCGTTGCTGTAACAAACGCATAAATTCATTAGAATATCGTCAAATGGAATACGCGTACCAATTCAATTTACACAAAACTACAATTACGATACATCGCTGCATGTCAAATGCATTCACACCTGGCCCCGCTTCGGATAAATATACTTCAAACGTGTCCATAGTTTGTAGAAAAAAATGCTGGTGACAACTGCACTGACCCGTGCGGCGGTGGTCGACGTCCTTATATGTATTTCGGTTCTCTAGCCCTGCGCGTTGCAGGTTAGGGGTAGTTGTGGAGTACGCGCGGTGGGGGTGTCCGTATCACAGTTTCTTCTTCGATGATTCGTTATTAATTATTCCAGCTTATAGCGTACTTTTATGGTTTGCACTTTTATGGTTCGCACCGCGAATCGTCTCCGACTCTTCTGCGAAACGTGTACACCTTAAATTTGGCGCGTACGCTATTTGAATCTGCCGCGCGTACCATTTGAATTTGTCGCGCGCTATTCACATTTCATATTAATGTTCGTGCCATAACACAACCATGATCATCACCATCATTGATACAATACACTCTTGCATATTGGTGTGTACGTGTGCATGAGTCTGTATAAAAGCGACGTTGGTCAGTCTTGCAGACTTCATAACGTCACCTACGCTCGAGTGCTAACAAGTATCGTTCGCGTCAATTTCTCCGTCGATCAATATAATCGTATAGTGCAGCGCCGTCCAGCGTAGGGGCCCCTCACGCGCTTGCTTCCCCTTCCAACCTTTCTTTCGAGCAGCGTGACTTGTTGTCAAGGAAACCTCGCGACGCTAAAAAGGAAACCGTGACAGTTCCTTAGACATGGAAGCTCAGACGCCACGCACGACATCGACGTTCACTGTTATTTTGACTCGGCAGTGTCTTTGCGCCATGGCAACGGCGGACGATGGTGGGGACGGCTTTTGCCTCTCAAGAGGCAAGTTGGACGGCGCCGGTATAGTGCCTATCAAAATGTACAAACGCAGCTTCAACGATTCGTCATGTGCATCCGCCAACGATGGCGGTTCCCCCAATAAACAACACCAACAATCCGATACGAGGTACGTACATATTACTATACACTTTTCACTTACTTCGTTCCCTTACTTCTTTCACTGTAAACGAACAAATCATTAATTCCGTGTACACGTTTCTTACAGTTCTGAATCCGCAACGCCAAAACCATTAAACGTGCGGATCCTGGGGCGCGATTACCCTTTAACCTCGACAGCCTATAAAAGGTTAACCATTGGAATTCGCATTGGCATGGGTTCGTGCCGTGTCGAGATCACCATAGTCGACAATAAAGTTTGTGCTTTTCAATGTCAACGTGGAAGCTCCTGCTGCAAAATGGGTCTGACATACTTCAAAGATTACGCGACAACGCAACGTCGCCCCAAAACCACATCGTAATTGGTCATTTGCGAATCAAATTCACGCGCATGCATAATGATCAACTCGTCAAAATCACCGATAATCGCGTTACCTTATACATGACGGAAGTCACGATGCGTAAACTATTCGCGTATGAACATTGCATCGATCATATGTTCACCTGGTTGACCGAAAATATATACTCCGTAAGCAGTAAATATACCGCCTTCGTAGACGTTCTACGTAGCGCTACCGCACCAACGTATCATGTAAAATTAATTCCCGCAAGCGAATTCTTCGAACGGCATTCTTTGATCGATTGTGAATTGTTACCGTTAGGAATGCAATCCATGTTGCGCGATGTAAATCACGTACCACTATAGTACGCGTATATATGTTTTAATAAATGGACGATTTTCACATTAATACCTGTAACGACTCATTTATAATATCCTTTCCTACTAATACGGTGGGCAAATACTTGTCTGCCACATGACCAAGAGGCAATCGACATCGTACCGTTTTCTTTGGGAATTTCGACTATGAGATAAACCGTAGAATTGCTCTGTCAGCGGGTGGTAAGTGGTAACCGCGAACCGGCACGTGCCGCTGACTCGTGGAACAATGCAGTCATAAACCGTAACCCTGGTGAGACGATCGGACCGAGCAATGTGGATAGGTTTGCTAGCCAGATGTCTGTTTTTTTCCTCGCTATGTCATCCTTAGAGATATAGACTTAGCGAATGACAATTGTGTTTTAGGATAGGCAGTATGGGCGGTCCTGATACCGGTCTGCTGTAAATCAGACGTCTTGGGTGTAGGGTTTCCTTAGAGTTCGCTATCGGTTTAAGTACGAGTTGACGGTTACTCGACGTCTGGGAAAATTCAAGTCTTTTCGCCTCGAATGTTATTCTCGCGCGGTTCGCAAGTGCCCCCATTGAATCTCTCTCTCTCTCTCTCACTCTCTCTCTCTCTCTCTCTCTCTCTCTCTCTCTCTCTCTCTCTCTCTCTCTCTCTCTCTCTCCCTCCCTCTCTCTCTCCCTCCCTCCCTCTCCCTCTCCCCCCCCTCTCTCTCTCTTTCACTTACGCTGCACCTTTTCCTTCCTTCCTTCTATACACGCGTCTAACGTCGCCTGCGTCCGATGCGTTACCACGTGTATCGAATTACAGCGTTGGTAATAAGACGACGGCCCCAAACTTTAAAAAATATTCAAGACGATATCCGAATAATTATCGTTCTACGTTTTCGTTGGCGCATGTTTTCGTTCGCGGATGTTTATACGAGCGCGAACAATTGTGTTTTAGGATAGGCAGTATGGGCGGTCCTGACATGCGTTACCACGTGTGTCGAATTACAGCGTTGGTGATAAGACGACGGCCCCAACCTTTAAAAAAATATTCGAGACGATATCCTAATAATTATCGCACTACGTTTTCGTTAGCGCATGTTTTCGTTGGTGGATGTTTATACGAGCGCGACGTTGCATTATTTCGCGAGACTCTAGCTTCAAATTCCCAGCCCCTGTGACGTCATCCCCCTCACCGACGAACTCGGTACCCCCCCCCCTCCCCGCCACGCCCCGCGCCCGCAGTACCCCCCGCCCCGCCTCACCCCTCGACACCGGGTCGCAGAATCGGCACTACCTACCTACTTAACTTCTCCAATCCGAACAAGTGTACGGCAATGCCCTCGCTGTGCCTGACCCGGTTAATGCGCGTTGACAGTAGTATATTGTAAATCCCTAGTATCAGACACTTTTTACGCGTATTTTCAGTAACACCATTTTGCAGCCACTTTGCACTGCAGATGCCACTATCTTTTTCTTATGTAAAATGGCCCACTGATTCCAAAAATAAGGTGTAACATTTTCTCTATCGATGCGTTTTCGAGATATCGACACGTGAACTTTTTCCGTGTCTGTCAAAAAGGTGGTCCCGCTTAATTGCGAATGACCGACATGGTCGGAACTTATATCAAACTCTCAAAATACCCCCGCGCTTAGCTTCGAGCCTAAATATATTGAGGACTCCATGAAAACACATTGCACCCCTTTTCACCACCCCCTTAGGGGTTGATTAGGGCAAAATTCAGAAATTGGTTGTTAGGCATTTATGTAGGTAACCTTTTGAACAAAAAACCAAATTTATATCTTATCGAGCCTAACATTTCATAGGGATTGGTTAGGGAAAAATTCTGAAATTGGTTTTTATGCATTAGTGTGGGTTATTTTTGTGAATAAGAACCAAGTTGATATCTAATCAGGCCTAAGAAATATTAGGGAGTTCAAGAAAACACATTTTACCCCTTTTCACCTCCTTGGGGATGAAATTTCCAAAAATGCTTAGTGGATAAATACCGAAGCTAGAGTCAATTGTGTGGAAACACTAAAATTTCACTTTTTCCCGGTTCTCCTGTTTTTTTTTTCGGTTTCATAGCGTACGAGGTTGTATCTTTGCTTTCACACTGTGCTGCAGACTCCCGATCATGTGCTTATTTAAAGAATTACCCTACAACAATAACCAAACAACCTAGAATAAAAACATTTGAGAATCATAGGTTGGGATTTTCCTTCTCCTGACGGGGCACAGTGGTTCCAAAGTAACTTTTTGTGGACAATAATTCCGTATTTCCGTCAATTCTGAACAGATTTTTATCTTTTTTTCTCGTTTTGTTGGCGATTCAATTTGATAAAATATTAAATACCTGAATTGTGATCAAAACGTGTTTTTTCTATCTTTCTTGCTGACAAAGTTTGATTGAAACTTTAGTAGAATAATCTTTGGGGCTAATTTGAAAAGATTTTGCTTATCTAAGTAGTTTTTTTACGTAAAATCTCTAACTAGCACTTGGCAATAGCGGAAATCATAAAACAGGCGAATTTTTAACACATCAGAATGTTTGAAATACAATTTTACAATGTCTGAAAATTTTGGAATTTGTACCGCGTTTACTACAAGCAGAAACGTCTAATATATAAATTTGATGTATGATTATAGAGCCTAATAACGTTCAGAAATATAGGGGGAAGTCAAAACCGTGATTTATTATTTTACGTTTTTATTTTTGTTTATTAGTAAATAAAACTTTATCGAATCTTTTCGAACCACATCTTTTGCATTTGTAATGTGAGTAAGAATGTAATAAAGAAATTCAGAAAGGAATTAGCTGCAACTATTTGAAATTTCGGTGTCAATCGGATTTTGAAAAGCGCCATTTTGTAGAAAAATTCCGTATCTCAGTCCTTTCTTAGGTACATACATTCAAAGGTACAACCTAGTACGTTATGAAACCGAAAAAAAATACAGAAAAACCGAGAAAAAGTGAAATTATAGTGTTTTCACACAATTGCCTCTAGCTTCGGTATTTATCCACTAAAGAAGGATTTTTGGAAATTCCATCCTTAAGGGGGTGAAAAGAGGTAAAATGTATTTTCTCGAGCTCCCTAATATTTCTTAGGGGTCATTCCACGCCAAATCGATCACTTTTCTCCCTCGATGTCTCGGATTTTTTTTAAACCTGAATATGTTGTAGTCCTCGTGAAATTAGGGAGGGTTTAAGTCATCATTTTGTAGATTTCGAGTCTGTTTCAAAATACAGGGCCTTGAAATTTGCGATTTTTACCTATTTTCGTGAAAATGGGTTGTACATATGAATTTTTATCTCGGAAACTATTTATCGGATTTAGTTCATTCTTACGGCATTTTAATGTGGATAGATCGGCCTTTCTGAATAAATTTTTTGCAGATCGAGAAATTAATTTTGCAACATTGAAAATAATAAACAAATATTTATTTTGCAAATTCAGGCTCCAGGTCGCGATTGTAAAAATCCGAAAAAATACCATCATATTCCTTGAAGTTTTTTCTACAAAATAAGCCTATCCCCAGGGTGGAGCGGCTCCTATTAACGTCGCAGTGGGGTGGCAAATACGGCGGTTCGCGCCGAATCAGGTAAGCGGACAGGGCGTCGCGCGGACGCTCCGCTATTACGGTCAACTGACCATACCTTTACCATGCCATATTACTTCAATGAGGTCTAAAAACAATATCGATGGATCCCGTACTCGTCTGAATGGTGCAATTTATACCTGCAGAAGAACTTTACTAACCCACACTTGGCAAATGACTTTTTTTATAATAATCAGATTTCTAAGTATCAACTTGTCCTATCGTTGATTATTTGTTAACAAATTGTCATTGCTCGATGGAAACCACGGAAAGGTGGTAGGCTGCTTCCATCAGGGAGGGGGATAAGGATGGGTCAAAAATGATGGCATGGATAAGGATCATTTCGAAGGAGATGGGCTGGGGGGTTATGCGTTGCGAATAAGAAATCGGCCGAAACTATTTCATTGAGCTGAACACAGTACCATTTTCATCAGACGAAAAAGTTTTACACAAAATTTTGTTTTGTGATATTGGCGTAAAGCTATGGAAGCTTCTGGTGCCAGTGATAGCAAGTGCTGCAGCAAATTTTTATTTTGAAAATTCAGGCTCGAGGTCGCGATTGTGAAAATCCGAAAAAATACTATCATATTCCTTGAAGCTTGTTCTCCTAAATAAACCTAACCCCAGGGTGGTGCGGCTCCTATTAACGTCGCAGTGGGGTGGTAAATACGGCGGTTCGCGCCGAATCAGGTAAGCGGAGCGGGCGTCGCGGCCGTTCAGGGATCGGCGCGTCGCAATCGCGTTCGAATATCGGCCGCGCTCGTCCGCCTTCGTGCCTTGCCGTCGCGCGACTCACGCCTGAAGCCTCGGTCGGGCTCGGCCGTTTCCGCCTGCTTACGGCGTAACGGTGTCCCGCTTGCTCGCGAGCGCTACCGCTACACAGGTATTGGCCTTCTAAGTTTTCAAATCTCTTTCCAAGCTTGAAAATCTGTTAGTAGAATTCCGAAAATGGTGCGTCAGTGGTGTTGCAATCCCTTCAACCGAACGGGACATACTCGTTGTACAAAAGGACTCCAAAAAGTATCACTGGGAGTGGTTCCTTCATATCCAATTGTTACTGAAGGAATGTTCATTTGTACAACTAGTCGTGTACGGTTGTATCGGGAAAAAAGTAAGGAACAGGCCGAAACTGCACTTGCTGAACCAGGGCCTTCTGGACTGTCGCGTATGCAGAGTGGTCACAGTTCAAGTATCAATTTTTGTGTACTTGATCCATCTGATGTGGTGAGTTCCACCAATATATTAATGTCATCTGTACGAGAGTCTCCGTTAACAAGTACAACTTTAAGGTCCCATAGAAAAACATTAGAAAAAGTAGATCGCGTCCATAATATCATAAAATCAAGTTTAGTAGATGCAGAAAGTAGTTCAAGTAGTGTTGCGAATAATTATAACGAGATAATTGAACAGTTATAACATAAATTTAGTACAGAACCTGATAACAGTGAAAAAATTCGTATTCTTACAATTTTACCGAAATCGTGGAGCATTAGAAAAATTTGCAGAGAATTTAAGAATTCATACCACATGGCAAGACAAGCAAAGCGATTGCAAGTTGAACACGGAGCGATGTCAACTCCAAATCCCAAAGATGGTCGTCAGTTACCAGAAAGTACGAAGTCACTATTAGAAGATTTGTACCGTAGTGATGATATAAGTAGGATAATGCCTGGGAAAAAAATGTTGTTTCTGTAATAAGAAATGGGTCCAGAATAAATATTCAAAAACGATTAGTTTTAGGTAATCTTGGAGAAAGTTATTTATCTTTTAAAGAAACATATCCCATAGAAAATGTAGGTTTTAGTACATTTGCGAGTTTACGTCCGCAGGAGTGCATTTTAGCTGGGGCTAGTGGTACGCACGCCGTTTGTGTTTGCATAATCCATCAGAATGTAAAATTAATGTTATCTGCAATTAAAATAGCGGTAGGTACATATCGCACCGAATTAAATAACGTTTTAACAAATTATAAAGATATTTTGAAATCAATTATATGTGAATTACCAACTCCTTCGTGTCATTTCCGAAAGTGCAGTTCTTGACCCGGGTTTGATAATATTTATTCAGAATTTGAAACCTTTTTTGATAATAATTACATAACAAATATCACTTTTAAAAGTTGGACCCACACTGATAGATCTTCATTACTTACGGTTACATCTTCTTGTGACGAATTCCTACAACGCTTGAGCGAAAAGATTGTCATTTTGCAGACACACGATTACATTGATGAAATGCAGAGTTTGTATTTAAATAAAATGAAAGATTCGATAGATAATGGCGAATTCGTAGTCATTGGCGATTTTGCTGAAAATTACAGTTTCGTAGTGTGAGATGAAATCCGGACTTACCATTGCAGTCATCAACAAGTAATTCATTCATGACCTCTATCTTTACTATATATTACAAATATATAGTGAAGATACAGCTCATCACAATTTTGTTATAATTTCTGAAAGTTTAGGTCATAATACAGCTGCTGTTCACCTATTTCAAAAACGGTTACTAAAATACCTTGCAGATAAATTTGTAGGAAACGTAAAAAAAATTATATATTTTTCCGATGGAGCGGCTGCACAGTATAGAAATAGAAAAAATTTCATAAATTTGACACATCATATTAGCGATTTCGGTGTTGCTGCTGAGTGGCATTTTTTGCAACGGCACATGGTAAAGGACCATGTGACGGGATTGGAGGTGCTGTGAAAAGACTTGCGCACTAGCTTACAAAGACCAGTAGATAAGCAAATTCTTACACACGTAGCTTTATATGAAAGGGCAAGAACATCTTTTCCAAACATTACCTTTGATTACGTAAAACAGGATGAACAGAAAAACCATGCTGCTAGCTTAGAAGCTCGCTTTGCTGCAGCACTTGCTATCACTGGTACCAGAAGCTTCCATAGCTTTACGCCAATATCACAAAACAAAATTTTATGTAAAATTTTTTCGTCTGATGAAAATGGTACTGTGTTCAGCTCAATGAAATAGTTTCGGCCGATTTCTTATTCGCAACCCTTAACCCCCCAGCCCATCTCCTTCGAAATGATCCTTATCCATGCCATCATTTTTGACCCATCCTTATCCCCCTCCCTGATGGAAGCAGCCCACCACCTTTCCGTGGTTTCCATCGAGCAATGACAATTTGTTAACAAATAATCAACGATAGGACAAGTTGATACTTAGAAATCTGATTATTATAAAAAAAGTCATTGGCCAAGTGTGGGTTAGTAAAGTTCTTCTGCAGGTATAAATTGCACCATTCAGACGAGTACGGGATCCATCGATATTGTTTTTAGACCTCATTGAAGTAATATGGCATGGTAACGGTATGGTCAGTCGACCGTAATAGCGGAGCGTCCGCGCGACGCCCGGTCCGCTTACCTGATTCGGCGCGAACCGCCGTATTTGCCACCCCACTGCGACGTTAATAGGAGCCGCTCCACCCTGGGGATAGGCTTATTTTGTAGAAAAAACTTCAAGGAATATGATAGTATTTTTTCGGATTTTTACAATCGCGACCTGGAGCCTGAATTTGCAAAATAAATATTTGTTTATAATTTTCAATGTTGCAAAATTAATTTCTCGATCTGCAAAAAATTTATTCAGAAATGCCGATCCATCTACATTAAAATGCCGTAAGAATCAACTAAATCTGACAAATAGTTTCCGAGATAAAAATTCATAAGTACAACCCATTTTCACGAAAATAGGCAAAAATCGCAAATTTCAAGGCCCTGTATTTTTTAAACAGACTCGAAATCGGCAAAATGATGACTTAAACCGTCCCTAATTTCACGAGGACTACAACATATTCAAGTTTAAAAAAAATCCGAGACATCGAGGGAGAAAAGTGATCGATTTGGCGTGGAATGACCCTTAGGCCCGATTCTAATCGGGCCTAAGGGTCATTCCATTGATCAACTTAGTCCTTACTTACAAAGATTATCCACACAAATGCCTAAAACCGATTTCAGGATTTTGCCCTAATCAACCGCTAAGGGGTGGATAAAAGGTGTAAAATGTGTTTTCATGGAGACCTTAATATCTCTTACGCCCGAAGCGAAGCGCGGGGGATTTTGCTAGTTTGCTATAATTTTCGACCATGTCAGTCATTCGCAATAGTACATATTCGCAATTAAGCGAAACCACCTTTTTGATAGACACATCAAAAGTTCTTCTGTTGATATCTCGAAAACGTATTCATAGATCAAATTTTAGACCTGGTTTTCGGAATCAGCGGGCCATTTTACACAAGAAAAAGATAGTCATTGCTGCGCAATCTTTTTTTTTATTTTGTAAATTTGTATAATTATTAACTCGAAAACGAAGCCTCAGACATTATTCCGTCATTCTTGATTTTCATCTTACTTTGACATGTAGAATCACCCCAATAATATGCCCACCTTTATTGAACACTCTGCATATAAACGTGTGTTACTCTATTCTTGTAATCTTTCTTAAGTATATGGAATGTTTTCTTACCGCAGGCACGTGCAAGCATGACATAGCCATTAGACCTTCTGTATTCATAAATTCTTGATAAGAATAAAATTATGTTAATGAAAATAAAGATGGAAATAAAACTGATGTAAACATAATTATTTTTCATATACGGTTTTGTCAATTGATAAGGACGTAACGCTGAAACGAATCTCCAGAGTGATTTCTCTTTTGGTTTTGGTTTTGGTGGTACCAGCCATCGATCGATACTGAAATTCAAAATAGATTTTTAGCCATTTATGAAATAATTTTATAGTGATTCGCAAATAAGAAGCTTTTTACCTAATTGAAAGATTTTCTATTAGGCCTTCATGTTTTTCTAATTGGTTTTTCAAAGCTTCGAATGTAATAGCACCCCGATTACCTTGATCGGCATCCTCAAATAGCGCAATCGTCAATTCTTCAATTTGTTCATTACTGAATTGCATACCGTTTTCCTCCATACAAGCCCTCATTACGTGCTCTAATTCGTGAAGTTGTATTAATCCGTCACCTTTTGAGAAATGACAAATAGGTAAAAGTGGTCGTTAAAAGCAGACTATAAACAGGTAAAACAGTATTAACAAGTCTAGTTCCAGAGGAAATTCAATAAAATATACCTGTAAGGAGAATCATAATTGAAATTAAAATCTATTTTACAACTTTATTTGGTGTCGACGTGTTTTTACGCCCTAGAGGGTGCAACACTGTATACAATTTCGTCATGATTTGAAGCCAATAATTTCTTAAAAACATCGAAATTATTGTCCGAGGGACCCATAATGTTTAGTTTGAAAACAAACCGAACATGGACTTCTCTTTGTACTTCGCCGCTTCAGATCCCCTTTCTCACGTATAGTCGAGAGCGTTAACGTTTGCGCGCGGACGAGTCGTTGTTTTCATATTTTTATTAGATATGCATGAAAGTACATATTACCAATGGATTTATGAGATTCTCCCAATAAAAATACAATACTTCCTCGCTGAGGGCTCGGTTTGGCCTACACAATGAAGACTTTTCGCTATTCCCACCATTTTTTTCTCACTCGTGACCGGCGAGGGCGAGAACGACATGGAACGAGTGGGAATGAGAGGGACTGAAATCGAACGAGGAACGGTACGAGACAGGCGATGCGTTGATATTTTGTCTGGCTCCGTCTTCCGGATACCTGACACTCCGTCCTTTGCGTGCACGCAAAACGTTCCGTCTCGTTCCCCCTTCGACAAGAACCGGGCCCTCAGCGTGGAAGTACTGTTAGCCTATACACGACACCATTCAGACTATTCTTAATTATACGTAACTTACAACTGGTCTACCGAATTCAGATGTGATTCGACTTGTGTAAAATTAAAAGTACAGTAAATATTCGTTACATGTTCACCACTCGGGACCGGACATGAACATATAACGTATAGGAGGACACGAATTCCAACACGAGCTGGCTTGTTTATTCAAACCATACTGTCGAGCCTCGGGCTCGCGTTTATGTTTTGTTGATAGCGACAGGCAACAGTCGAAGAAAATGACCATGAATAAGAAACAGTGGGAGGGAATGAGAAAGAATGACCGACAGTCGCATATAAAAATGACTCATAATCAATATGATCCAAATTACATACATCATGTTTGGCCTTATTTTCATTAGGAAAATCTCATTAATATTGTTACAACGAGAAGTTCCCCCGCTGGGTGTTGTGGCAGATTCATTAAGAAGTAGCTCCGTTACGCACTTGCGACAAGTTGCCGGCAACTTGGCCGACAAGAGACCAGAAATATTTGTTGTACGCCGCGACCAAGTGCGTACGAACTCATATATCCCTGTGTACCTCGTAGTCGTCGGCGACCTGGTCGCCGGCAACTTGTCGCAAGTGCGTAACAGGGCGCAGAAACGTAAACGGAACACGGAACACAATAACTCAAGAAACTATATTGATTAACAAAGAACAGTAATGTCGTGATAGATAATGTGATCTTGATCCTTCTTATCGCAATGGCATCTAGTTCTCGAATGACAGTATGACAGTAGATCAATACGGCCGTCGTCTTCTCAGCCGTGTTCTAATCACTGTCGCGAGCACCAGCAGGCCATGAATTCTTGTACATACGGTGCTCGTAACAGTATGTTAAAAATATTTTCATACGAATAAAACCAAAAATTTAAACATTTAATTTGTCATTATGGCTGTAATCTTCAAATGCCAGACGTGGAATGCGTCTAACAAAGTTCGCCGGCACGCTAGCTCGTGTCTTATTTCACGCCTGCTTTGTTTCGACTCGTGTCGCCTTTCATGCTTCACTGGATGCGAGGGAGATCCCCCCGTTGGTGAGGCGAGGCGACGATCATACAGGGTAATTCTCTCGCTTGAGTCTTCAAAGGTAATACCGCCGGACACAACGCACCTCGCTCAGATTCGGGGCCTTCTACGCTCGGGACCTGGGGGGGCCATACAATGTTGCGCACTATGAAGTGACAAATCTGAAGTTCTGCATTTCTCAGCGATATTCGCGAAAGTGGCGTCAATCGATTCCGTATGTTTTCCCGATGAAAACTTCCCCAAAAAGCAATTCGGATCATAATTAAGAAAATTACATGAAAAATAGATTGCCATAATTTCAAGCCAACTTTGTTAAAAATAATCCGATTTCCATGGCATTCGGTATGGACTTCCGTTTCCGGTCACGTGCATGACAGTTGTGTGTGGAAGTGAGCGGGTGATTGAGGTGAAGGAAAGGCGAGTGAGGTGGTGACGGAGGGCTGGAGAATGTGGGTGAAAGGTAGTGGAGTAGCGAGGAAGGGGCGAGGGGTAAAGGGAAAGGGCCGGCTGTAGGGTGTGATCGGGATAGAGGAGGGATAAGGTTAAAGGTTAGGTGCTGGTGTTAGGCGAAAGAAGGCGGAAAGGAGCGTGGAGAGTGACAAGTGGTGGCATCGTGCGGGAGTGGAGAGAAATAGGGAAGAACGAGCGGAGAGGCGGGAAGTTCGAACGAGAGATAAGGCTATAGGTAGAAAGAAAAAAGGGTGGAGGGTAAGAGAAGGGAGGAGTAGGAATATACAGGGTGTCCCAAAAATGCTGCGGGTTCTTAAAGGGAGTGATTCGGGGGGTGATTGCTTACAACTTTTTCCTTTGCGAAAATGCTCTCCGAGGTTTCGATAACGAGATATTAATAAAAAGCACCGATCAATCAGAGCGCAAGTCTGACGGCCGAGTTCCCGCGCCAGCGTGGCTACGAGCCGCGCTACGACTGCGAACAAACAACTCGGCATGCATCGAAGAAAATTGCATAGAATGGCAAATGAAAAAGACGGAACAAATAAAATCGAACATGTTGTCATGGTTTGTTCGTCATTTAAAGTGAATAATGAATAAAGGATAAATGGATGAAAATCACGTGTAACGTAAAAAGACAAGTACGCAGTTTTTTTTAGAAGATTCGAAAATAATAATTATTTGAAGTGGGAGGATAAGGAATACATAAATTTCCTTGTGTTAATAACGTAGCCACGACAAGGTAATGTAACAGGAAATTAACGAAAAGTGATAGTAGTTCGTTATTGTGATAAAAATCCGTAATTCAATAACGGCCAGCACTGTTGGTGATAACGAATAAGTCTGTTTAAAAAGCCCGAATAAATATTTTCGTACGGGAATTTTGAGAATTATCGCCGGAAATAAGTCATCGCTTGCGTTAAATTTAAAAATGAATGATCACCAATAAAGTAACTAAAACTCACCCTTGTTGGAAATTCACCTGCAGCATGAAAATCTGTCACAGGGTCACTGAACCGATCCTGGTCATCGATGGACGAACTCAGTGCACAGCTGGTCTCAGGTATACGACACTACCCAAAGTTAAGGGTCACAATGTCAGGTGCGTCCAGGTCAACGTACCGAATATTCACTTCACTGCACGGCTACTAACACTGATCACTTTATTTACTTTTCATGGAACGTGTTGTTCCTACGTTTTAAAACTTGGTGGCCCCGAAAGGGGCCGATTGTTATCAGTTGAAGAATTGCTCCACATGGCGACCGTCATTGTCCACGCATGCTTCAGCGCGGAGAATTATTTGTCTTTGGACGCCGTGTAATGTTTGCGGCGTTACGTTTGCCACCGCTGCGTGAATAAGCGCAATTGCTTCTTCAGGGGTGTCCACCGGCTGACGATACACCTCATTCTGAAATGATTGTTGTACAACAAATACAAAACGTAAGTAAAAAAAAGATTATCTACAACAGGAATAAGTAAAGAGTAACAGCAGTAATCAAATTACCTTCAGGTAGCCCCAGAAGAAAAAATCCAGCGGATTCATATCCGGTGACCGTGGGGGCCACGCAACGTGGGCCTCTGGCCCGCCGCGGCCGATCCACCTGTCCTGAAAGGTTTCGCCTAAATAAGCGCGGACATTCGCGGTGTAATGTGGCCCAGCTCCGTGATACTGGTAGTACATGTTCTGTCGGATCTCATATGGAATATTGTCCATAAGATCCGGCAGAACATGTTCTAAATAATATTTATACGCTGGGCCGTCCAGCCTGTCTGGCAGAATGTACGGCCCAACGATAAATTCGCCACAAATGCCGGCCCATAGGTTGATCGACCAACGGACTTGTGCTGCACGTGGACGAAGCGCTAGGGGATTTTCGTCGCTCCACACATGCATATTGTGGGAATTGAAGCATCCTTCCCTGTTGAAAAGTGCTTCATCCGTCCACAATATGTATTTGGTGAACGACGGATTCCTTAGCACTTCTCCCAACAGCCACCTGGAGTATTGAACCCGCTGGATGTAATCCCCGGCGTGCAAATGTTGCACCCGTACATATTTGTACGGATGCAACCTGCGATCCCTGAGGATTCGGTGTATCGTCGTCCTCCTGACACTAGAACAAAATGCAAAAACATCCACTATTAGATAACATTTTTTTTCTTAATTAATAATTGCTGCAGTTATCTTGAACTGTGACTTACTTTAGGCGACGGCTCAAGATGCGCACACTAATCGTTGGGTCGGCTTCAACGGCGTCTAGGATTCTCTCGATGGTGCCCAGATTTCGCGCTGCTGCGGGTCTGCCCACCTCGCTGCCTCGCGGCATCATGGACCCCGTCGAGAATAGCCTCGACGCTAACCGGCGAAATGTATCCTCGCTTGGCGTTCGGATCTGAGGATATCCTAGCGCAAATGCTCGCGCAGCAGCACTTGCGTCTCCGTTGTTCCGGGCGTACACCCAGAACATCCTGTAGTATTCTTGGGCCGTGAACATTTCTGCAACGCGATTGCTAGCTGACTGACATGATTTCTTCCAACCAACTTCCGCTACCCCCAAGTAGCTTCTCTGGTTCCATTATGAGTTAACTCCCATTCTGCCAGGACAAGAGGCTTTAGGTAAAAAGAAGCCAGCACATTTTCGGAACACACATGTTTTGCAGAAGTGCAACGAACACTTTCACAAGAGCCCGCGCTCCGTCCTTCTACTGCCAATGTACCCATTGTTTCGAGATAGAAAACAGACACCACGTGTATCGGTTCGAAAGGGTCCGATGGGAAGAGAAGCAGAAAGTCTTCGAGTTGCTATAAAGAAGAAAATGCATACCATTCCTGTTTCCCCTATCCGATGCCCTGAGTTCACGTCTGCTACGAGGCGGAACCAATTAAGTCATAAATTATCCGAAACTGTAGGAAACCATTCTCTACCGCCGACTGGCGGGACAATACGGTCATAAACCGCGACCCTGGTGAAATGCTCTGGCTGATCAGCCTGATTAATTTTGGAGAACTAGAAATTACAGAGTATTATCCAACATCAATACGCCTCGCGGAAAGACACAGGAAAAGAAGGTGTAGTCCGCTGACTGTGCGTAGTCCCGCCTGCTTCGTCCTACCTTCAAATTAAAGACGGCTTCCTTATCTCTCGAGTATAAACAGGTGCTCGAATTTCAAAACAAAAGCACGCGTCGACGTATTCCGTGTGAGAGATGGTGGGCTTGAAGTCCGATTGACCCTAATCTACCCAATCTGTCCTGCAGCCCTCCCAAACGGCCGCTGTCCTCAAGAGGCCCTCTTCACAGCAATATCTCCTCCCCAAGGTCCACCTTCTCTCGCACGGAATACGTCGACGCATGCTTTTGTTTTGAAATTTGAGCGCGTGTTTAGACACGAGAAATAAGCAGGCCCGATTGGTTAGTTTAGAACCAATCGAACTTCAAGCCCACCTTCTCTCGCACGGAATTCGTCAACGCGATTTGTCCCTGAATTGAGGGACAATGCGGGACATGCATTATCCTGATGCCAGAAGATATCGAAAAGTCCTTTACCGTTTCACCTCGAGGTAAAGGTGTTAAAGACAATGCGCCCCGTCTCAGGTAAAGCAATCGCGCGCCATTACAGTCAGCTGACCGTACCGCTATAAAAAGGATTATTATAAAATGTCCTATTATAAAAAGGATTATTATAAAATGTCCTTTTTATAATATGTTGTCCTCTCCTGATGGAGAAAGCCCACCACCTTCTCGTGGTTAATTTGATTATTGCTGTTACTCTTTACTTATTCCTGTTGTAGATAATCTTTTTTTTACTTACGTTTTGTATTTGTTGTACAACAATCATTTCAGAATGAGGTGTATCGTCAGCCGGTGGACACCCCTGAAGAAGCAATTGCGCTTATTCACGCAGCGGTGGCAAACGTAACGCCGCAAACATTACACGGCGTCCAAAGACAAATAATTCTCCGCGCTGAAGCATGCGTGGACAATGACGGTCGCCATGTGGAGCAATTCTTCAACTGATAACAATCGGCCCCTTTCGGGGCCACCAAGTTTTAAAACGTAGGAACAACACGTTCCATGAAAAGTAAATAAAGTGATCAGTGTTAGTAGCCGTGCAGTGAAGTGAATATTCGGTACGTTGACCTGGACGCACCTGACATTGTGACCCTTAACTTTGGGTAGTGTCGTATACCTGAGACCAGCTGTGCACTGAGTTCGTCCATCGATGACCAGGATCGGTTCAGTGACCCTGTGACAGATTTTCATGCTGCAGGTGAATTTCCAACAAGGGTGAGTTTTAGTTACTTTATTGGTGATCATTCATTTTTAAATTTAACGCAAGCGATGACTTATTTCCGGCGATAATTCTCAAAATTCCCGTACGAAAATATTTATTCGGGCTTTTTAAACAGACTTATTCGTTATCACCAACAGTGCTGGCCGTTATTGAATTACGGATTTTTATCACAATAACGAACTACTATCACTTTTCGTTAATTTCCTGTTACATTACCTTGTCGTGGCTACGTTATTAACACAAGGAAATTTATGTATTCCTTATCCTCCCACTTCAAATAATTATTATTTTCGAATCTTCTAAAAAAAACTGCGTACTTGTCTTTTTACGTTACACGTGATTTTCATCCATTTATCCTTTATTCATTATTCACTTTAAATGACGAACAAACCATGACAACATGTTCGATTTTATTTGTTCCGTCTTTTTCATTTGCCATTCTATGCAATTTTCTTCGATGCATGCCGAGTTGTTTGTTCGCAGTCGTAGCGCGGCTCGTAGCCACGCTGGCGCGGGAACTCGGCCGTCAGACTTGCGCTCTGATTGATCGGTGCTTTTTATTAATATCTCGTTATCGAAACCTCGGAGAGCATTTTCGCAAAGGAAAAAGTTGTAAGCAATCACCCCCTTTAAGGACCCGCAGCATTTTTGGGACACCCTGCATATATATATTTGAAGAAATCTCGGTTAGTGCTTGAAAATGATACCTTGCACATTTGTTTTGCGCTCCCGATTGCTCTATGATATGAAATGTGAGATTATATGCTGAAGAATTCACACGAAATTAATTTGTAACAATTTCAGTTTAAACCACAATAATATGTTGTTTATGTATTTGAATAGATCACGTTGAGAGCTTTAATATGATACCTTGCACAGTCGTGTTGCACTCACGGCTCCTGAGATATTGTGAATCAAAGTAGCGGAACACCTAAAAATATTGTCTCCTTTCCCCGCGCACTAGGATTGGGGGACCATCGGGCGCGAGATATATTGTGCAGTACGTGAATTGGACTCCATGCTCTTTACGAATATCCAAACACGATTAGTGTACGGGCACGTACTTTTAATGATATAACGATTACAATTGTAACATAGTTTTGTCACAGGCGGTCGGCCGTAAGACTTCCCATACTACTCTCTGACTTGTTAGACGTAGTCCTATATGAAAAAGGACTATGATGAATTTCAAAGCCATTTGCTATACACCATTCGAAAGATCTCGCCAAGACGAATCGATTGATACCATTCTTAGCTTCGAACTCAGATTGGACCACCTCGAAAAATGGCCTCACAGTTCAAGATTTCGCGGTTTTGAACAAAAACAACCTGTTGAGCGTGAAACGACATTATCGAACTCAACGCGTACCTTGGGGCCTGTGCTTCGTCAATTCGCGCGTGGCAGACACTTGGGCTGCCCGTCCGGGCCTAACATCTTGGGACGGAGTGATTTACCACCGGTGCCGAGGAATAGGGATATTGGGCCGAGTCGAAACCGCGTATCTCCAAACGAAAATAAACAGACGGTTCGCGCCGTTCGGTTCGATTTCGTGAAAAATTTGTTCCCTTTCCGGTGCGTTTTCGTCGCCCACTACCAACGTCATTCACAACCAATTGGCGATAAGTCTACCACCTCTTGTTTTTCAAGACATACCCCTGCAAGGGTTTCGAAGGCTTGGTGGAGTCTCTGAGCGACGAAAAGAGCAGATACAACCAAAACTCTGTACCATTAACATCGACGGAATTGTGTCCAGCATTCTAAAACACTATAAGAGCGTACTACAACTCTATCGAATTCAAGTCATATAAACATAGTTTTCACCATTGTTATTGGAAATATATGTTAAGTGTTATTTGTTACGCACTGTAGTATGTCAATTTGTTTCCACATTACCCTCACACATAACTCAATCACCATCATTTAGTGAACTCTTGTGGGCTTAATAACCTGCAAGGAGTGTGACAGGGTGTCGTCGGAGACTTACACCCTCCAAAGGAAAAGGCGACATTTTGGCATCAACACAACCGATAGTAAAATCCCATCCGGCGCAAGGGACCTGGGGAAAAATCGAGGAATGTAAGCGATACTCTAGCAGACTGGGCGGCAAATCTGTCCCATGACCATTATTTCAGGATCGCGTTGGGCCTTGCATTTACCCTATGGGCCACTGATCCATTGGCGATTTCGGTCTAGGCATTAGGAAAGGGGCTCATGTGTCAAATGTAGGCCCAACACGACTCAAAAATGAAAGTCATGAGGCACATTCGTTGCCCAGCCTGCTAGAGTATCGCTTACATCCCTCGATTTTTCCTCAGGTCCCTACCCAAGGTCCCGTGGTCCGGATGGGATTTTAGTATCGGGTTCTTTTGTTCAAAACCGCAAAATCTGGGACATTGAGACCATTTTTCGAGGTAACCCCATCTGATATCGAAGTTACAAATGATATCAATCGATTCGTCTTGGCGAGATCTTTCCAATGGTGTGTAGCAATTGCTGTAAGCTCATAGGTTAATAATCCCCTCTGGGACTTAAAATAGTCCTTTAATTTTCCACTACATTTTTAGGATTTCGGTCCACTTTGACTCGCTTTTGCCGGGAAAGGTTTGTCTAGCTAGCCCGCACTTTGAACACGTGCCGACACTAATGAAATTTAATCTTCTACATTATCTATTATCTACATATATCTTCACGGGAGAACCTACTACAAATGGATAGGCGACGTTTGCCAATAAAAATGAATCCAAATACGACCATGTTCGGACTACAGTAAATATTCATTATACTACAGCGCAATGCGCCAGGTAGAGTCATGAATAACGATGACGTTGAGAAGACTGACCCTTACTGAGTTCCGTGGTCTTCGACGCTTGAAACCAGAGCCATGCAACGAGCAGGTTTGATCCGCCCGTCACCCGACTGTATCACGATGCGCCCGAACCGCCCGGACCCGAACTTTCACTAACTCGCGATCAGAGCTTGAAACGGTTCCGAAAATAACTGTTTAAAACTGTTATATAAAGGTTCTGATTAAAACGATTATGGAGAACCTTTAGTCCAAATAAGTGTTATGAAGAACCGAAATTTCCCACTATTATTTGTTTCGGTTACGGTTCCTATTTCCCTCCTTATATCGGTTCCATAACCGTTATTTTTTCGATTCTATATCGGTTCCGAAACGGTTCCAGAATCAATTCTTGTATCGACTTTTCCCTAATTGATATCATTAATTATTGTAGCTGCAGATTGCTGTATATGTGCCTATTTTTTACAAAATCCTTGTGGAAACAGAAGAAACTTTTCACTTCTTATTCTGAATAATATAGTGTGGGTGAATGTAAAAATATATAGTTGATTTATTTATTTAAACGCTTTATTAGAAATCAATAATATGTATAAATATTTATCGTTTTTCTATAAGGACTTTGTAAAACATATGCACATATACAGTAATCTGCAGCTACAATAATAATTAATGATATCAGTTAGGGAAAAGTCGATGCAAGAATTGATTCTAGAACTGTTTCGGAACCGATATAGAACCGAAAAAATAACGGTTATGGAACCGATATGAGGAGGGAAATAGGAACCGTAACCGAAACAGATAATAGTTGAAAATTTTGGTTCTTCATAACAGTTATTCAGAATAAAGGTTCTTCATAACCGTTTGGAGAACCGAAATCGATATTGTAACAGTTTTCAAGCCCTGCTCGCGATACTCGCGGCTAACCCACTCATACCCGCCCGACGCCACCGACCGCTTATCCGACCCGCCCATATCCGCGGCGGATGAGTGGGGTCATCGTTGGTTTCTATCCGCCCGAGGCGGCCGAGACACCCGAAGCGTCGGAAGCAGTCACCAGTCACGACGTTAGAACGCGTATTCGATTCACTCATACACGCCACTTTATTTTATTCATTGGTCGCTATTACAAGACTCGAATTTGTTTCGTTCTATGAATGAATAGTTGGAAAAACACTAGGCCAACATGAAGAAATTATGCACACACACAAATTCTATGAAATTTGAAATGAAGAATCTTCAAAAACACTATTAAAATGCTCTCTATTACAGTGAGGAACAAAGTCATAGGTAGTACACTTCATATATTTGTACCTATATTTCGTTGAATGAAATAAAGACGAATACACAACGGTTCTCGTTATTTCTCAGTGACAGTACGATTTCCCTCCATACCTTTCACAGGACATAATTTCCAATTGCAATCTGTTACACATCTTTAATAACATTCAAATAATCCCTTTTTTCCTTAAAATTAAACAGATGGGGACTAACTGTACTCAGGGTTCCTAATTGTAAGTCTAAAGAATTCGTAAATTCATATTTTAATAGGATTGCTTCCGAATATCGTGTCTTTGGTTTACGTCTCGGACCACCTACGAAATGCAGCGTTTCGTCGGTTCTTGACATCTTTGTAAACCTGGATACCTTGAATGTCGCTATCTGCTCCATTTGTGAGGCTGTTCGGAAACGAGCGACACTCCGGGACTGCCTGCTGGTAGGCACTTGAAAGAGATAATTTGCGTGGTAAGATGCCAACATGCATCTTGCGCTAATGAAAAATGACGTTTCTTTTATCAGAATATTTTTCACCGACATCATACGAATTAGGTCACTTCCTAAAACAGTTTTAACTTGTTTAAGTGTTATATGACAGTTTGAATTGAAAGTTGCAAATTGGATTTATAACATGTTTTGGTACCTTCATGTTTCCTTTGGTTGATAATATACAGAGTATTCCATTTGAATCTGAGAATACAAATATTTCAGAAAATATACTAAGTAAAGAGAAATGCTTTTTAAGGGTTGTAGGAGTGTTCCGACGCGGACATCGCGAATTTAAGCACTTTAACGGGTGTAACTTTCGTTACTTGCGACAACAATAATACCCGTTCGACTGTCTTACGGCAACTTAGTGACGTAATGTTAAAGAAATACAAAAATACGTTTAAAAATGTGTGGTTGCTTCTTGGATGGTCGAATTTGCCTCATCTGCGCGCTTCGTACAATCTTTCATGAAAACGTTTTCGATGGAGGGGTAAATAGAGATAGTACAGAAAAAACATGTATCTTATTGGCCGGGTTGAAGTCAGACGGTTGTATTGGTGAGTTGGGAAAAAAAGGATGATAACGAGTGACCGCCTACAATTCACAGCGGACACCTTCGACAGTGAAATCCTAACTGCTAGCCCTTGCATTTCACGGTCAGCGGGGGGTTTCCGAGATCACGCGCGAGTAATAAACTCATAAAGTCTCCAAACCTTGGAAACATTTGGTGGTTGCAAAGAAATTTAGTTAATGATAGGTGAAAGTTGGAATTTGCAACGGTTAGAGGGAAGGAGTACTGCGACGTCTGTTGACCTTACGAATTTATTATTTGGCTTCGAGAAAAAAACCCTAGAACGTGACTGAGCACGATTTAAATACTTTTGTTGCACAGATATTGAATTCAAGAACGCAACAAGGAGTTCGTTAGAAATATAATATGCAGGTTGAAGTTTGCTGTGTGGAGGCATTAAGGCTAGGTGATGGTCATTTAGGTCTTTTTTAAATGACACGCGGTACTTGTGCTTTTACACAAAATAATAGGTGGTAATGAGACGAATTCAACCAAGTAGTAGAGCTATGGGAATTCTAACTCAGGTCCTCTGAGGGGGGCGCGGGGCGGGTGGAAGTGAGGGCGCGCGGGGGAGTGCGGTGGGGGGAAATTTAGGCGCGGGGACAGCGGGGAGCGGAAGACTGGTTGCGCGCGCAAGAACCGCGGAGTGGGGGAAGCCGTAATCGTGGAGGGGATCAGTCCAGGCCGAGCGGCCGCGGAGACCTCTCCAGACCTGGCCTGCCGTCAGAAATTTTTTCAGAGGGAGGAATGACCTACAGCTGAAATTTTTTCATACCTAACCGAGGGAGGGACGACCTTGGCCCACCCCCAAAAATTTTTTCACCCCTGGCCCACACCGATCTAGCGAACCAATATGCAGCAGAGAAATAATAATTTATCAGAAATTGTTTCGAGCGACGTTTTACAAATTACATATTGGGGGAGGGAAAGAGATAGCACTACATAGTGGTACAAGCTAAATTCGGTGGAGGGAAAGAGATAGCACTACATAGTGGAACAAGCTAAATTCGGTGGAGGGAAAGAGACAGCAGTGGTACAATCGCATGCATTCTAAAGCTAAAATTTTTCAAAATGTTTTTTCAATCTTAGCGTCGCAGCGTATCGTGCGATCTCGCGTAATTTGACTCCCCTGGAGCAGCTGCGCGAGATGATGTCATTTGGCGGCGCGAAAAACGCTCGAATGAAAATTTTTCAGAGGGGGGACTGACCCCCGAAAATCTTTTTCACACCTAACCGAGCGAGGGAATGACCTTGGCCCACCCCCGAAAATTTTTTCACACCTGGCCCACACCGATCTAGCGAACCAATATGCAGCAGAAATTGTTTAATAATTTATCAGAAATTGTTTCGAGCGATGTCGGGAAAGATCGACGTTTTACAAACCATATATTCGGGGACGGGAAAGAGAGAGAGAGAGAGAGAGAGAGAGAGAGAGAGAGAGAGAGACGGCACAAGCACAGTTATAAAGCTAACTTAGGGGAGGGAAAGAGACAGTGGTACAATCGCATGCATTCTAAAGCTAACAGTATTTCAAATGTTTTTCAATCTTAATATCGCAGCGTATCGCGCGAGCGTGTGTAATTTGACTCCTCTGGAGCAGCCGTGCGGGATAACGTCATTTGGCGGAGCGAAGAAGGCGCGAATCATAGAATTATGCGATGTCAGCTGAAAGTTTTTTCCAAACCAATAGACACTTTATCCCCAACGCAGAGAAATAATAATTTCATGAATAAACGATCAAGCGAACCATTCTGTAGCAAACAGACATATTTTTTCCAACGCAGAGAAATAATTTTCAAACAAATATGTAACAAGCATTCTAAAGCTAGCATGTGTTTAAAGCGTTCAGATTTAGCGTCGCAGCGTATCGCGCGATGACACGACGCGAAGAACGCGTGAACGAAATATAATACTATTTAAAACGTTGAATCTTAGAATTAAGTGGTGAGGAAAGAATGAGGGTAAATAAAATAGAGACATAATATGTTTTAAATGATAATATATTGTTACAGGCAAAGAATATGAAAATAGAATAATAATAATTTAACATTTTTCTTCCTACGAGCATCAGCTAGAATATCATTGATGGCACATGCTAATAGTTCGCAATCTACAAGATAATCCTCGTCGTAATATTCGCTATCACGTATGATTTTAGCAGCACGACGCGTATCTAATGTTTCGCAGGCAACATCGCTCTGTTGTAGCACGTTAACAAAATTTAAAAATTTCATCCGCACATCTTGTGCAGTTTCATACAACCGCAGATACACATAGGCTATACACAGATCAAGATTAAATAAAAATGTTACAGTATTCAGTTTGAAATACAGCGGCTTAGTATCTAGTGTTATCTTTACAATCAGAGAATCATAGAAAGAATTATGTGGAGTCGATAGAAATTCGTGAGGAGAGGTCTTATGCTACTGCATAAAAATTTAATTTTAGCTAAATAAAAAATCATAAACATTAATGAAATTAAAAATCTTATAAAAATAATTCTTAAATACCCAGCTATAACAATTAATGAAAATCTACCTCTAAAATACCCTCCACTAAATCTGGCTCAATTAATAATCTAATTAAAAACATTAAATAAATTGGAATTAAAATTAAATATAAATAGAATATAAAAATATAAAATAAAAAGAGAAATAGAAAAATATAAAAAAGAAAAAATATAATAATAATTTAATTTATTGCTCATTTTCGTGTTACAATTTAACGATCATATACTCTTTTCATTTCATTCCCGCGATTGTGTCAGTGTCCAACCCTTCTAATGTATCCAGCTGTGTCTTAACAATTTTTCTATTTTACAAGTGTTTCCTAATCTATTCTATGCTGTATAAGCTTCTTTTATCACTTTCCAGTTCTTTCCATCTTTTCCTTCTCCCTATTATCTCCTGTAAAATAGCCAAGTTTTTCCTTCTCTTCTTTCCAATTCCCACCACTCTCTCCACGTACTTCACATGCTTCAATCACGTGATCCACTCTTTCTTCCTCTTTCTTATAAAGCCTAAATACCCTTTCTTCTCTCTTTAGCCAATATTTGCATGCCCTTGTTTCACTACATTTTGATTTTTCCCCCAATAGTATTTCGGCTTATCTCCAGGTTTCCTTGCCACCTCTCTTAATTATCTTAGGAACTTTGACTCTTTTACTTTCGTCTCTCTCTCCATCTTGTTCTTGGATGTCTTTACTTATCTGCTCTATTTTGATCGACACTTCTTTCCCATTTAATCTTCTTCTTTCCAATTCTTCATTTGACCATCCTCTCCCTTCCAAGAATTTGATTCTCATTCTTTCCTTTCTCGTAACTTCATTTCCTCTCATTAGACTTCTCCCACTTCCATATCTTATCGATCCTTCTTCCGAGTTTATTAGCCTCTCTTCAAACTTCATTGCTCATTCTCCCATTTCAATTGCTATGCCATCTCTTCCTGTTTCTTTTAACAGCCAGTATGTTGGCGTTGTTCTCTCCAATTTCATTATCCACCGCATGTATTTCGCCTGCAATTATCATAATTAATATAAATTGTATTAATCTTGAAATTAAAAGAGCTAATTATACATTATTTTTTTATGCGGAATAATAATTATAAATTTATAATTAGTGGTAATATGTTATTGGATTTTATTGATATCTAGTTTTTAAATGAATTTATTCATATATTTAATTAATTATGAAAGGTATTTTTATTTTTGTTAAATATAACAAATTTATGGGATTATCTACACAGTTATATTATTATTATTATTAATTTGATGTATTTAAGAATTGTAATTTTAAAATTTAATTTCATTTAAGATAATTTAATAATTTATTTCATTGATAAAAAATTTATGAATTTTGGTGCAATTTTTTAAATAAATTATATAAATGAATCATGCGTAGGGTATAATGATAAAATTAATAACTAATTTAGTGAATATATTTTTTAGATAAAAATGAACTAAAGGAATTCTGCAAATTAAAAATATTCACCTGGTTATCAAAAAACATGTCTTTATGTTTAATAATTTAAAGTCTGCTCTGCCCAATGAATTATTTTTAAGTGGCTGCAGTATATTGACTACATGGTAGCATACAAAGGTAGTATAATAATTAGTCTTTTTATTGAAGGCTTGAATGAATGAGTTGATGAAATATTTCCTGTCTCTAGATTAAACTGTTAATTTAAATATTAAGTAAAAATGCTTAGATTTTTTCTATAGGACGAGAAGATCCTATAGAATTTTATAATTTACTTTAAGAATAAGTTTTAATAAAATTAATTATTTTATTGGGAGGATATTTAAAATTATTTAACTTTAAAAAATTCATCCAAGTAATTTTGTTTCAAAAGATAGTTTATTAGAAATTGTTAGATTTAATTACCTTGGGGATAACAGCGTAATATCTTTGGAGAGATCATATTTATGAAGATGATTGCGACCTCGATGTTGAATTAGGATATAATTTAAACGCAGCAGTTTAAATATTAAGTCTGTTCGACTTTTAATATCTTACATGATTTAAGTTCAGATCGACGTGAGCCAGATCGGTTCCTATCTATATTTATCTAATAAATTTTTGTACGAAAGAATTTAATTTATAAATTATTTTTTGCTATTTTCAATAAAAATTGGAATTTTATATTTATTAAGAATAGGTGTTTACCCGGTGATAATTGTTGGTTGGTTGGGCTTCAAATTCTAATTATTCAATATTAGGAGCGACTGGATCAATTTCACAGTCAGTTTCTTATGAAGTCCGTTTATTTTTAACAATATTTTCCGTAATTTTATTAATTGATAGTTATTCATTATTGGGTTTATACAAATTTCAATATTACATTAAATTTATTTTAATTTCAATCCCAATACTACGACAAGAAAACCGCGGATAGGTCTTTTAAAATCGGACACCAAGTGCTACTGCACGACGAGACGTTAAGATGCGGACGGTCACAAAACTAACACCTGCATGGATAGGTCCCTACACGATTCAAAACATGCACGATAACAATAATTACAGTATAAAGGGCGACGAACAATCCGCGTTCACGCGAACCGACTCAAACACTTTATAGAATAGGGCAGGAATTGGAAAATGGTCGCAGTTATGAGGGGAAGTAACAGCGCACCAACAACTATGTAGATTTGAAAAAAGAGGCGAAATATATTTATTAAAAAAAAAAATGTGGGAGAGAAGAATTTTTAAATAAGTATTTTAAAATAAGTAATTTAACTAATCAGGATATTCGCCGTTTTTGAGGGTTTAATTTAGATTTAAATTTATTTAAAACACAGTTCAATTGGTATTTCTGATGTCTCGCATCTAAAGCCATTTGCGGGCTTAAAAATTCTAACGAATTTAAAAATTTCTCACTAAAAGGCAATCTCCTAACAGTATGTTTGAAGGCAGATTGGTAATATTTTTTTATATTTTCATAAAAGTCTATAATTCCTTGGCTATTTTTTGAATTACTACTTCTAATTTTATTAATGGATGCCATCGATTCCTCTCCAATAAAAATTTATTGCAGTGGCAGTAAATTATCTTCATTATATACGTCTATTTCATGTGAATTGGGTGCTACAATATACTCACGCTTTATAAAATTTCCTCCCAATGATCTTAATAATCTAAAACATTCAGGGAGCAGGCAATGAACTAGAATTTTCGAATTCTGAAACACTGTGTTGAATCTTGTAAATATGTTTAACGCGTAATTTAAAAATTGCAAATAAGCCTTAGTATAAGGGCAACTTAATGTTCGAAATATTTGGTTTGTTCTTTCGGAATAATTATGTTCTGCTGCTGCCTCCGCAAAGACAGCAAATAAAACTGTCCACTGACTTAACGTTCTTTCTACAATTTCCGGTAGTGCAACCCATCTGATCGGAGATGGCTGCAGACTTTTTCCCTTACATCGTCCATAAAATCTTGCAGGTCTTCTAAAACTTTCTGTTGTTTTTGATTTACTGTAAGACATGTATAAATGAAAGTGAATAATTGCTGTATTTGCAATGGCAAGTAATCGCTCGCACGGCACGCGACCAAATACATTGAATAGCAAAAGCATGGGAAGACAGACATTTCTTCATGCACGTGTATCACATCGTGATTGTATTATATCGAATAAATCCTCTGAACACATATACACACATTTATGGTTCGAATAATTGTCGTAGCCCCCAAAAGTCCGGATCATCATTGTCGTCGTTGAACGCCCAAGGTCTAAATCGTCTCGAACGTCGCGTCAAAACTGCCTGCAGCCTTGCATTAATTTTCTACATTTAATGCTGTAGTATCCCTTCGTATATGGATACTCTGTTCGCTGAAACATATGAGAAACTATAGAAAACATGTGCTTTTTATGAAAAAGTCATTGCAATTGCCATTGCAAATACAGCAATTATTCACTTTCATTTATACATGTCTTACAGTAAATCAAAAACAATAGAAAGTTTTAGAAGACCTGCAAGATTTTATGGACGATGTAAGGGAAAAATTCTGCAGCCATCTCCGATCAGATGGGTTGCACTACCGGAAATTGTAGAAAGAACGTTAAGTCAAAAAATAGCCAAGGAATTATAGACTTTTATGAAAATATAAAAAAATATTACCAATCTGCCTTCAAACATACTGTTAGGAGATTGCCTTTTAGTGAGAAATTTTTAAATTCGTTAGAATTTTTAAGCCCGCAAATGGCTTTAGATGCGAGACATCAGAAATACCAATTGAACTGTGTTTTAAATAAATTTAAATCTAAATTAAACCCTCAAAAACGGCGAATATCCTGATTAGTTAAATTACTTATTTTAAAATACTTATTTAAAAATTCTTCTCTCCCACATTTTTTTTTTTAATAAATATATTTCGCCTCTTTTTTCAAATCTACATAGTTGTTGGTGCGCTGTTACTTCCCCTCATAACTGCGACCATTTTCCAATTCCTGCCCTATTCTATAAAGTGTTTGAGTCGGTTCGCGTGAACGCGGATTGTTCGTCGCCCTTTATACTGTAATTATTGTTATCGTGCATGTTTTGAATCGTGTAGGGACCTATCCATGCAGGTGTTAGTTTTGTGACCGTCCGCATCTTAACGTCTCGTCGTGCAGTAGCACTTGGTGTCCGATTTTAAAAGACCTATCCGCGGTTTTCTTGTCGTAGTATTGGGATTGAAATTAAAATAAATTTAATGTAATATTGAAATTTGTATAAACCCAATAATGAATAACTATCAATTAATAAAATTACGGAAAATATTGTTAAAAATAAACGGACTTCATAAGAAACTGACTGTGAAATTGATCCAGTCGCTCCTAATATTGAATAATTAGAATTTGAAGCCCAACCAACCAACAATTATCACCGGGTAAACACCTATTCTTAATAAATATAAAATTCCAATTTTTATTGAAAATAGCAAAAAATAATTTATAAATTAAATTCTTTCGTACAAAAATTTATTAGATAAATATAGATAGGAACCGATCTGGCTCACGTCGATCTGAACTTAAATCATGTAAGATATTAAAAGTCGAACAGACTTAATATTTAAACTGCTGCGTTTAAATTATATCCTAATTCAACATCGAGGTCGCAATCATCTTCATAAATATGATCTCTCCAAAGATATTACGCTGTTATCCCCAAGGTAATTAAATCTAACAATTTCTAATAAACTATCTTTTGAAACAAAATTACTTGGATGAATTTTTTAAAGTTAAATAATTTTAAATATCCTCCCAATAAAATAATTAATTTTATTAAAACTTATTCTTAAAGTAAATTATAAAATTCTATAGGATCTTCTCGTCCTATAGAAAAAATCTAAGCATTTTTACTTAATATTTAAATTAACAGTTTAATCTAGAGACAGGAAATATTTCATCAACTCATTCATTCAAGCCTTCAATAAAAAGACTAATTATTATACTACCTTTGTATGCTACCATGTAGTCAATATACTGCAGCCACTTAAAAATAATTCATTGGGCAGAGCAGACTTTAAATTATTAAACATAAAGACATGTTTTTTGATAACCAGGTGAATATTTTTAATTTGCAGAATTCCTTTAGTTCATTTTTATCTAAAAAATATATTCACTAAATTAGTTATTAATTTTATCATTATACCCTACGCATGATTCATTTATATAATTTATTTAAAAAATTGCACCAAAATTCATAAATTTTTTATCAATGAAATAAATTATTAAATTATCTTAAATGAAATTAAATTTTAAAATTACAATTCTTAAATACATCAAATTAATAATAATAATAATATAACTGTGTAGATAATCCCATAAATTTGTTATATTTAACAAAAATAAAAATACCTTTCATAATTAATTAAATATATGAATAAATTCATTTAAAAACTAGATATCAATAAAATCCAATAACATATCACCACTAATTATAAATTTATAATTATTATTCCGCATAAAAAAATAATGTATAATTAGCTCTTTTAATTTCAAGATTAATACAATTTATATTAATTATGATAATTGCAGGCGAAATACATGCGGTGGATAATGAAATTGGAGAGAACAACGCCAACATACTGGCTGTTAAAAGAAACAGGAAGAGATGGCATAGCAATTGAAATGGGAGAATGAGCAATGAAGTTTGAAGAGAGGCTAATAAACTCGGAAGAAGGATCGATAAGATATGGAAGTGGGAGAAGTCTAATGAGAGGAAATGAAGTTACGAGAAAGGAAAGAATGAGAATCAAATTCTTGGAAGGGAGAGGATGGTCAAATGAAGAATTGGAAAGAAGAAGATTAAATGGGAAAGAAGTGTCGATCAAAATAGAGCAGATAAGTAAAGACATCCAAGAACAAGATGGAGAGAGAGACGAAAGTAAAAGAGTCAAAGTTCCTAAGATAATTAAGAGAGGTGGCAAGGAAACCTGGAGATAAGCCGAAATACTATTGGGGGAAAAATCAAAATGTAGTGAAACAAGGGCATGCAAATATTGGCTAAAGAGAGAAGAAAGGGTATTTAGGCTTTATAAGAAAGAGGAAGAAAGAGTGGATCACGTGATTGAAGCATGTGAAGTACGTGGAGAGAGTGGTGGGAATTGGAAAGAAGAGAAGGAAAAACTTGGCTATTTTACAGGAGATAATAGGGAGAAGGAAAAGATGGAAAGAACTGGAAAGTGATAAAAGAAGCTTATACAGCATAGAATAGATTAGGAAACACTTGTAAAATAGAAAAATTGTTAAGACACAGCTGGATACATTAGAAGGGTTGGACACTGACACAATCGCGGGAATGAAATGAAAAGAGTATATGATCGTTAAATTGTAACACGAAAATGAGCAATAAATTAAATTATTATTATATTTTTTCTTTTTTATATTTTTCTATTTCTCTTTTTATTTTATATTTTTATATTCTATTTATATTTAATTTTAATTCCAATTTATTTAATGTTTTTAATTAGATTATTAATTGAGCCAGATTTAGTGGAGGGGGAATCAGAATTGGTGTCTGGATTTAATACTGAGTATTTTAGAGGTAGATTTTCATTAATTGTTATAGCTGGGTATTTAAGAATTATTTTTATAAGATTTTTAATTTCATTAATGTTTATGATTTTTTATTTAGCTAAAATTAAATTTTTATGCAGTAGCATAAGACCTCTCCTCACGAATTTCTATCGACTCCACATAATTCTTTCTATGATTCTCTGATTGTAAAGATAACACTAGATACTAAGCCGCTGTATTTCAAACTGAATACTGTAACATTTTTATTTAATCTTGATCTGTGTATAGCCTATGTGTATCTGCGGTTGTATGAAACTGCACAAGATGTGCGGATGAAATTTTTAAATTTTGTTAACGTGCTACAACAGAGCGATGTTGCCTGCGAAACATTAGATACGCGTCGTGCTGCTAAAATCATACGTGATAGCGAATACCCCCCAAAAACTTCAAAAAAGTAAAAAATTACGCCAAGTACGTGAAATCAAATAAATCACAAAAATAGAAGATAAGAATAATAATTACAAAATAAAAAAAAGATGTGAAATCAGAATGAGCTGCCAGTACATAAAGGTGCTTTCCAACTGCGCTTAAGATGACACAACTACATATACATAGCTAAAATGTTGAGTTCATAAATTCTATTACTCATATCACAGACATTTTAATTAACCCATCAAAAAGAATCCCATTTAAAAACATTGTCGTAAATTAACTAATAGCTTTACAAAATTAATGATATACAAAAATTGCGCCAATTTTAACAATGGCTATTTGTACAAAGAAAAAATGTATTAAATAATTTTAAGCAGTTATATTTTTATACAAATAAATATTTTAATACGAATAAATATTTTATTCAAAATACTTGGCGCTGCTCTCCGAATTGGTGTTGCTAAACTGAATAAATATGTATAAATTGCAATAATCTTTTTCTCTCAATCTCTCTATAAAGCTGACTGCGTTTCTAATACTCGTATGTATATGTATATATTTATGTATTTTCGATTGTAAGGGAGTTATTGTAGATTATTAATAATACTAAGACAATTAACATTTTTTCGGTTTCGCAGCGCCAAGTATTTTGAATAAAATATTTATTCGTATTAAAATATTTATTTGTATAAAAATATAACTGCTTAATATTATTTAATACATTTTTTCTTTGTATAAATAGCCATTGTTAAAATTGGCGCAATTTTTGTATATCATTAATTTTGTAAAGCTATTAGTTAATTTACGACAATGTTTTTAAATGGGATTCTTTTTGATGGGTTAATTAAAATGTCTGTGATATGAGTAATAGAATTTATGAACTCAACATTTTAGCTATGTATATGTAGTTGTGTCATCTTAAGCGCAGTTGGAAAGCACCTTTATGTACTGGCAGCTCATTCTGATTTCACATCTTTTTTATTTTTGTAATTATTATTCTTATCTTCTATTTTTGTGATTTATTTGATTTCACGTACTTGGCGTAATTTTTTACTTTTTTGAAGTTTTTGGGGGGATCTCACTTCTTTTTACAAAGATAATTTGCATACTAGTGAATGACTTCAGATAATTTTTAATATTATTATAACTTACAAATTATCACGGGACAGAATTAAGGATACATTCTACATAAATTTAACAACTACGAAAAGAAACCATGTGCACCACATTGCCAATCTATATGTATTATACGTATAGTACTTTGTGTACAATACATGGTGCGCGAAGCAGCTTATGGCGCTGAACGTATTTAACATCGAAGTGTAATAACAACCACAATTAACACCTTTCGAAGAAAAATATGTATGCATTTTTAACATTTCGTGGCCAAGCTTGTTTTTCTACTTGTAAATCATCAACGGATACCCACGTTGTGCCCTTACCCCTTACCATACTCGTGTAATGGCCATCGGCAATACTTTTACCGTGGTGGAAAATCGCTGCCTTAAGTTTATAACAGTGATTCCCCATTTGTATTTTAGTAGTAGGCATTGCTTTGATGTAGAAATTTTCCACATTCGTTGTTGTTCCACTACTATCGTGATGGAACAAATGTAATTTTGCAATAAGAATTTGTTTAGAAGCAGTTATATCGATTTTCTGCATTGTGTTTGATTATATATATACTCATAGCAGAGTTATTATTATCGTTTTTATTATCGTTTACTCTAGCCCGGTTATCTTTATCTTTATTCGTTAGTATAATTCATTCATGATTAAAATTCATGAACAAGTTATTAGAATATGCTTCAATGTGTCTAATATCTTCTTGTTGTATTACTTGCTATACAGTTACAGTCTACTTCTACTGATAGTTAATGTAGGCAAAGTGCCTATCAAAGACTTTCATAATGTTGTAGTTTACATGTTCGTTTACATTCAACTCAGATATGTTTGATATTTCTAATTGTTGGCGTTATAAGTTATAGAATATGCTTCAACGTGTCTAATATCTTCTTGTTGGAACATCTAATGTTGTTGTAACAAGAAGATATTGGATACAAAGAAGTATATTTTAATAATTAACTCAGATGTGTTTCATATTTCTAATCATTATAAGTTAGAATATGCTTCAACGTGTCTAATATTTTCTTGTTGTTTTACTTGCTATACAATTACGGTCTACTTCCACTTATACTTAACATAGGCAAAGACTTTCAAAATGTTGTAGCTTACATGCACATTCGTTAGTTTTATCTTGAGAATTTATTTTTAATCGTGATTATTTCGTGATTTATGAGATAAAACTAACGAATATACATGTAAGCTACAACATTTTGAAAGTCTGTGGTATGCACTTTGCCTATGTTAAGTATAAGTGGAAGTAGACCGTAATTGTATAGCAAGTAAAAGAACAAGAAAATATTAGACACGTTGAAGCATATTCTAACTTATAATGATTAGAAATATGAAACACATCTGAGTTAATTATTAATAAAATATACTTCTTTGTATCCAATATCTTCTTGTTACAACAACATTAGATGTTCCAACAAGAAGATATTAGACACGTTGAAGCATATTCTATAACTTATAACATCAACAATTAGAAATATCAAACATATCTGAGTTGAACGTAAACGAACATGTAAACTACAACATTATGAAAGTCTTTGATAGGCACTTTGCTACGTTAACTATCAGTGGAAGTGGACTGTAACTGTATAGCAAGTAAAACAACAAGAACATATTGGATACATAGAAGCATATTTTAACCCAGATGTGTTTCATACTTCTAATCGCTGGCATTACAAGTTATTAGAATATATGCTTCAATGTGTCTAATATCAATTCGTCATATCAAAATCTATATTACAAATTAAAATAAGCATAGTAATTGTCAAAATCTATATCACAAATTAAAATAAGCATAGTAATTGTTAAGTTAAATCATTTTATAAAGGTAAAAAGAAATTCAAAATTATTTGTAACAAGGTTGAAAACAAAATATTACTAATGGGAAGCATAGTGATTAAAGTAAATAGACTAAGAATATTTAAAATATGTATTCGTAGGAAGTGTAAAATTCTTTAAAGTTCTGCAACGAAAGTGAAAAATACTCGCATTTATTTACATTTTTTTGTGAATGCCAATGAGACTGTGGAAATTAATGAATTGCGGATTTTAAAGTATTGCGTAAGGATAAAACGAATGATACCGCATCACTTTTTAAGAATAATTTATTATACACTTCTAGAATTGCATTCGGAAGTATAGATCTTGAGCAAACATCGGCTTAACTTTTCACGTTTATTTTATGTAAAAGTTTATAAGTATTATCACGTATTATTAATTATTCTGGTCATACGTTGTTCTCCCAAATAGCAGCAAGTTAAAGGCGGCGGTAGGATGAGAAGAAATGGTTTGTAGAAAGAAAACGAAATGAAATAATCGTTTGATATTACTGTATTCTCGTTGGTAATCTTTTTATTTAAAAGTTTAAAAGCACGAGAGCATTCTCATCACACATATCTAAACGTTACACAAATTAATATTCCGTCACATTATTGTCTGCTTTTTAATGAAATTAGGAAAGAACGTATAAATCGGCTTCAAAAATACTATATTACACGTACTTTTTTGTAAAATACACGTATAGATCAAAACGTGGCCTTTTCCTACGGATCGCTGTACCATCATCTTCGGAATCACCATTGGAAGATAAAAAATCTCGTTTCCTCTGGGCGTTCTGAAACAATATTATTAAACGATACATTTTGAAATGTGTAGCAACTCGTACAAGACATATTATGCAAATATACAATTTCTACCTTTTTATCCCATATCCCATAAGCTTTACATAACAACTCTAAATTGCTGGTATACAATATTATTAAACGATACATTTTGAAACGTGTCGCAACTCGTAGAAGACATCTTATGCAAACATACAATTTCTAGCTTTTATCCCATATCCCATAAGCTTTACATAACAACTCTAAATTGCTGGTATAAAAATAAATATCTGGCAATTTAAATACAATGCAATTTGTTACAATATATATTATTTTGTACATGCATGGTACAAATTTCCAGAAACTTATGAGAAAGATGTTTTTCTGTCGAACCTTCTCCGGACAACTTCCAAGTCTGCGACTCTACATAAGAAATCTATTTAAACAATTTTGGCGACTGACCTTGTTAATTGAGACAATAATTCAGTCTCCTATTTAGTGTAAAAACTCGTGACATTTGAAATTTGGATAACTTACCTTATTTCACACTTGGCAGGTTATGATGGATTGACACTTGGTAGGTTATAAAATTCAAAATAGTATACATAGATATATATATATATGTACAATGACGGACGACTATCCCTGCCGAATGATCCCGAGAGTCGACGAATCGACGAACGAAACATGTATTAGTTCCGTTTTGGCTGAAGGGGCGCGTGTAACGCATATACGTATTATGTTGACGAAAATTTGGCTTGAAGAATCAGAATCAGAAGAAAATCTTAGTTTTTTCGACCGATTCATGAGAAGATATTATGATTTCTGGGTCATGCGTGGACAGATTTTATTGAAATTGGTCTTATTTGAAAGCTTATATGCGGTTTACATAAGAAAAATGCCTTTTAATTTAGAAAATATTGCAGGCGTGATGAGATATTAATGTATAAATATCAGAATTAGGTTAGAGTGTCTCCGCGACGAGTAAAGATACACGGTAGCGACAGTCGACATATACAGGGTGTCTTTCATGTACTTGGCGTCGAGACACTACCGCGTCTCTTGATTACGACGAGGATTATCTTGTAGATTGCGAACTGTTAGCATGTGCCATCAATGATATTCTAGCTGATGCTCGTAGGAAGAAAATTGTTAAATTATTATTATTCTATTTTCATATTCTTTGCCTGTAACAATATATTATCATTTAAAACATATTATGTCTCTATTTTATTTACCCTCATTCTTTCCTCACCACCTAATTCTAAGATTCAACGTTCTAAATAGTATTATATTTCGTTCACGCGTTCTTCGCGTCGTGTCATCGCACGATACGCTGCGACGCTAAATCTGAACGCTTTAAAAACATGCTAGCTTTAGAATGCTTGTTACATATTTGTTTGAAAATTATTTCTCTGCGTTGGAAAAAAATATGTCTGTTTGCTACAGAATGGTTCGCTTGATCGTTTATTCATGAAATTATTATTTCTCTGCGTTGGGGATAAAGTGTCTATTGGTTTGGAAAAAAATTTCAGCTGACATCGCATAATTCTATGATTCGCGCCTTCTTCGCGCCGCCAAATGACGTTATCCCGCACGGCTGCTCCAGAGGAGTCAAATTACACACGCTCGTGCGATACGCTGCGATATTATGATTGAAAAACATTTGAAATACTGTTAGCTTTAGAATGCATGCGATTGTACCACTGTCTCTTTCCCTCCCCGAAGTTAGCTTTAAAATAACTGTGCTTGTGCCGTCTCTCTCTCTCTCTCTCTCTCTCTCTCTCTCTCTCTCTCTCTCTCTCTCTCTCTCTCTCTCTCTTTCCCGTCCCCGAATATATGGTTTGTAAAACGTCGATCTTTCCCGACATCGCTCGAAACAATTTCTGATAAATTATTAAACAATTTCTGCTGCATATTGGTTCGCTAGATCGGTGTGGGCCAGGTGTGAAAAAATTTTCGGGGGTGGGCCAAGGTCATTCCCTCGCTCGGTTAGGTGTGAAAAAGATTTTCGGGGGTCAGTCCCCCCTCTGAAAAATTTTCATTCGAGCGTTTTTCGCGCCGCCAAATGACATCATCTCGCGCAGCTGCTCCAGGGGAGTCAAATTACGCGAGATCGCACGATACGCTGCGACGCTAAGATTGAAAAAACATTTTGAAAAATTTTAGCTTTAGAATGCATGCGATTGTACCACTGCTGTCTCTTTCCCTCCACCGAATTTAGCTTGTTCCACTATGTAGTGCTATCTCTTTCCCTCCCCCATATGTGATTTGTAAAACGTCGCTCGAAACAATTTCTGATAAATTATTATTTCTCTGCTGCATATTGGTTCGCTAGATCGGTGTGGGCCAGGGGTGAAAAAATTTTCAGGGGTGGGCCAAGGTCGTCCCTCCCTCGGTTAGGTATGGAAAAATTTCAGCTGTAGGTCATTCCTCCCTCTGAAAAAATTTCTGACGGCGGGCCAGATCTCGAGATGTCTCCGCGACCGCTCGGCCTGGACTGATCCCCTCCACGATTATTGCTTCCCCCACTCCGCGGCTCGTGCGCGCGCAACCAGTCTTCCACTCCCCGCTGTCCCCGCGCCTAAAGTTCCCCCCACCGCGCTCCCCCGCGCGCCCTCACTTCCGCCCGCCCCCGCGCTCCCCTCAGAGGATCTGGTTTAGAATCGGCCTAGACATACTACTTGTTTAAACAATTGATCAAACCTTTACGATTTAATAGATCTAATTAAAAGAAGTAACTTTTGTCGTGAAACTTTTTTTCTATCTCTTACAGATCGTGTGTTACAAAATAAAATCGAAAAATAGCCGAATCTTCAGGGGTTAATTTCACCCCCTTACAGTGATTTTGGGCACGAAAAAAAATTGCGTTGTAATCAGAATGAAATCCCCTACATATCCACAAAGTTTCAGAATTTTTTGAATTTTCGGGTTCGGATCTTCCCTTGTCAGTTATAATATCCTTTCCTACTAATACGGTGGACAATTACTTGTCTGCCAGATGATCAAGAGGCAATCGACATCGTACCGTTTTCTTTGGGAATTTCGACTATCTTCGCTCTGAGATAATCCGTAGAATTGCTCTGTCAGCGTGTGGTAAGTGGTAACCTCGAAACGGCACATGCCGCTGAGTCGTGGAACAATGCAGTCATAAACAGTAACCCTGGTGAGACGATCCGACCGAGCAGATGTCTGGTTTGTTTCCTTGCTATGTCATCCTTAGAGGTATAGACTTAGCGAATGACAATTGTGTTTTAGGATAGGCAGTATGGGCGGTCCTGACACCGGTCTGCTGTAAATCATACGTCTTGGGTGTAGGGTTTCCTTAGTCTTTGTTATTGGTTTAAGTACGAGTTAACGGTTACTCGACGTCTGGGAAAATTCAACACTTTTCCCCTTGAGTGTTATCCTCGCGCGATTCACAAGTGCCCCTATTGAATCTCTCTCTCTCTCTCTCACTCTTACGCTGTACCTCTTCCTTCCTTCTATACACGCGTCTAACGTCGCCTGCGTCCGATGCTTTACCACGTGTATCGAATTACAGCGTTGGTGATAAGACGACGGTCCCAAACATTAAAATATTCAAGGCGATATCCGAATAATTATCGCTCTACGTTTTCGTTGGTGCATGTTTTCGTCGGCGGATGTTTATACGAGCGCGACGTTGCATTCTTTCACAAGATGCTATCCTGAAATCCCCCTCCCCTGTGATGTCATCCCCCTCGCCCACAAATTCGGTACCCCCCTCCATGCTTCGCTCCTCGCCCATCTAGCCCGAGAGCATGGTACCCCCTCCACGCCTCGATCAGGGGGACCAAGCCGTCATTGATTGGCCGAAGTTCCCGTTTAGTTAGCACCAAGTTGGTAAGAGGCGCTAGGTACATCACACACACATACCTAGGTGTATCAGTGAGCACGACACACAACCTTTCGACGTTGGTGAAATGTTACCATGACGACCGTCGTCATTTTGAAATGTTTGGCGCAAACACGAGGAAGTGTAACCCACGTGGATCAGTCATCACATAAGATAAGTAATTTTTGTAATATAGTGTCTTTGAGATACTGTAAGTTTTTTTTTATTAATTGCATCAATTTGAGTTTCAGATTATGTCCGGGCCTAAGAAGTGCGAAGTGAAAGGTTGCGAATCGGGAAATAAACTACTGAGGGCATTTCCCGATATCATTAAAGACCGAGAGAGGTGCTTAAAATGGATTGCTGCTTGCGGCAATCCATTGTTAATGCACCAATCTCTTCGCAACAGGAAGATCTGCGATGCGCACTTCTTAGGCATCTACAAATTACAAAAGAATCTTTGTAAGACTGCTGTTCCAACGCTTCAACTTCCAGGTATGTTTAATATATAGCGTGTACGTTTCTTAAAACGTACTGAAAATATTGTAAGGGGTGATTCTAGAGGTGAAAATAAGACGAAAATCAAGAATAACGATTTCGCGTTTGGGCCTTCATTTTGCAGTAATAATGGTTTAAAGTTAAATTTCTATCTCCTGAACTAATAGTCGGAGGACACTGCGCTTTTATAGTTACATTATCGACTAGCAATAGAACAAAAAAGTATTCATACATTTTTCTGTATCTCTTAGGGTTTAACAAGGATCAGCAAGCAGCTGAACATATGGAGGTCCATACTGGTAAGAAAATACAAACATTCGATACTGTCTCCCTTGTTTCAACTGTTAGAATAACAGATATTTTTCAATAATAATGAATAGTAGCGTAGTAGTACAAATTGAATTTTTCTATCTTTATGCCATTCCGATCAGCAAATTATTAATTTTCGTACAAAGCCTCTGTAATGGCCGATTTCTTCGCCTCTGGATAAAAGTTATCTGGCGGATAGGTACAGTAGAGTATGATTAACTCGCGTTTCCCTAGGTTAGTTACATCGCAAAAATGTCAATATTAAGCTGCTATTTCAAAGTGAAAATTGTATAGATATAAATATCAATTAATAAATGGTCATTCTTTAAACATTCACCAGTTTTATTCTGCAACAGCAGCTTAATATTAATATTTTTCTGATGTAACTAGCCTAGGAGAACGCGAGTCAATCACACTCTACTGTACCTATCCGCCAGATAACTTTTATCTAGAGGCGAAGAAATCGGCTGTAAAAGTCTCTCTTACCCCATAACTTCGATAAGTCGAAACCTCTATAACTCGAAGATTTTAGTTCTTCCCTTCAGATTCGAGTTAACGAATTAATCATTTGCAATAAATTTTACAGATACTGGATATGCTGTTGCTGGTACCTCTGGACAATCATTGCGGACAAGGAAAGGTACTGTGACGTTTTATATTAGAAACTATTCTTAAGGTTGTTTTATCCAAAATCCAGTTCCTCTAAAAACTCCCTTAAACTTTTGCTATTTGTACTGTATTTTTTTTGCATGCATAAATTGTTTTACTTTTTACTATTTAGCATCTGTACTGAAATTGTTCAGAACAAGTAGGAGGTCCAGCCTTTCTCCAGAAGAGGTGCGGCAGTATAACGTAATTGTCTCCTTGATGAAAACAAGGAGACAAATGCGTAAACGCCATATAGAATGTAAGGAACGTTTGCAACATACCGAAATGTTGCTAAAACGTGGCTTTGCGGAATGCATTGAAAGTCCGCCATCAACTGTGCGAGACTTTTTTGCATTACAAGTCCGTAACATGGGACGATCTAAGTTCAATAGAAATTACAGTTTAGATGACAAAAATTTTGCGCTTTCATTGCTGAAGCAAAGTCCAAAGGTTTATCGATACCTTTCCAATATTTTTCTCTTACCAAGTACAGAGACCTTAAAAAAACTGGTCACTAAAATCATTGTATCTCCCGGTATTAGTAAGTCTGTCTTCAACAGCATCGAAAATATACTCGACAATTTCGAGGATTCGCGGTACAGATATTGCATCTTATTATTTGACGAAATGAAGCTTAGTCCCCGGCTTCATTATAATGTCAAATCCGATATTGTAGAGGGACTAGTAGATTTCGGGTTTTCGCGTAATAGAGACATTGCAGACCATGTTCAGGTCTTTATGTTAAGAGGGATATTTGGAGATAAACCGTGGAAGCAAACAGTGTCGTACTCCTTTTGTAGGGGCACCGCTTCATGGGAGTCGATAGCGCGTACATTTAAGGCCATAGTACGGGAATGCACTCTTATACGCTTAAGAGTTGTTGCTTCAGTTTGCGATCAAGGGTCAACAAATGTACGCGCGATTAAGCAATTACTTTTCGACATGAAAAGAGATTGCAAATCGGCTGAAGAGGGGCTCATCATTGTAGATGAACAAAAGATAGTACCACTGTTTTATCCGCCTCATTTATTAAAATGTATTAGAAATAATTTGTTAACGAAGGATCTTCGTTATACTCTCGACGGTGTAGAAAGAACAGCAAAATGGTCCCACTTCGAGGATACTTATTTCATTGATCGGTGTAGAGGTGATTTTAGAACTTTAATCAATATTACGGAACAGCATGTCGTTCCAAGTAGAATTAAGAAGATGCGTGTCAAATATTGTACACAAGTCTTCTCGCGTAAAGTAGCATCTCTTATGGAACTTATGAGCACAACTGAGGCGGAAAGTGCTTGTAAATTCAGAAAAATGTCAGCTTCGGGAATAGATACGGCGATATTATTTCTAAATTTAAATTCTCTTTTCGACAGTGTCAATAGTAGGGCCATTTTGGATAACGAAAGTAACGCCACAGATATTTGGAATAAGTGTATAAACTTATTCCAAAGTATGCGATTTATCAAACGCAAAGCGGGAGATAAAGAGTATCTTGCGGTGTTGCAGAATTGGATACATACCCTGAAAGGGTTCAAAATTCTCAAGTCTTATTTGCTGGATCTTGGGTTTGCAGGATTCAGAACCAGAGATTTTAACCAAGATCCTTTGGAAAAAATTTTCTCGCTGGTAAGACAACATGGTGGAAGAAATACAAATCCGACTTGTTCAGTATTTACCGGATACTACAAGTCATTGCTCATAAATTTATTGTTTTCCAACTCAGGAAGACAAAACTGCGAGGCAGATTGTAGTGAAAATTTGTTAAATGTTAAAGAAATTTTCGAATTTTCCTCTCGTAATCAAAATTCTCAATTTTCTAATAATGCAGTACCAGTAGTAGCTGCAGAATCAATAGAGTCAATTTTGCAAAATTATGATGCTACTACTGTCAATTTAGATTACTTAGAACCGTTTATTCAAGCTTGTGCTACGTGTTGCCAAGCTTTTTTAACACAAAAAAAATTAATAGTACAATTTATGCGAGAGGTTTATGTTTTAACTAAATATTGTTTCGATAACTTCGCGGAACATTGTAATTTAAAATTTTTAATTCAAACTTGTCTAAGCCTTTCAGTTGATGTCAACCTGAGCGATTGCCCTTTAGGGCATCTCAAAGTGTATTTGACCGACAACTATGTCGATCATGTATTAAAGAAATGTATTTCTTCCACCAATAGGCTACTAAATTGTTCCGAAGAATCTATGATTCCAATGTCTGGTTTGTCATTATGTGCTTTGACGTATGGCAGATCACATGGGAATCAAAGGTTCTAATTGTGCTTTTTGTATGTATGCGATTACAGTATGAGTGTGTAATGCGTTTTTATGTATATATGTTTGGTTGTCGGACTGTTGCATGTGTGTTTAATTTTTTATATTGCCTGTGCGTTTCATTTTTTATATTGCCTGTGCGTTTCATTTTTTATATTGCCTGTGCGTTTCATTTTTTATATTGCATGAGTGTTTGACTTTTTATATTGCATGTAAGAGTGGAAATGTGTGTTTTGTATGCGCATGGGGTTAGCGGTTTTAGTCGCTATAAAGCCGACACTGCCTAGTAGTGCGGATCCTACTAGGCGTCTTTTGAAGATTCCCATTGTTTTCCCTCGTAAATACAACCCAAAGAAAAAAAAATTTTGTAAACAATTTAATTATTTTGCAGATTCTATTGATGTCAACGAATGAAGCAATTTCGGAAATAAAGTAAAATATTTTAGGAGTTGTATAAATTTTGTAATATTATTGTTGAATTCAATATGATCATTGTTATTGTAATAATTGTAATGACTAATATTATTTAAAATTAATAAAGAATTTGTATATCATTTAACACATATTTATGTATCTAATTATACTTTTACTTTTAATTATATTTATATTTTCAGAAGGTAAATCGGAGGAAGTACGGACGTGATTCAAAGGACCCCTGTCATTTCTAAAATAAAATTTTAAAGTTTAAATTTTGGAATGACCAGAAATCCTTCAAATGGCGTCCTCACTTTCCCTGGTTTACCTTTTCTAAGGCCGTCCGACCATGGATCGTCGCGTCAGTGACGCGTATGCAGCAGATAGAAGGATATACAAAGAAACTGAATATATTTTCTTTTCCTATGAAAAGAAGAAATATTCAATTTCAATGTTTATCCTTCTATCTGCTGCATGCGTGTCGCTGGCGCGACGATCCGTGGACAGGTTTTAAAGTAAGCGGTGCATTACACGTATACACATACTCATACGTCCCGATTCACACATTCACAGTTTAGTACGCACCTAGTTGGTAGGAGGCACAACAAACTCTGCTTCAACTTTCGTAAGAGGGAAGCTTGGCCCCCCTGGCCTCGACCCACGACCACGATACCCCCCGCCCCGCCTCGTCCCTCGCCCCACGGTCCCAGGATCGGCATAGCCTAACTACTGGCACATTTGCCGCTTCAACCTGCTAGAGTATCGCTTACGTCCCTCGGTTTTTCCTCAGGTGCCTACCCGAGGTCCGTCGAGCTGGTTGGGATTTTACTACCGGTTTCTTTTGTTCAAAACCGCAAAATCTCGAACTTTGAAGCTATTTTTCGAGGTGATCCCATTTGATTTGAAGTTAAAAATGGTATCAATCCATTTGTTTTGACGAGATCTTTCCAATGGTGTATAGCATGCGCTGCAGGCTCGTGGGTCACTAAGACCCACTTAACATTGTTTTAGTTTGTAGGATAGTCTTAGGTACATATTATAATTTATTATGTTTTCCTTTATATAATTATAATTTCTTTGCACTACTTATTTGAATTTGTGTTACTTTGCTATATATAATAATATATGTTTTATTCATTCTAATAGTTTATACCCTCTGTTTTCTTCTTTAATGTCTCTCTGTCACCACATCTTCCATCTTGACCGCCCTTCCGGTTTCCGTTACTTTCCTATATTTGATAATTATGATATACATAAATAATAATGAATTTTCTAGATTTGATTCTCCAACCGCTTTTGAGTTAAATTCAATAGCGGATAATGCAGAGGTCCCGGGCACGGTTACAAGCGGGTAACAGTGTGGGCATGGGCGAGTCGGATACGCGTGTTGACGTCATGACTCGTTACTGTTACGGTTCGGGCGTCTCGGGCGCGCAATGGGACAAACTGCTCCTTTTTGTATCAAAATCGTAGAACTTTTGACAGGAATAAGATAGAGGGATGAATCTTTTTCGAGGATAAAGCTAAATTGTTTGCAGAAAAAGGGGAAATGTTGAGAATGTATGACAAACAAGTTTTGACCTTGAAAATCTACGTCGAAGTTGACATTTTCGAAGAAAATTTCGGTTTTTTTTTGTTTTTTTATATGTTTGTCCCCGCATAACTCCTCAGCATATGGACCGATTTTGATGATCTTTTTTTATTCGAAAGAGATTTTCACACACACTAAATCAATATTGGCCAAATATTTTGCCAGTTATGGTTAATAATAAAGACTATTGTCACCTAATTATTATTATTTTATGTATTGTAGCAGACCGTCGAACTGGAGAAAGATTTATTTTCTCAGGGTTAGACGGTTCCTCACTCAAGTGCGTACCGCGGGCAACCGGGCCGAGGTAATAAACCGTAGGTAATAAACGTGACGATTGCCAGAGCCTTGGTTTGGTCGCAACAGCCTTGGCGCCCTTCATGAGGGGATCGTGTGAAAAGAACTTTCCCTTGAAACGGTTTGGGTATTTTTCACCCACTCTCTGCTTTCCGGACGACCGTTGGGCGTACCTGGAAATCGGCAGAAGTGAACTAGCCGTCGAGCGAGACGCTTTGTTCATACGGTCGCACATCACAAATTGTGTGTTTCTATTAGTAAGGTATCTCATTGTAAATAAACATAATTGTTATTGTTAACGGTAATATCTACCCTCACGAACCACTCCTACAGTACGTACGCGCATATCTCCTCAGCATGATGTGTCAATATATAATAAACTAAAAACTTAAAAATAAAAAAATTTTAATAAATTAAAACCGACTTCAAAAAAATAAAATTGCACTAAAAAGTAAAAAATAATTTTTTCCCTTAATTAATCTACATCTCTCATATTTTTTAAGTCGGAGCCTCACCATTTGCACTGTGTAAATCTGGCGCCGACTTAAAAAATATGAGAGTTGGAGATTAAATAAAGGAAAAAATTATTTTTTACTTTTTAGTGCAATTTCATTTTTTTGATGTCGGTTTTAATTTTCCGTTATAAGGTGTGGTTAATCTTCTTCCTTTACTAGTTACATATCATTTCCTATAGATTTTGACGCGCTGAATTCAAATCTGTTCGCAGAATGTGTCTAGTCCTTTAGGATTCGAAAAAAAATGCGATTTAAGGGGTTACGCTCACAACGTTCGGCAAGTCGGAAATTCTGAAAGTTATGAAACGCGGTGTGCAAATAGAGTAGTTCATCCGTAATGCAACCTTATTTTTTGTTGATGCCATAATGTTATTTTGGGGGGTGAAATAACAACTTGACAAAATGCAGAATTTTCTATTCCGTGGAATATCTCGAGAACGGTGTGAGATGTCAAAAAGAAGTTTAAACAGAAGGTACATCGTTTTCTTATATCTACAATACCGCGTAAAAATAATTTTAGGAAAGTCCATATTTTTCAACTTACCCCCACCACGAACCTTTAAAATTAAGTTTTTGTATTTTGTAAATATATGCTCAAATATCTCTGGATAATCTCTTTTCATACATATAAATAGTTTGTGTTAAATTTTTTTGCAAACAAATAAAACCTCTATTGCCGAATTTGAAGTTTATTCCATTAATAAGATGGTTTCTTAAATCCATATTTAAATTATTATTTATATAAAGGTAAATACAGATTTCAATTATTTAAGCAAGACTCAGCTCTTTTTGTACACCCTGTATTGTTTGATTATACATTGGAAGAGTTATACTAATAGAAAACGATAGATACTTGGAAAATAATGGTTTGTAATTGATACAAGAATGATATTGTTACGTTTCGCGCTCGGCATAATAGGAATTTAATGTATAACAAGCGTAACAGAACATTTAACAGAAGTAACACAATCACGGGTAACGGAATACAAGTTTCAGAATCTGTGATGGCAATAACGATACGTCGGTACGTTATGGCGGCTGACTCTCGATTGACAGCTTGACAGGTGATCGCTACGATCACCTTCTTCTCGCTATCTCTTGTCTTCGTCGCGGGCACCAGCGGGCCATGGATCTCATCCATAGGGTGCCCGCATCACAGCTCCCCCTCCTCGAGGAGCGGTCGTCCCGACCGTGTCGATTCTTCTTGATCTTCGTACCCTGGTCTGAAGAGGGGGTCGTGCTGGCCAGGTGGCCTCCCCAGACCGCTGCCTCGGCATTCGCCTTCCCGCCCCGAGGGAAAACCACCAAAAACATGGGGCAAGGCGTGAGTACCACGGGACGGCCGGTGTAACCTTTTCATCGCGGGGTCTTCTTCGCTGCAAGGTTCCAGTTTTCTGTCCCACGACGATCCTGGAACTTCTGTGCATCCCGCAACGCATTCTGCTCCAATGACCGTGAATCGTCCAACGACGACTGGGCCGCGACGGCGAGCTCGCACGGCGAAGCTCCCACGAAGTTTCCGGAACGTCCCACGACGAAATCCACGGAGAACGGCTGATATGTTCCTCGATGGAGCGTTCCAACTCCTTGTCCCACGACGTCTCTGGAACTCCGCCTCCACGAACGTTCCACGATGGCTCCACCGCTCCGATGCTGCGTCCTCCTCACGGTCGCGGGCAGTTTTTCATCCAGGGGTTCGTCCTCAACGTCCTTCGGTCCTTTTCGAAACTCCCATCCTTTGGTGGCACCAGAGTGAATTCCTTAGCTGTTCTGGTGGCTTCGCGTACCGGGTTCTCTTGGTAGGAAAAAAAACAGACGGACATTAATTTCCTTTCTCTCTCCAGGAAAATTCGTTGGAGCCGTACAAGGCGAGAAGCCAGAGAGGGAGACCGAGTACGCCCGCAGGGGGTCGCAGCTAGTCGCGAGCATACGAGCGACCCAGCCCCCAGCCCAGCCTCCAAACTCGTCATCCCTGCTGTCTTCTCTCTTGTTTCTTGATATCGCCTCCAGTTATACAATCCTTGGTTTCCTGATGGCCCCATTCCTCTTCGTAGCTTCTGGTGCTGTTCCAGGGGACCGTCTCGGTGCAACTCGTCAGCGGCCCCGTCTCCGCGCTGCCCCCTCTGACCAATCCGACCGACTGCGTCGCACGTCCGTCCGGTGGTTGAGGACACAATGTCCCGTCTGCTGTCCACCCCCAGCATTCTGCATCCTGGGGACCCCATAGTATCCATCGTACCGGGGGCGCGCCCCGCGGAGCGCGACCAGGATCTCAATCAGGGGGGCTAGCGCGGCGCTTCCACATATGTCCGTCCGCGCCGCGCTGCGGACGGCCACTCAGTTGTGGCACATTCGGGGAATTCGGAGCCGCATCCAAGCCGCCGCAGCAGTCCCCCGACACCTTGTCCCTCGTCGTGGGGTATCGTGTTCCCTGAAACAGACTCAAAAACGGGGGGCCAGGCTACGAAGGTAGTCTCCGCAGCCCAGTCCACCAGATTAGCCTAAAACTAATCTTCTTTCTTGAGTCTTGAGGTGGGCCGTGGCGTCTTCATTACTCCTGTAGTCGTCCTTCGTATTTCGCAAGGCGGCGTATGTGGACCACCTTGCACTTCTTCTTGGGTGAACGTTGAATCCTGTAGACGACGTCGTTGATTCGGTCCACCACTGTGTAGGGGCCTTCCCAATCGGCTTGCAGCTTCGGGCACTTTCCTTTGACTCTTCGTGGTTGGAATAACCACACTCGTTCTCCCGGTTGGAACTCCACAGCTTGAAAGCGGTTGTCGTACCACGACTTCATTTTTGAACTGTAGATATCCAGGCGACGTCGAACAAATCCGTGGATCCTCTTCATCTTTTCTCGGATCCATTCGGAGTATCCCTGCTCGATGTCCTCGTCTTCTTCCACTTCTGGGGGCAATCCCCTACACAATTGTAGGGTTAGGCGAAGTTCCTGGCTATACAGGATCATCGCTGGTGTCAACTGGGCAGCCTCATGTCGGGCTGATCTATAAGCGAGGAGGAACATGAGGATCCACTCGTCCCAATCCCGCCGGTGTTCCAAAACAAACATCACGAGATATTGGAGCAACGTCCTATTCAAACGTTCTACCAGACCATCGGATTGAGGATGCAGGGGAGTTGTTGGCGCTTTCTTGATTCCCAGCAGCTTCAGCAATTCCTTGAACACGGAGGATTCGAAGTTCCTTCCTTGGTCCGTGTGTATCTCCAACGGTACATCATGACGACATACTACGTTGTGCAAAAGAGCTCTTGCCGCTGTGACAGCTCGCTGGTCTGGCATCGCGATTACTTCCGGCCACCGGGTAAAGTAGTCCGCCACGACCAGCATAAACCTGTTCCCGGCCTGAGACCTCGGGAGCGGACCCACAACGTCCAAGGCAAGCCTCTCGAACGGAGCTCCCACGTTGTATACTTTCAGGTTCCCTGCTCCCCTCTGACGTGGTCCCTTCTTCGCCGCACAGGTCGGCACCACTCTTGAACGTCCTGTCGACACGTAGACCAAAAGAACTGTTAGCGGATCTTTGCCAAAGTCTTGTTTACTCCGAAGTGTCCAGCTGCTGGCGCATCATGGAACTCCTTCAGTACTCCTGCAACCCTTTCGTGTGGCACCACCAAAAGCAACGCTGTCGTTGTACCATGGTCGGACTCCCATTTCCTGAAAAGCAAACCTTCGGGAATTTCCAGCGAGTCCCAGATGGACCAGTAATATTTCAACCGTGGGGAGAAGCGAGCAACTTCCTGCCAACCGGGCTTCTCCACTTCCTCTTTCTTTTTAATGATGAAGTCGATCTCTCCATCCTTCTCCTGGCTTCGTATCCATTCGTTCTTCGTTTCTTCGCAAAATATCCTGTGGATCTTCTTCGCGGTATGCACTTCCTCTTCTGCTTCTTTCTTCTCTAGTCGATTGCAGTTCTTACAATTTTCTTCGATGCAAGGTCTTCGTGAAAGTCCGTCAGCGTTTGCATGGGCCTTTCCTTCTCGATGGCGAATCTCAAAGTCATATTCCTGTAGACGCTCTATCCAACGGGCGACCTGTCCTTCAGGGCGCTTGAAAGTTAACAGCCAGCGAAGCGCCGCATAGTCTGTTCTTATCAGGAATCTCCGTCCGTAAAGGTAGTGATGGAAGTGTTCGATGGATTTCACCACTGTCAGCAGCTCCTTCCGGGTGACGCAGTAGTTCCTTTCCGCTTTTCTCAAGGTCTTGGAGAAATAAGACACGACCTTTTCTTGTCCTTCGTGTTCCTGCGAGAGGACACCGCCTATGGCGAAATTCGAGGCGTCCGTGTCCAGAATGAAATCCTTGTCTATCACTGGGTAGGCTAATACCGGGGCTCCGGTTAGTTTCTTCTTCAGCTCTTGAAAAACTCCTTGGCATTCTTCGGTCCATTGGTAATCCTGTTTGGTCTCGGTGAGGCGAAGCAGGGGTTTGGCGATGCTGGAGAAATCATTTACAAATTTCCTGTAGTATGTGCACAATCCTAGGAAACTTCTTAATTCTGTGACGTTCTTCGGCTGCGGCCATTCCGAAATGGCTTTAATTTTCTCTGGATCCGTCTTGACTCCACTCTCCGTTAAGATGTGGCCCAGATATTTTACTTCTCGGCAGCAGAAGGAGCATTTCTTGGGGCTCATCAGTAGTCCAGCTTGACGTAAACGTGAAAACACCGTCCGTAGGCGTTCGAGCTCCTGCTCAAAGTCCTTCCCGTAGATGATGATGTCGTCCAAGTAAACCAAGCAGATTTTCCAGGTCAGATGTTGAAGTACGTCTTCTATCAGTCGCTCGAATGTTGCAGGGGCGTTGCAGAGTCCAAAGGGCATCACCTTGAACTGCCACAGTCCCGTCCCTACTGAAAACGTCGTTTTCTCCCGGTCCTTTTTGTCCATAGAGGTCTGCCAGTATCCGCTCTGCAAATCCACGGTTGAGAACCACGATGATCCAGTGAGGGCGTCCAGGGTATCCTCTATGCAGGATAGAGGATACGTGTCCTTCTTGGTAACCTCGTTCAGGCGACGGAAATCCACACAGAACCGTATGCTTCCATCCTTCTTTTTCACGAGGACTATCGGAGAAGACCACGGGCTCCGGGATTCTTCGATCACGCCCTGCGCCAACATCTTCTTGAGCACCTCTTCCACTTCTGCTCGACGGTGTAGAGGCAGCCTCCGTGGCGCCGTTTCATGGGCGGGCAATCTCCAGTGTTGATGGTGTGCTTCACCCGTTCGCAATTTCCAATTTGGCTCGGATCCGTGGCGAAAACGTCCTGAAATTCGCAAAGCAATTCAACAAATAACTTTTTCTGTCTATCTGTCAAACCTGATGAGCAGCGGGTGTACAGCTCCTCCAAATACTACGGGACGACCGTTCCCCTTTCTTCTTCTTGTTTCTTCTCCTCGGCGGTCGGCTCGCCAAGGCGTGTCTCCGTGTTGTCGGGAAGGCACAACACATTCCGTGATAGGTTGATGCTGCAACGGTGCTTCTTTAGGAACGCCGCTCCCAAGATGCACTTTTCCGCCATGTGAACGACGTAGAAGTCTTCTACGCTCGAAAGTCTTCCAACGCTGATCTCCAGGCTCTTCTTCCCGAACACTTTCATTTTCTCTCCAGTAGTGGAGCGAATGTCGAGTCTTGTTCGGGCGATGTCCTTCGATGCACACAGCTCTTTGTCCAAAAGGTTGATAGGGGAACCTGTATCTAGGATAATCTTACACGGTTTTCCACTGATTTTCCCACATACGTAGATCTCGTCGATCGGATTCCATTGACGCCCAACCATCTCCTGCATCGCCACACTCTTGACGATCGGGGGACTGTTCCTTCCGGTCCGGCGTCTCCCCCTTACGCCGTCCTCTTCCCGTTTCCCTGGCACGGCTTCTTCGGGGGGGGGGGGGGGGGCTCCCGTGGTTTGGCCGTTCTTGGCCTTGAAGCAATCCTTTTGAAGGTGGTCCTTCTTGCCACAGAGCCAGCAGGTCCTCGGCGGGTTGTCCGTTCGGTCCTCTGGTCTCTTCTTCTTCGTCGGGCACCTTTCAAAATCGTTGGAGGGTTTAGCCTTCCGTTTTTCTGAATATCGTTCTCGTGATTCGACCGCGGGGCTGTGAGTCATCGACACAACGGCCTCAATCTCCAGAGCTCTGGTCACGGCAGTTCTTAGGGTCGTGAAACTGCCGAGCCGCAGCTCCCGCTGCATTACCGAGCTCTACAATGCCGTCACGAACTGAGACGCGGCGAGTTTGTCGCGGGTTTCCACCGGGCAATCGGCGAACGCGGACTGCGCTAATCGCTCGATTGTGGCGGCAAGCGAAGAGATGCTTTCATCTCTCCGCTGTCCACGGCTCTGAAAGAGCACATAGTTCAGATTCGACAAATTTTTCGCCCCGTAGCGGAATTCGAGTGCCGAAACTACATCCGCGAAATTTCCCCATTGGGCAGCGGAGAGCGTCGTGAGGACGCTCCTCGCCGAGCCCCCGAGGGAAGCGATCAAGGCTGTAGCCTTTTTTTCATCGTTCCAGCCGTTAACGCGCGTGATGGTCTTGAATTGCACCTTATATTCCTCCCACGAAGTTTTCCCGTCGAAAATGGTCGGTTTTACCGTGTACCCCAAGTTCAGTACGCGTGGTTCCGAAGGCGGGGCAGCGGCGGGCGCACCGACGGGGATAGGGTTAACCGCGGGGAAACACTATTTACAGCGGGCACTACCTCCCCACCCCGAGGGCTCGCGCCGCTGTCAACCGAGCCCACCTTGACAGTCAGTGCAGGCGGTCCGTAAGTGCCGTGGCTGTAAGGTGCAATGGAGTAGGCTCAAGCCGAATCCGTCCTGCTGGGGTCGAGCATTACGCTGGCGGCTCTACCTCCTCGTGGTCCCCACTGGACAGCGCTGCGCGTCGTCTTGACGTGCAGGGCTGACTAAATGAGCCGCTTCCCCCTCCGGGGGTAGACCCAACTTGTCCAATGATTCCCTAACGGGATGAGGGCAGGGTTGTTCCAAGTCGCGCGCACTTCCATCTTTGCGCGCCGTTCCCTCGTCAATGGCTAGCTGGAAAGTTTAAACTAACATCTCGCAGGTTAAATGCTATTATAGGGGAAACCCTAAGGTTGTAGCGCGTCTGATGGACCTTTCTGCCGACACTATCTGTCAACCGAGCCATGACCGTTTAGAACTGAAGCGGTTACGACCTGTATCCGTTCTTCTAAATTTGCCATACGGGCCTCGAAAGCCGCCTGTGTCTGTCGGTCGGCGGTCTCCTTCTCTTCTCGGCGACGGTCCTCTCTCTGCCAGCGAGCCTTTGCTGTTCTCGCATCTGTCCCACGATGCTTAACTGGAGGGAGGTGAGCAGCTCCTGGATTGAGGCATCGCCCGTCGCTGTAGGAAGAAGATTCGCGGCGGCCGCGGACGCGTGAGTGGGCATCCCACTTCTGACACCATTGTTACGTTTCGCGCTCGGCATAATAGGAATTTAATGTATAACAAGCGTAACAGAACATTTAACAGAAGTAACACAATCACGGGTAACGGAATACAAGTTTCAGAATCTGTGATGGCAATAACGATATATCCGTACGTTATGGCGACTAACTCTCGATTGACAGCTTGACAGGTGATCGCTACGATCACCTTCTTCTCGCTGTCTCTTGTCTTCGTCGCGGGCACCAGCGGGCCATGGATCTCATCCATAGGGTGCCCGCAACAATATTCTTCATAGAAATGATTAAAACAAAAATATTTGCCACACCATGCACATCGCATAAAAGCTGGCTCCCCACAAATATTACATTTGGGTAAAAGCTTTTCATTCCTGAAGTAACAGAAATCTACAAGGTTTTGAAGTTCGCTGGGATACGTTTCTAGATGCGTCTCTTAACACATCAACTATTTATATGTATGAAAAGAGATTATCCAGAGGTATTTCAGTATATCCGCGTGGCTGGCCACCCCGACGCAAAGGAGAGAATAATACAGGGGCGTACACATTGCACAACTACATTTCGGTACACAACGGTACAAGCTACCCGTACGTCCGAATGCTATGGCGTTCGGTACAAGACAGACTCTTTCTTCGATCAACTGTTCGTCCTCTTGAAGGGGGCTGACCTTCTTCTGTCTTCAGCTACGAACACCAACAGGCTGTGCACGGGCCTGTACCCGATGCTCGCAACAATATATTTACAAAATACACCAATTTAATTTGAAGGATTGGTGGTGGGGGTATGTTGAAAAAATTGGATTTTTCTAAAATTATTTGTACGCGGTTTTGTAGATTCCTGCTTTTTGGCATACATATGTATACAGAATATACCTTCTGTTTAAACTACTTTTCGATATCTCTCACCGTTCTCGAGATATTCCACGGAAAAGAAAATTCGGCATTTCTTTAAGGGGTAATTTCACCCCCAAAATTGCATTATGGCACCAACAAAAAATAGGGTTCCGTTACGGATGAACTACTCTATTTGCACACCGTGTTTCATAACTTTCTGAATTTCCAGCCCGCCGAACGTTCCTTGTGAGCGTAACCCTTTAAATCGCATTTTTCTTCGAATCCTGAAGGGCTAAACAGATTCCACGGACAGATTTGAATTCAGCGCATCAAAATCTATAGGAAATGATGTATAACAATTCAAGGACTTGTGGGTCAAGCGCAAGTGACATCGCGAGTCACGCAACCGGCTTCCTAGTCGAGACTGTTCCTCAATATTGTACGCACTTGATAAAGGACATTTCTTATAATAAATCTGTTAAATTCTGACGTGCTACGATCTTTTGGGTCGTAGTCATAGAAATCTGTTTCACGTCCCAATTAAGATTCAGCAATTAGTTATTATTGAAAATAATTTAATTCGGTTAATTTTCATTGGCCTAAATACCTAATTAAAAAGGTATAGTACTATTTTACCGTCTATGTCGTAAACTTTGAAAAGAAACTTGAATTTGTCATCAGAACTTTTCCCCGCAAGATGATGCATGGCATCTAGAAACTCTTGAAGAGATATGGCACCTGAGTTGTCCCTGTCGAATATTTGGAAGACCCTGTCTGTGAAGAAAGGCTGGAAAAAGAATTTTTCGTTAAATTTGAGATTCAGCTCAAAATAGATTTTCTTTTGTTATTTTGCCAGAAGAAATTATATTTTTTATTGAAAATGATTTCAGATTGCAAGGTCGAAGCACAAAAGACATATGTTCACTGCTTACGTTCTTCGAAGTGACAATCTTGTTAAATTCTTCGCGACTTATTTCTGTTGCATTGCCCACCGTTTGTTTGAAAACTTTCTCCAACCATTCCAAACTATCCTTATCGAAGCCGACACATGGCCTGCAGAAACATAGCAAAGAGATATTATTCATAACCAATATTTACACGAAGTAATAATGCAGCATTAAAGTCACCTTCCATCGCTGACGTTGGAAATGAACTCCATAATTTGAGAAGGCATTACGTATCCTGCATTTTCTTGGTCGATTAGTTGAAATATCTCATCTGTAATCTGTAACATAAGTATTTCTGTCTATAATTTTTCACCTGTAATTGTAGGCGGTAAAACGCGGCAGCCATCTTTAGGCGTATATTAATTGGTAGGAAAAGAATCGTCGCCGACCCGGGTTGCTCAGTGGTAAAGCAGTCGTCCGGAAAGTGGAAGATCTGGGTTCGATTACGGCAGGGGTGCACAGGGAGCCGTTTTTAGCGCCTAGCTGCGAGCAATCCGTCTGTCCCGCTACTAAGGTTTGAATCGGCGAGGAGAACCGCAGTAGTGTATGTGCATTTGGTATGACTTGAACCCAGTCATATATACTTACGCTACGAGCCTACGAGCACGCACGTACATTACTGTAGTTCTCCTCACCGATTCTGACCTTAGCAACGGGACAGACGGGTTGCTTGTAGCTAGGCGCTAAAAACGGCTCCCTGCGCACCCCTGGATTACGGGCTCGGTACCCGATCAGGGCCGATTGTTTTTCTCCTGCATACTATTAGACAGGGAACGATGGGGGAAATACGGGCACCGGATAATTCCGGGTAGACTCAACGGACTGTCTCAACGGAAAGTCATGCACGTTTACAGACGTAAGTTTCGTCAAATAAATTCAACCCGTTCCTTACAATTTTTGTGGTATAGTTTTAATAGTGCCACGTATATTTAAACAGTGGAAACCAGTATGTAAATTTATTCAAGCACAGTGCATACCCTAAGGATAATTACGTAATAGTTTTCAATGAGTCTGTACAGGATATACGACTACTACTGAGAGAAAATTGAAGGGGTGAAGTATCACTGATTAGTAAATCACCATAATAAGACAGAAATCAACAATAACGATGAAGTGGTTGAGGCTATAAGCGTTTAAACATATGTATGCCAAAAAGCAGGCAACTGGCGTGAAGCGGTGCACGCGGGACATGTTAGACCAAGGGTCGGGCAGAGGTGATCATAGCCACTGTCGCACAGAGCTCTGCAACGGGCGGGTATATTGCGGGTCAACCCGCCCGTTACCCGACCGTCTTTCAATTGACCCGATCCGCTCGTTCCCGCGGCGATAAATCGGGTCAGCGTTGATTTCTATCCGGCCGACGCACCCAAGACACCCCAAACACCTGAACACCCGAGAAAACTCAAACTGTTACAATATCGATTTCGGTTCTCCAAATGGTTATGAAGAACCTTTATTCTGAATAACTGTTATGAAGAACCGAAAATGTCCCACTATTATCTGTTTCGGTTACGGTTCCTATTTCCCTCCTCATATCGGTTCCATAACCGTTATTTTTTCGGTTCTATATCGGTTCCGAAACGGTTCTAGAATCAATTCTTGCATCGACTTTTCCCTAACTGATATCATTAATTATTATTGTAGCTACAGATTACTGTATATGTGCATATGTTTTACAAAGTCCTTATAGAAAAACGATAAATATTTATACATATTATTGATTTCTAATAAAGCGTTTAAATAAATAAATCAACTATATATTTTTTACATTCACACACACTATATTATTCAGAATAAGAAGTTAAAAGTTTCTTCTGTTTCCATAAAGATTTTGTACAAAATAGGCACATATACAGCAATCTGCAGCTACAATAATTAATGATATCAATTAGGGAAAAGTCGATACAAGAATTGATTCTGGAACCGTTTCGGAACCGATATAGAATCGAAAAAATAACGGTTATGGAACCGATATAAGGAGGGGAATAGGAACCGTAACCGAAACAGATAATAGTGGGAAATTTCGGTTCTTCATAACAGTTATTTGGAATAAAGGTTCTCCATAATCGTTTTAATCAGAACCTTTATATAACAGTTTTAAACAGTTATTTTCGGAACCGTTTCGAGCCCTGTTCGAGACTCCCGGGACTCCCGAACGCCGAAGACGGCCGAAACGCCCGAAGCAGTCACCAGTCATGAAGTCACCACGCGTATCGGACACGCACTTGCCCACACTGTTACTCGCTCTTACTCCAGACTGGTGACTGTTCGAGCGCCTCGGGCGGATAGAAATCAACGCTGACTCGGCTCATCCACCGCGAGTACGGGCGGGTCGGATAAGCGCTCGGCGGCGTCAGGCAGGTATGGGCGTGTTAGCCGCGGATATCGCGGGTTAGTGAGAGTTTGGGTCTGGGCGGTTCGGGCGCATTGAGATACAGTTGGATGACGGGCGGATCAAACCCGCCAGTTGGATGGCTCTGCTGTCGCACGAGGTCACCTACCATAGAAATGTTCCGACGAAATTTACGACAAGCGGCATGGCCACCCAGTGAGCACAACCCGCAAGTGAGTCGGAGACTGTAGGGACGCTCTCGAAAACAGAGGTGAATCTGTTCGGGAGATCGATAGCGGATGTCGACCTGCGTCCAGAGGATAGCTCACACTGTCCTTCTGGAGCCGAGGAGGAGGAGTGTTCAAAAATTCGCAGTGACTCAGCCTGTCGTCACACAGAACTGGTGCTTACACGAGAGATTGATATTGCACAAGAGCTAATGTCTGCACACGAACGTGGAATCGCACAGGAGGTATCTGGGAGAAGCGTACGGATCGTACTATCGCTCTAGGCGGTCCCTCCCAAATAACCCGTTGCGCCGGCCTGTATGTACTCGTCCGCTTATTTGTAGCAGTGAGAGAGTCGCTCGGTGCGTAATCCTCTCGCGCCCGCTCTCGGTAACCGCGGACGACCGTCGTCTTACCGAGGTACTCGCTACCATTTTGGGATCCGGGGCTTCATTCTCGAGATATTAATAGTTGAATATTAGCGGTCGAATTTCCGGGCCGCACAGGTTAAAGTCCAGTCAGCTGAGTAGTTATTAGCATACTCGATAGCACTCACACGCAGGAGGCTCACATAGATACAGACCCACGCACATAGTAGATACGACAGCGTTGGTTCATTTTCAGGATTTGAATAGACGGCAAATAAACGGCATAAAATGAACGTATAATATTATAACGGGATTAGGGGTAGGACGGTGGAGGTAACCGTATAGCCAGCTCAGGGCAGTGACCAGAGTCGCCGGTCGAAGGATCGTACGCTGGGCTGAGCTGGAGTACTGAGATTGTGACGAAGTCACGTCACGCGCCGCGCGAGCGCCCGGCGGCGGGACAATAGGCCAAGTTTGTGCCTAAGCCCCTAGACTGTACTCGCGGGCAAAGTTTTACCGCGGTAACAATATAAAGGCCGCGGCGAGCGTAATCAGGAGCTCTCTACAGTGCATAGTCGCTTTACAGCTTTTGGACCATATGACTGACAAGGGAAGATCCCGAACCCGAAAATTCAAAAAATTCTGAAACTTTGTAGATATGTAGAGGATTTCCTTTTGATTACAACGAAATTTTTTTTGCTGCCCAAAATCACTGTAAGGGGGTGAAATTAACCCCTGAAGATTCGGCTATTTTTCGATTTTATTTTGTAACACACAATCTGTAAGAGATAGAAATAAAGTTTCAAGACAAAAGTTACTTCTTTTAATTAGATCTATTAAATCGTAAAGGTTTTATCAATTGTTTAAACATTTAGAAAAAAGTTATAAACAAAATATGAATGTTTTCTAAAATTCGGGTTTTCACGTGAAATCTGAACTGGATGTTTAAATAATTCTGAAACAGCATAATCCATATTTTTTTTCCATACAATTTCAACTATTGTTGTATCGCGGAACTGTGCTCCGCGACAATCGAAAAACTTTTGGATCCCATTATAACGTACCTTAAGCTGCACGATGAGCAATGTTTTTCTAACTTTTATTAGGAAATAATACGCGACGCGTAGTAAGAAAGTAATATAATTTATATACTTTTGTCTCCAATTACACATGGGGAAATTATATCAGGTGGAAATAGAGGAGAAGAAGGGAACTGTTAGATATAACTTATCCTTATTAGAACTTTTTATTTTTAACATAATTATCGAACTTTTCTCTTATTTGCTTACCAAACAAGCGAGACAATGCAGGCGTTCAATAAGCGATTTAAGTATAGTTAGGTAACCTTGAAAACACTTGTGTGATGTGAATATATACCTACTTTTGTCTCCCATCAAAGTATTATCTCATGTCTATTGTTCTCTCGAGCATTAATAATGAGAATACATATATTAGTATTCTTATCGGATGATACATAATTTGCAAGAAAAATAAAGATGATCAATTTTAGTAAGACATATCACTGTCAAAACATGTTTTCTTCAGACGTGATAAAGTAAGATACATACACATATGCCATATGTATACGTATAAGATAGGTATTATCAGTTCTATAGGTTTGTCCTGACGACAAAAGTAATAAATGCTTCGGCTCGTTATTATTGTCAGTAGTATCGAAGGCATTTGAAGAGTAAAGACTCATTAACAATAAGAAATACTAGTTAATTGTAGTTTAAGTATAGATGTTAACAGTAAATGTACGTTGATTCTGTGTAACAAACATGTAGTGTTGAAAATGGTTCCCATACATCCTGCAAATGTAATTCGTTTACTTATGACAACATTCCTAATTGAGAATAATAATGAGACGCCTATTAATAATAGAGAAATGGAGTTACACGACATAATAAAAGACATGCTTATTAAATTGCAAGAAGACACATCATTTTCAATGGAAGCTGATGTTACATTAGAATTTTTGGAACCGTTTAGACCACATTCTGTAGAATTTGTGGATGATATATATGTACCTACACGCGAAGAACTTTTAGAACCGATAGAGTTCGAAGAAGAGCAGTGTATACCAGAAGAAGGAGGTATTGTGACTGTTGGGGGTTTGAATACCGCGCGCTGCGATGTCAGCGCCGCCCCGGACGTAACAAGCAGCGACAGGAATGCGAGACGCCTCACACCACGTACACTCCTCGTGTTATAATAAAGTAGTAGTTATTGCTTAAGCAGGATTTATTTATTCACTAACTATTCCGCCACCGATCCTAACAGTGACTTTAGAATATAAAACAGAGGCTGTTGCATTTTGGAAAAGTGGTAAGAAGAGACGGCTTTCTTTACAATCTGTCCAACATAAATTTCGAAAAGTTTCATCCGTATATCAATTGTATAGGTGAGTGGTAAAGGATGTACTGTTATGTTAAGGTGCTTCGTATCTATTTGTTTCATATCTATGCAAAATTGCCTTGTTTTCATTAGATGGGAAGAAACGGTGAACAGGGGAGGGACACGTCAGGAAAAATTGTTACAAATTTCTGAATATGTGTATAATAAGTTTGTTGACGGGATTGAAACTCATGCCATTATTCATGATTTGGACCTTCGAAGATGGACCTTACAAGCTAATGAAGAGACAGGGTTGGAAAATTTTAAACCATCTCGACATTGGATCTGGAAATTCAAGAGAACGTATAAAATAGATTCAAGAAAAGTGAACAAATTTATTACCAGATCATACGGTACAGATACCACGCAATTAAATGAAATTGCTTCGACTTTTGTGAATAATGTAAAACCTCGTATTAGAGATATCGGAACAAGCAATACATTCAATGCTGATGAAAGCGGATTCAATCCAGAATTATATTCAAAAGTGTTACAGCACTCGTACAATCTATATCCGCTACTACACATAGCTGTACTATATTCCCCACAATATCAACTTCTGGGAAACTACTCTCTCCGCTATTTATTGTTCTGCAGGAAAAGGATGGTAATTTTGGTCCACGTGTACAACAATCTTTGTTGCGACCGTGGAATGTTTATATACAGGCGTCCACATCTGGAAAGTTAACAGGTGAACTGGTTATGGAATGGTTAACAAACGTATATCTACCACATGCGGGATCTCGAAGCGTTTTGTTATTGGATTCGTGGACTGGTCACTGTCCATCTACATTACGAAACGGTATACCAGCTAATCAACACGTGGAAATATTCGCAATACCGAAAAAAAACTACAGGAATGATACAACCGCTTGATGTATATGGTTTCCGGATATGGAAAAGCTTTGTACGAAAATTTTCCGACCTTGTATTATTGTTTAATTACGATGTGCAGCTAAATGCAAGGAATAATGTCATTAAATTACAGTCTCTTATTCATAATTAACTTTCATCACCAAAGTATCACGATGTGTTTGCTTACGCATGGTATAAAAGTGGATATATTGTTGAGAAACCAAATCAGTTTGAAAATCCAGTAGATTTCGCTTTTTCACTACAAGATTTCATACATCCACCTCGTTGTTCCATATGCGGCAATTATGCTATCATACGATGTGCGTGGTGTAAGCAATATTTATGTTTTCAACATTTTTTTGAAGAGTTTCATCACCATGAAGAATAATTCATAATCATGCAAGTGTTTTCAAGGTTACCTAACTATACTTAAATCGCTTATTAAACGCCTGCATTGTCTCGCTTGTTTGGTAAGCAAATAAGAGAAAAGTTCGATAATTATGTTAAAAATAAAAAGTTCTAATAAGGATAAGTTATATCTAACAGTTCCCTTCTTCTCCTCTATTTCCACCTGATATAATTTCCCCCTGTGTAATTGGAGACAAAAGTATATAAATTATTGTCACGTCCCGGGTGGAGAGTTTGCGGACGATGACTGTGGGGGTACATTCAGGCGCGACTCTTGCATCCAGCACTCTGAGGATTGGGCGGGAGGTCAGGCGAGAATGTGTAATTCTGCACTCTGAGGGTTGATGGGAGGTCAGGCGAGAATGTGTAATTCTGCACTCTGAGGGTTGATGGGAGGTCAGGCGAGAATGTGTAATTCTGCACTCTGAGGGTTGATGGGAGGTCAAGCGAGAATGTGAAATTCTGCACTCTGATCGTTGTGGGAAGTCAGGCGAGAATGTGAAATTCTGCACTCTGAGGGTTGATGGAGGTCAGGCGAGAATGTGTAATTCTGCACTCTGATGGTTTGATGGGAGGCAGGCGAGAATGTGAAATTCTGCACTCTGATCGTTTGAGGGAGGTCAGGCGAGAATGTGTAATTCTGCACTCTGATGGTTTGATGGGAGACAGGCGAGAATGTGAAATTCAGCACGCTAATCGACCAGGGAAGGTTTAAAAGGTAATCGCGCACTTGAGTGACACCCGTTAGACCACTTGCGGTTTGTATTTATGGCTAGCTAATTGGATTTACTGCTGCAGTAATATAAAAAGGTCATTCGTAATAATTCCGCGAAATTCGTCTAGCCGTATGGCTTGTGCGAGACCTATACGAAAGTAAGCCTTGTAAACACTATAAGAAGTCCCGGCGTTCGCGAATCGGAATCAGCTGTAGCACTAGCTAGTTACGTTTCTGAGGTTTCGCGGCCCGGAAGATCGTCACAATAACTCGAAACGTTGTTTTAGAGTTAAGAGCGTTATTTATTCTAAAGCACTGTTCGATTATTATAATAATGCGTTAGACGTTTAGCATTGGCACATAAACATGTATATAACGATAAGTAGTAAAATATGAACATGAGATACTTTAGACGAGCAATAAGTATTAGTAACTATTATATAAAGCGATAATTATTGGCAATGAACACAATATAAGCGATAAGTAGGCAAAATAACAATATAAAGCGATAAGAACTAGGCAAAATAATAATATAAATCGATAAGCTTTTGCAATAAAGAGTGCAATAGAGAAGTATAAAGATGGTGATATGCTTTAGTAATATAATTATAGATCGGCACTTACAGTGGCTGTCGTGTGGGTATTGAAGCACTGAAGTTACTTAACTAAGTTTAGCAGAACAGAATTATTATAGTTTTACTCTTAGGAAACAATATATATACGTAATTGAATCTTTCTATGTCTCTTTGAAGAACAATACTCTAAGACTCCTTGAAGAAATATGCTAATGAGGCCTCTGAGGTCCTGGTATTTATATGTTTTCCTGGAGTGGTGCGGGGGTACGCGCAGTAAGGACCTTGACACATTTAGAGAAATAAGTCGTAGTATGACTTCCGGGGTTTTTACAGGATTTGGTCCTTAGACTGTTTTTAGTACGCAAAATTTCGTCGCAATTAGGCTTCCGGGGTATTTATGGCTGTGAACGGAGATGCTCAACCCATCGAATGGATTTTGGGCGTTTTAATAGGAAAAGGGTTAGAATGGCTTGTACTCGGTGAGTCGTAAAGAGGGGAGTGAGACGTGATCTCGATTAAGAGGGTTTTGGAACGAAGGACTTGTTTGAATTCAAGTATGAAGGAGGGATTGGTGCCTCGTAGGGCGAATAGGCGAAGGGGGTTTCGTACCGAACATCTGGAGATGGGGACCGCTAAGGTACATCGTCCCGATGATCGGCGATTGGGGAAAAGGGGTAAGAGTTGAGGTTGCGGGATTCGTTGTCGGAGTTGTGGAGTGAATTATGGGGAGAGTCGAATTAACCGCGCGCGAAAATTAGTGGGACGTCACATTATATTACTTTCTTACTACGCGTCGCGTATTATTTCCTAATAAAAGTTAGAAAAACATTGCTCGTCGTGCAGCTTAAAGGCAAGGTCCCACTAGTGCAACTGCGCGCCGCGCACGACGTTTTCGTCCACTTGAAAAGGTCTAATTTATGAGACCGCGCGCACGAAATGGGCCGACGCTCTGCCAGGCGCGCACGTGAATGCTTGGCGCGCACGTTGAAGACAATGGAAATACTAGCCTCCTTTTCTACATCTTGGTTTCTTTATCTAAATAAAGCTAACGACGGCGGTTATGCCAGTAGCCGAAACAATGCCTTCACACTTCATACTACTTGAAATGTTTGAAGGGGTTTACTACGTCTCGGTCACAGATTGCTGGAAAGTGTGTTTCAAATAAAATTATGGTATTCTGTATTCCCGGCGTCCTGTTTGTTTTTATTCTCACACGATATGAGATTGAGGGTAGAGGGGAGATTATATCATAACCAATTGGATCAGCATTCCTCTCAGACGCGAACTTTCTACCCCTGCACAGGAAATACACGTGTATCATTTCCTCTGATTAATTCGTATTTCTGAAATGGGTAGGCAAGTATATCCTGGTATGTGTACTTAGTCCCGAAATATCTGGCTTATAGAGGATGTCATAAATGCTGTTACTTTATTGCATACTGAAACATTTGTTTTTAAGTAATTAGGTACCTACATTTAGTTTACCTGAAGGTACTAACAATGGTTTATGACTTAGAAAATGATTCAAATTTGACTTCCGTACATCCACAAATGTCGAGATGCAATGCGATAGGAAACGGAATTACAGTTAACACATTTACTGCCGAGGCGGTCACCGGCGGTGAACGCTTTGATAGTAAGTAGATACATAATGTCATTACGAGTAATCTGAAATAGTAAATGCACCATTCTACTATTAAATAGTTTACTTTTTTAGGCGTATGAATAGCCTCTGGCGTGAACGAATGAACATAGAAGTCACGGTAAAATGATATTTTTACACCTAAGTAGCATTTTCTTGCAGGATGAATCAAAGCAATAACTTAATTGTTTTTGAGAAATAGAATAATTTGAAAGTGATAAAGATGGACAACTATAATTCAGTGTCACATATCTGCATATATAGTGTATTACAATTATGATGTATCTAGAAACAAGTATACCTATCGCAGCAGTATAATTGTTGCTATTTACAGTAATAATTTTCATGTCATTGCTTACTTTAATATATAAACTAAATAGTATACCATAAACACACGTATGCAAGTGATATGTAGGAGTAAAGAGTACATTTGCGTTGAAAAACACACATTTTTTCAGTCTTTTCGACAATGCGCGGCGTGCATTCGCGTGCGCGCGTGGCAGAGAAATCCCGGCATAGCGCGCACACGAACGCTTTCGACGCGCGGGTCGTCGTAAAAGTCGACCCTTTCAAGTGCTCCAAACTCCTCGAAAATCCGAGAAACTCGTAAATCTGACCCGTGCGCGGCGCGCAGTTGCACCAGTGGGAACGTCTTTCTGCAACAAATCGGCCTTGCGCGTCGAAAACAACGTGCGCGGCGCGCGGTTGCACTAGTGGGACCCTGCCTTAAGGTACGTTACAATAGGATCCAAAAGTTTTTCGATTGTCGCGGAGCACAGTTCCGCGATACAACAATAGTTGAAATTGTATGGAAAAAAAATATGGATTATGCTGTTTCATAATTATTTAAACATCCAGTTCAGATTTCACGTGAAAACCCGAATTTTAGAAAACATTATTCATATTTTTGTTTATAACTTTTTTCTAATTGTTTAAACAATTGATAAAACCTTTACGATTTGATAGATCTAATTAAAAGAAGTGAGTTTTGTCTTGAAACTTTATTTCTATCTCTTACAGGTTGTGTGTTACAAAATAAAATCGAAAAATAGTCGAATCTTCAGGGGTTAATTTCACCCCCTTACAGTGATTTTTGGCAGCAAAAAAAAATTGCGTTGTAATCAGAAGGAAATCCCCTACATATCCACAAAGTTTCAGAATTTTTTCAATTTTCGGATTCGGGATCTTCTCTTGTGAGGCACTCGTTTTACTTCCTGAGGTGTGCCAGTGTCGGCCATAGCCACTATTGCGCCATTACTAGCCTCCGCACAGTGGTCTGTCTAATAATAATCTAGCGGGAAAAAAGTCGCAGGTCGTACATAAATCATCAGTTAGGTGAAAATGTTTATTATTTGTTTGAAAAACACCATCCACATTATTTACCACCCTTAAAACTTTCACTTCAGCCTCCGAGGGTTTTTTAAAACCAAAATTGGTATTCTGGGGTTTCTGAAAATATAGAAAGCGCATGTGAACAGTATTTTGTAGAGAAAATTTTTTTTACAACCACGTTATTTAGAATGAATTACAGATTTTAGCTCCTGACATCACTATTTTTGAAGATAGAATTATTTTAATTATGTATAAAAATTATGTAGAGTTGCAAATATTTGCAGCTATAACTTGTGAATATGCACTCTATAAAGCAAGTAGAACAAAACAGCCCACAAAATTACAGGTTCCATAAGGTTCCTGGATCTCCAGAGTTTTTCCAACGAAAGCTATTGAAAAATTCCATCATTTTTATGATTATATTTTAATTCTGTTCGTTGGAAATTAAAATACTCATGGCTGATTTACTACATACTTGTACCACTGCAATCGATTATTCAAAATACTAGCAATTTAAATCGCGATATAATTGAGCACTTTTGATATATAGCTGATACTGACGCATTCTAACAATTCGTTACTAAGCAGCTACTAAGTTTTATGAAATTTTTATAAAGTTGCATACCATATCATTCCGATATCTCTGACTCAGTAGCTTGTGGTATGACCAAGATTCATTCATTTTGGATGGTCATGATTTTCGACTTTTGTCCCGCTAGACCATCAATAAGACGAACCACTGTGCTCCGTCCGAAATAGGCCGAGAGAAATCTTGCGCCTTATCTAAGCCAGAGAGGTGTCTCCGCACCCCTTAGGCTAAAGCCCTATTGCACACCGGCTCTCTATAATACGACTCCCGAACGGACGCGCTTTGTAGGCCATCCCCGGCACAACGTGCCACAACTCCACATCCTACATTCCCAAGCTCGCCGAAATCGCCGCCGCCATAAGCGCTCGAGTAGGAGCCTCGTAGCTCCGCCTTCGCGACCGGACGCGCTCACTGGGCACCTGCAAATCTACACCAGGACTAAAAATAAACGTTGTTACTTGTTTATCCACTCATTCATTCGCCGAACCCGGCCAACCGACTGAGTTGGCAATCACATCCCTTCTCCGTCCCACCGGCAGCCATCTCCGGAGACGGTTACAAGATCTATTGATCGCTATGTACAATGTATCCTGGCCAGGTCTTTGCTGGTTAACAGTGTGATTGGATGTTTTTAAGCTATGCCTTAGCCTATGTCTTAGCCTACAGCCGGGTTGCGACGCGGTCGCGAGCCCGATGATCCGATGTGAATCGGCGGTGGGGGAAGGATACAGGGATGGTTATCGTTTCGGTGCCCTGGCGGTTATCTCAACCAATGGCCGTGACCGGGAAGCCTGGGGCCGATTCACCCAGTGAATATAATCCGCGAGTGAGACGGAGGCTGTAGGATGTCCTCCGGGGCAGAAAAGTCCTCTATCTGTAAGATTGATTGCGGATATCGACTTGCGTCCAGAGGGTGGCGAACTCGCAGTCATCGGGGGGCCGTGGATGCATCTTTACTACACCAACAAATTACGTTAGATTAATGCATAGTTGATTTTTTCTTCTTTTTTTTCTTTCATTTTGTCGCGCAATGGGCGAGATTCAGCAAAATGCTGTTTTAAAATCCTACCCTATTACTCATAAATAACTAACAAATACCTTACAAATTCGTATTCTTTATGTGCAACGAAGCTTCTTGCCTGAAATTTCTTTCTGTGCTGATAGACCTCAGGCAATGAATTATAATAATGCGTGGTCGCGAATGCACCCCGGAATTTCGATCACTGGTGGGAGTGAGTTGCCAGTTTAGTGGTTTGTCTTGTGATAGATGTTTGGGTCTGATGCCTTTGCAGATTTGTGGCTAGCAATCGTCTAAGATAATTGAGATGCCGTCTTCGGAATCTCAAAAGTACGCAAAGATACACCTCGAATAGATCAAGAGATCTTTGGGAGAATCACTACCGGTCAGACGTATCGCGCGGGGCGGTCTCTCTCGGTCGCACCGCCGCGCCGGCTGATATATAGCGCCACGTTAACTTCACCAGCACGAGCACCGCTCGGCACGTGGTGCACTGGCGGAAATGTCCGAAAACCTGGCTAAAAGTCCAAATACAAAGATTTTAATTTACCAAATCTAATTAGTGCAATTCGTTTATAACCTATCTGTGCACTATTTCCTGTTAATTAAAATTTTTTAACTGCAGCCCTTTTGAAGATATATCAGTTCAAAGTTGACGATCGAAATTTCACACGCTACTTAAAGATTTATTTTCAGATTATCCAGTATACCTATCAAAGTGAGTAGTGTATATTATGATGTAGGATTACATGCACTACTTTTGTTTTAAATGCGGACTCTCTGAAAGCTGTTATAAATGAGTATTGACAACATATACATTTTTTGTCTATTGTTAAGCAAAAAGTTGATAATGCCGCGAGATGCCGCACCGTTCTTTTTTGTAAATTGAAACTCAAGGTATGCATAATAAGGCGCCGTTGCAGAATTTTGCCACTTTTTGCCATTTTGGCAAATATCAGCGTTTATGTACACACTGACACGAGTATAATTTCCGCTCAGTTCAGTCTTTACATATCCGCGAGTGGTACTATTTGTTTTAATGTTTTAAAAGGGATCCCTTTTAGTTAATATACAATTCCAGTGTTAATTTTTTATTTTCCAATTCCTTGTATGCGCATAACTGTAGTTCTCCGTTTTGTTTTACATGCTTATTCAACGCGCAACGTACTTAGGATCCGGCTGGTTCGTCTATCGGCTTTGTGATAATGCACACAATTGTGGAAGATTCTAGAATTCTGTGGCATAATTTACAAAAGATTATCGATATTCCGCACCACGGTATAGGAAATTTCGACTCGTTGGAATATTAACTACGCTGCTCCCAGGTAAGGTCATAAAATGGAATCCAAGGAATCGCCAGCGTATGCACCCTCGCGAGTAACGGAGATGCGAATGGTCGGAAAAAATCGGTAGGTAGGTATACAGCGACCATGTTGTCAAATGACCACATTGACTAGCATTTTAAGGAACCTTGGTTTTACCACTACAGGGAAAATCAAATTCTCACGCCTACATACGTCCATCACAAAGGGCCACAAGTCAGTCTTGCGATAATCTCCGCAGCAATTATTAACGCGTGGTTGGTGTTCAAATATTTTGTAGTGTGTTTTAAAATAAATGGGTATGGAACCAATTGCTGGAAGCTCTCAAGCTACTTATGTCTCATTTAGTAGAAATGAGCTAGTGATCATGTTAAGAAACTGTACGTCTAGAAATTATAAAACAAAATGTGAACATCTTCTCGAAGAATTAAGAAAAGCCACGAGTGGTTGCGAATTTTCCAAAGAAACCAAAAAAGCTTTGATTGACTTCATATCAAAATTTAAAAATAAGTCGACTGCCATAATTGACCTGGCACAATTGAATTTCCCATTAGTGCAATTCATAGTACAAGGGGAAGACCACCAACTAATTTCTCTACATCAAGTGAAAGGTCAAAGAGAAGAAAAACAGAAGAACTTCGATCGTAGTTTACTCCAGAAGAGATGAATTACAGTGCTCAAATGGAATTCCGGAAGAAGCGTAACGTGCATGCTGCCACTGTCATAAGAGATATTGTGTTTTCCACGCCGAAACGAGCTTCAAAATACAGAGAAGCATATAAGAAAGCAAGTGATGCTGTTCAAACATATTCACATGATGAAGCTTTATCATTAACAGTAGACGCAAAATTAATAAAATTTCTGTTGGTAATTTATGTTTCCCGGGCAAATCGTCAGCACATAACTCTATTCATCAATAGATGGCGCAAACTTTACGCGGCCCATGTATAGATATTTTTCCTTTTTGATCATAGACCAGATAAGTCTCTTCTAAATAAACGTGATATGTGCGCGTTTTTAGAATCGTTGCTTTCTAATTATCACTTCTGTTATAATTTCTGTGTGTTTCAAATAAACCGATTCAGACTATTTCCCATCAGATTATGAGACTTAAGCGCTGATGCGTCGGTGTGTGAATACACGTGGCGGTTTGAGGTTAGGAGGAATAGCAGTGGACTCACAAATGAAAATTGTAACCGAACGTTATTTTCAAAGACAGTGACGTATCAGTCGTGAAGTAAAAAATAGAATGGCAGACGAGTTTTCTAAGAGACATTCGAGTGAATAAGCTCACGAAGACAACATATGGCCGTTGGAAAATCGAAATTCGTGACGTGCTCGAGAATTATCGAATTTGGGAAATTGGAGTTGGAAAAGTACCGAAGCCAAGTGAAGTGAAAAATCAGGGAGGCGGCGTTACAAACTCGAAAGAGATCGATGACTGGAAAGCAAAGGATAGCAAGGCACGTTCTATCATTCGATCAACCTTGGACGACACAACGTTTGATCAGGTCTGCGACTGCGAGACGTCAAAGGACATTATGGAAAGGATCAAGGCGTTTTGTGAACCGAAAACGCTAAATGTTCTACTGGAGTTGCTACATGAGTTTTTCACATATTCATGGAAATCAGACGATACAGTTGGTACGTTTATGGCAGGACTGAAGGTCATTGCGCGTAGAATCGAAGCCTTGGAATCGGAAGATTTTGGCAATAAGCTTAATGAAAAACTATTGATGGCAAAGATTCTTGGATCTTTACCGAAAGATTTCGACAGTTCTGTGATAAGTTGGTCATTTTTATCGGACGGAACAGCACTCGAGCCGTTTCTTGAAAAGCTTGCTAATGGTGAAAGAAGCATCGGAGGTCATCTGGATGATGTGTTAGAACTGTTTAAGCTGCAGTCGAAATCATCAAATGATCAATCAATGAAGGCAGTTAAGAAAAAGTTCAAAACCAAGTGCCACAAGTGTGGCAAAATTGGACATACGAAGTGAGATTGTTGGTCGAAATCAGAGAAATCCGAAAGATTTGAGTCACGGAAAGAATCAAAAGAATCCAAGGATATAAAAAGTGGCGACGGATTATCGACATTGTCCGCATTTGAATTGAGACATACTGGATGTGTGTTCACCTTAGTGGTAATATTGAATGGTTCTTGTCACTGCGGAAGCTTTATTCACCGCTTGTATTGAATATTGCTAATGGTAAAACACTGAAAGCAACCCATGTTGGTGACATCAAAATTGAAAAATCAATTAATGGCAAGATGTGAGAAAACCGGACATGGGAATCCGTATACTACTGTGAAGTCATGAGTGGTGAATCGCTCTTCTTAACGACATTTATGGAAAAGATGAAAGGCTATGGTTTTTACCATGGAAATGGAATTATGAAACTGATGGATGGAAAGAAAACAATACCTGGTGGTAGAAGACTTGACAACCAGTATGTACCTTTCATTCATGTTGTGACACCATCAGTCTCAGTGAGGATTACCCGATCAATTGCATTGTGGCATCAGCGTCTTGGTCATGTCAGTGACAACGTGATACGAGCAATGGCAAGAAATGATTTTGCTGATGGTCTTGAAGTAATTATAACGAAAAGGGACGACTGTGACTCATGTCATTTGGGAAAGCAGACAATCAGTCCCCATACCACTCGCGAAAGGCGTGAGTGTTTACCTGGACAGCGTTTTCATTCGGATGTCTGTCATGTTGGAGTGACATCGTGGAACAGATGCAGGTATTTTCTGACATTGAAGGACGAAGCATCTGGGTATCGCAGAGTCTTCTTCATGAAATCAAAAGAGGAAGTATCCAGCATTCTGAAGCAGTTCTTCTTGGAAGCAGAATAAGAGACCGGAAGAAAGGTGATTTCGTTAAGAACTAACAATGGAACAGAATATGTAAACGAAAAGGTGAGGAAAGTTCTCAGGTCAGTGAACGTTACTCACGAGTTGTCGCCCCCTAACGTAGAACAGTGTAACGGTATGGCTGAAAGAGAAAATCGTACGCTGTGCGATACTGCTCGATCAATGTTATTTAAGGGGGTAGACACGTCACGCGACCTGGCCGATTTGGCAGGTCGGTATTACAGCAGGTTTTTTCTGCACAGAAATGGTAATACCCATAGATACGCGGCTGCCTGGTGCACGCGAGAGGGAGCTGTTTGCTATTTCCGTATTCTATTCTGAATAAGGAAAGAAATTCTCAGCTGTTGCGTTGTACTTGTAAATATTTAAACGGAAGGTCTGCTGGTAGAGCAAACGTAGAAAATTCATTGTATATTTTAATTATTTAAAATGTGATTATGCTACAATATGGTACGTTGGCAGTAAGGAATTATAAGTGAAAAGGAAAAATAGATAAGGGGATGTCCCCAGAAAATGAAGTTCCTTAGCATATTTTAATTAGCAAAACACTGAAGCAGAACCTGAAAGTTATATACATATTATAAGATAATTAAACGTCCTATGCAGAAAGAAGTTATTGAACAAACATTATATATAAAATTGTGTTGGATGTTGAATTGGACTAGTGAAAATGCGTAGGCTGGATGCGCGTGATTATCTATATGGTCCCCTCTTCGAAGTGACAGAAAATATAACGTATGTGCTATACCCGATTTCCTAAAGATACTGTTGCAGCGTAATAATAATGTTTCGGAAGGATGATAAAAAGTTCACAAATGTATTGTAAAAGAACGAAATAGCCGCGCAACATTTATGGTTATATAGCATATACATAGGTTTTATTTTCTGCCTCTTCGAGGAGGAGACCACATAATAATCACGCGCATCCAGCCTGCGCCCGGTCGGCGTCATGGAAGAGGAACCTCCTCCACGTTGCATTTCTGGTAGATGGGTTTCTGGCATTCTCTCGATTAAATTGACAGACAATAATTTAAATCGAACTATTTTTAACGAAATAGACTTTCAATTCTGCAAAAAAATTTCACGTAATTTCCTTAATTATGGTCCGAATAATATCATTTTTGGGGCCAATTCGATTGAGAAAACGCAAGGAATCGATTGACGTCCCTTTCAAAAAGATCTGATTAGAAATTGCAGAACTTCAGATTCGTCACGGCTTAGTGTGCAACATTGTATAGTCCTGCTGGTTTCGAGCGTCGAAGTCCACGAAACTCAGCGAGACACATGATTGTTGGTGAGCATCGCGGTTGACGACTCTAGCTAGAGAATCACCCCGTATAAATGCTAAGAAACGATAGTGTGAAGTAGCGTGCGTTTCAATTGCACATTGGCACTATCGTAGAATCTAGGACCTAGAATATTAGCTCCGTATTACGATGTTCTTCACCAGAGCACTGCACTAATGAATTAAAAAATAAATGAATGGGTCAATTAGTTAAAATTAATGAACTCTGCATGATTTTAATGCCGCCTAATTTAATTGCACTTACAAACTGAATTACTAGTTGTAATTAAAAGAATACTTTTTAACGTGCAATATGAGGCTGCGCACGCAAATGGTTGGGCTCGGATTATCGGGAAAGACCTACTCACCCCACCGTTTTGCTTTCTCGCTACGAGCGAGGACCTTCGGGCCCCACTAGACCACTCGTTGACAGCTGAGAGCAATAAAACCAACGGGCCAGATAAAATGTTCATGTTTTTGATAACTGTTGATGAAAGTATTACCAATGAAGTTTTTAGGGTTTCTCGATGAAAATGATGCCAAACATGGAGCAATTCGGTCCATTTTCAGTGAACGTAGTGTGCGTCCTAATCATGTATTCGTAAGAAAAAATAGACCGAATTGCTTCGCGTCTCGACTCATTTTCGTGGACATAAACTCACCAATCCATCGATGGTAACACTCTTATCAAGGTGTAATGAGGAATATGAACATTTTCGTATTCAGTACTGGATGACTCAAGTCGCCGTCTCTCGCTGGTGCGTTATTTCACTCGCACTCGGTTTACGTCGTTCAATCTCCTTGTCAAGCGGTTTGGGCGAGGGCCCTGATAAATGTAAATTTATTTGGGAAACCAGAGTCTCGTCATTCGTGACACCTACTCGTGAACATATATATGTATGTACGAAAAGAAGCAATGCAATTTCCCGATGACTTGAAGCAACATTTCAATAGGTAAATGCGTGAAACTCTGAGATCAGGAATTCCCAACCAAGTGATGCATATGTAAGAACTGATGAAATTCAATAATAGTTCGTCGTCTAAATTTTACGATTAAAGTATTTATTTGACGTGAATATAAAGTTTGTCAGAAAAGTCTTTTTCGATTTGAGTTCTATAGAAGGCTGACTTTCCTTCGCCATGGAAAGTCTCCTCTTGTCCTTCGTGCTGGCAATCATGCGACATCGCTGAGTTTCGTGGGTTTCGACGCTCGAAACCAGCGGGGCCATACAATGTTGCGCACTAAGCAGTGACAAATCTGCAGTTCTGCGTTTATAATCAGATCTTTCCAAAAGTGACGTCAATCGATCCCTCATGTTTTCTCGATCAAATTGGCCCCAAAAATGATATTATTCGAACCATAATCAAGGAAATTACGTGACAATTTGTTTGCAGAATTGAAAGCCCATTTCGTTAAAAATAGTCAGATTTAAATTATTTTCTGGCAATTTAATCGGGAGAATGCCAGGAATCCATTTGTGTCACTTTCATATTGATGCGATGAAAAATAAACGAATTCTGTTTCTATATAATCGATGACACATCGCCGAGCAACGGCGATTTCGCGCGGCTCGGGCCATAAAGGTTCTCGTCGGTTATTCGAGCTTCTAAGATCGTATTCAGATAGGGCAGATGCGGCCAGACCGGGCCATTTGGGAGCACGGTCTCCATGATGTTTACCATAGCCGCGTAGAAGGGGAGCTCGAAAGCCAATGGTAACGTGGGCGCGCCACGGATAAGGAAAACTGTAAGTGTGTAGGTAGCAGCGTGCGGCGCAGGTTCGTACCCGTAGGATAGGTTTGAATGACTGAGTTCCTTGGAGGGCCCCAGTGTTTGCTGCCAGAGTTACTCTGGCTAGCAGTTTTTTAGTTACAGTTAATTTTTTTACTTGCAAGTGTTAATGAAACTGTGTTATTTTTTGCACTGTACTCTATATCTCATTTTGTATAAATTTTTATTTAAATCAGTTCGTTTAATTTCTCCATTTTGTTCATTTCAAAATTATGTACACATATATCGATAAAAGTAATGAGACTTTCAAGAACGCAGTCGGATACATACATTGAGAAGGATAATTGTCAATTACATAAATACACAAAACGTTCGTAATTGTTGTGGTTCTCCACAAACCGATACTTATAACTAACAATAGGTACTTAGCTAATAAATATTTACACTTAAGGAATTCATTTTAATTCCACTAACTACTAAAAATGCGTACATATTTATACACGTGCAGGCAACCACACAATTGCACACATCGATACGTATAAGTGAAAATAGTTAACTAACACATATTTTCACTAATTTGAAAACAATGTAATTAATTTACATTGGGATAACCACTCTACCCTATACATACAATTAGTAGCGTTACGTCAGTCGAAGTAGTGATTATGTTTTTTATCTTAGTCCGCGGTGCCGCGTTTGCATTACTAAATTTGTTAAATTTGGGACAATTGTCTGACACGAACTCAGAATTAACGAATTTTTGAGATTTTCATTAGTCATTGTTGTTCTCCTTGTCGATTTCGTTATTTTCATAATAGAAAAAAATTGCTCGCATATATACGTAGATCCAAACATGGCCAATATAGACGCATAACACTTATGCAAGTGTGGAAACCTACATTGCGGAATGTTTTTGTAAAATTCGATTATATTATTTTCTTCGTTAAATTTTCTCTCCAATACTTGGTCTATCTTGAAATTCATTAATTCCAATTGTAAATTTTCTGGAACTTTTGTGATATCTACCGAGAACGGTGATGTTACTATATCAAAATATTCATCTAATTTATATAGATCTTGAAATCTGGATGAAAAATCTTCTCGTAAATCTTGTACTATTTTTTTATATCTATTTCGATCAACATTTACTTCGTCTGTGAGTACAGACATCAATTTTTGAAAGTGGGAAAAATCGTTTTCTTCCAACTGTGTGCCCAATAACTCAATTTTCAATTGAAATTCGCGTATAGATTGCAAGTAATCTATTATGGTTCTACCCTTTCCTTGTAAAACTACATTTAATGTACTCAAATGATCGGTTAAGTCTGAGAAAAAAGCTAAATTGCATAACCACTTATGGTCGTGCAATTCAGGCACGTGGTGATGTACCATGTCCGTAAACAGTGACAGTTCGTTTCGAAGTTTGAAAAATCTATCTAAAAGTGTAGCTCGGCTAAGCCAACGCACCTCGGTATATAATGGCAAGTCAACATAATCACATTTTAACTCTTCGCAAAATGTGCGGAATTGTCTTCGTTTTAACCCGTTCATTCGAATATAATTCGTCGTTCGAACTACGACTGACATAACGTCCTCGAACTGGATAGGGAGAGGTGCTATAAAAGGGACACTTTTGTTTAGCGTCCATTTCTGACAATGTCATTATAGGTATTTAAAAAATAAGTACACTAATAGAAAGTGTTACAAACTCATACATTATAATAGAAACTAACAAAATCTTCGATTTTCAAATAAGTGGGAAATGTCCCTTTTACGACTAGATGGTTTTAAATGGGACATTATAAGTCATGAAAGGGACACATTAATAAAAATAAACTTGTTAAGTATTGCAATTATAATTGTGAATTTTAATGATTCAAAACAATGGAATCTAGGAAAAAATTAACTCTGTACTATAAATCATCAATATTTTTGACTATCTTCATAGAGTGTGACTTATCGTTAATGCTTTAACAGCTTTTTTTAGTTATAAAGTAATATTTTTTATAAAATTGATGTCTTACAAACTAAGTTCAACATAGTAATACCCACGAGTGATAAATATAAGTACGTATATAAAAAATCCGTAAATCACTTAAATAATAAAATAGTTTAGAATTAAATTCTACTAGAACACAAATGAGATCAATCGTACTAAAATAGGCAGATACGTTTTCATATTGCAGATTAAAGATTTTATTATTAATTTTTGACGATAATGTTTGTCGCTTTGAATAGTCACTTTGTTAATCCTTAAATTTGAAACAATACGCCATCAACTAATAATTGATAATTTAAAACAATGTCATCTATGTATCAGATGATACACTAATAATTTTACAGGAAAGTAAAATACATATAGTGTCCAGCAGCTCATGTGTATAAGAGGGACAGCCATGAAATGGTCGTCCCATTTAAGACTTGTTATGCTGTCCCATTTAAGACTATAAGTGAGTTTAATATAAAATAACCTCAAAACAAAGAAAACAATTAATTAAGCTTCCCTGTTAAGTATTTTAGATTCAGTTTGATACAGGCTATTTTAATGATACAACACTTTAACACTTAGTATGTACCTTGATCTCGAAAAACGACACAGAAAACCAACGAAATGTTTTCTTTTACTGCCGAAAAACATCAACCGCGAATTATTACTGTGGTGCAAGTGACACCGCAGTGAATTTTACGTCAAATGACCGGGCCCTATTGTTGACAATTGACATAAGCAGGAAAATAACTTGCATGTGTAATGCGTTTACAATTTTGGCAATTCGATTTGTCCCCTTTAAAACCTGTCCCTTTTATAGCACCTCTCCCCTATATCATTTTGTAGGAAACATTTTTACGAAATTTGTACACTTTTAATAAATCTGGTATAGATGACAAAACATATTTTCTTTCAGTGTTTTCTCAGAAAGTAATTCAGAATTATCCGTCTCAATGTACATATGTACTTTCACTGCGTTGTTTCTAATGAAGGGAAATAAAGCAGTGGGGTGTCTTTCACGTTTTACATTCCTATACTTTTCCTTAAGCATCGCTACAGACTAATTTTAACGTCGTCCTCCAGGGATATGAAGGTTTATAAGTTTATGTCTCGTCAGTCCAATGCTAAAGAAAGCGTCTTCTATTCAGCTAACTATTATCTGTAAACTGGGGTTTACGATACGAACGTGACTTTTAGCACTTTTTCGGGAACCGTCCACTGGAGGATCGCTGGGACCCCCAAGAATCCCAGTCGTTCAAGCCTATCGTACGGGCATGAGGTTGCACCGCACACTACTACAGTTTTCCCTATCCGTGGCGCGCCCACGTTACCATTGGCTTTCGAGCTCCCCTTCTACGCGGCTATGGTAAACATCATGGAGACCGTGCTCCCAAATGGCCCGGTCTGGCCGCATCTGAGATAGGGTAAGTGTGGGTATTACTGCGGACTTTTAAGGTAGGTTAACTTTAGAACCCTCGATACGGCGTTCAAATGAATGAAAGTTCCTCCTTCTTTTTTTAAAAGAAAGGTGGGACCTCAATAATTCTATAAAAAAATATGAGGGCGGGGTAATAAGCACAGTTAATTAAAAACACAGAGATTTGTCGACCAATGGCATTGCAGGAGTTACTGCGGACGTGCATGCATTACTGCGTGCCAGTTACTAACGAAATACCAGTTACTGCGCATGTATTATTGCGGTCTGATGTCAGCCGAAACATAACCTTAGTACAAATATCACTTGTAAATAGAAAAATTATTTAACTCTTTATTTTCTAAAATCAGCAGGAATGACTAATAAATTAAATCTTAATAATTATAATCGTGTTTATTAGGTACTATATAAAAATAAGTAATAATTGCAATGTTGTCAGGTACAAAAGTGTAAGAAATATCATTTCATGAATTATCACTAATAATACTGTGATAGTGTATCACTTTAAAACAAACTTAAAATTAAAATTAATTAAAATTACATAATTGAAAATTTTCTATACTGTTTTTTTTCAACAGTTTTGGTTCTTCAACAACATTAATTGTTTAGCTTTGTTTCTTTCTTCAATTTCCTTTACTTTTTGTTGTTGTTTAAACAGTTTTTGCCTCTCTTTTTCAATCTGTTTTTATTCTGTTAAAATTTTTTCGTTTTCTTTCTTGATTCTAATTTTCTCCTTTTCTATATTCATTTTGATTTGCTTTTCGGTTTTTAGTTTCTTTTTTAGTGTTGTCTCTTCAATCTTAATGCGTTTTTCATTCTGTTTAGTTTGTACAATCTGTTGCCACTGAATCCCAGAAACAACAGAGGGAGTTTTTACTTTAGTAACTGGAAGGTTTTTATTTTTTGGTTGTAATATATTGTCACCTGGCCAATACAAGAATTTTTTTATTGATCCAGTTGGTGACTTTAGATTGTTCAAATTTGTAATATTATGCAAGGGATTGTTTGGTAGCGATATATGACTTGATTCTCTCACTTCAAAATTTTCCTTCCTTGATCCCTTTGTGCTTGTGAGATCAAGTGGTTCTACAGAAACGCAAGTGATTGTAGTTGGATCTTCATTTGGTTTTTTCACATGTTCGTTACATTCTTTGTTACTGGGTTTCACAGACTCCACAATTGATTATTTGCAGTCTTGAGATTCACTGCAGTGTTTCAGTGGTTCCTCCCATGTTTTTTCTACCACCATACAATTGTTTTGTACAATCTCGTTATTTAAAATATTTCCATTTGAATCTAAATGTAATTCTAATATAACACAGTCTTCATCTACAGTGCAACCACTGTTGCTTGACTTAATCTGAAAAAAGCAGCGTATGCGTATTAATTTCCATACCTACCTATACAAAATTTGATTGTAAAAAGTAGATATGCATAGAAATTTTTGACATTTCATAATAAGTATTTATTTTATGTACATTCTTAAAAAAGCTTACTGTAGAAATTCGTCTTAATATTAACTAATTAATTGACTAAGTGAACTAAATATTTACATACTGGTATGTTTTCTAACTTAGTCGTAGATTCTACATTGGTATTTAATACTCTTAGGGCATTATTATTGTCATTAACTTGATTGAATTCATATCCGGTAACACTGCCATTGCCAAACTCTGATCTATTGGGCGTTGTGTCATTTTGTAGACTATCAAGGAAGTTTGATGAGTTGTCCATAAGGTGGGATAACTTGAACCATATATCAAAGAGTCCCTCATCTTTCTCTATACCTCTCCAGACAGGGCTTGTATTTAACCAGAATGATTCTACTTGACTTTCAGTTAAAAAACTTTCAAACACTTTCAAAGAGTTGTTTTCTATAGTTTAATTATCACTTTTTGGAACTGTCAATGCAGGAGGTAAATCTGGAATCCGTCTTATGACTTTACTAAAATCAATGGCATTAACATCAAAAGGGTGTAATCCAGATTTTCTAAATCCGTTTTGTAAAATAGTTTCCATATTCATACAGTTTAAGGTTCTCTTTAATAAAGGAGCAAATTGATATTTTTGTATGCCAACACAAAGTGAACTTTTACAAAATGCTTGACAACTCTTCACCCAGTGTGCTTTTAAAGTCCGGAAAAAAGACACATCTAAGGGCTGCATAATGTGCGTAGCATTTGGATGCAAGGCTATAAGTACTATGTTATGCTCTGAGCAGAATCTGCTTAAGTACAATGTCATGTGAGAACAATGACCATCAATGTACAATATTACAGGTCGTTTTATTTCATTTTTGGTCAACCACGGCTCAAAGACATTGGCAATATATTCGTAAAAATTCTGGGACAACATCCATCCATTTTCCGAAAACCCAAAACCAAAATCAGAAGGTGCCATTTCTGCAGCATTATGCGGTAGTGATTTCCCAGCAAATAGTACAAATGTTGGAGCAAGATTGCCTGCAGCATTGGCTGTGATTAGAACAGTTATATTTGCTTTTTCGTTATTGTTAACAATATTGTACACATTTTTATGACCTTTTGGCGCAAGCACTGAAGAAGGTGCTGGATTTAAAGGAATGCCTATGAATAATACATATTTTTTTATAAAGCAATGAAACAACATTAACTAAATTTTATTTTTTACTTAACTATTGTTAATACCTGACTCATCACAGTTAAAAACTCTGTTTGCTTCCATTGATATGATATCTTCACCAATAAAATGTTGAGACACTTCTTTAAAACAATTACGCAAACTATATTCTGAGACTTTTGCTCTATTTAAAGAAATTTTCTCAGGAACTCGTTGCATGTCGTTTTAAAAATCCATCATACCAGCTTCTACCTGGCGTATTGTTAACAAATGAATTCTTCCTCTTCAAATTAACGCAAATTACTCGAACACTTTCTAGTAATTGAGCCTTTGTTACGGGGAATCCTTTTTCACAACAGTAAAAAATCCAATTCACTAAATCTGTTTCTTCCTCAGCGGTGAGAACAGGTGCAGGCGCAGGTTTCTTATTGGCATAAATGCCCAATTTTTTGGCTCTTATTGTGCTCTCTGGAATATCATATTTCCGAGAAACTTCAGAAATTCGTTTTCCATTACGTATTTCTTCGAGAGCAACAACTATATATTCATTCGAATAACGAAGTCTTGTGAGTTTTTTTTTATTTTCTTATGTATTTTTATCATTTTTATTTTTCTTTGGCATCTTTATAGAATTGCAACTGTAACTGACGCACCATGCACACACCGCTGCTCACTCCGAAGGTTAGGGTCACGTAAGTGAAACGGTCGGAAAAAAGGTTAGGTTACGCAGTCGTCGGTCCGCAGTAATACATGCACATGGTGTAAAGTACTGCACCTAATACTGCGGTGAGAAATAAAAATTAAAACTAAAATTTAGACGACTGATTTACTGTTTTTCTGAAAAAAATAACGATTTTTCTATCGAGCAATAACGCTACATTACATGTATTACTGTTAATAACAAAAATATAAATGTTTTCAAGTAGGTGTTCATGACCGCCATATCGGGAATCGACCAAAGTTTCGCCTTGACGAATTTCAAACTACGATAAAAGAAATAATAATAACTTTGTTGTACATATTTATTAATAATTATCTGTAATAGAGTTTAAAATAATTTTATCAAAAATTTTCAAGAGATTATGTACTTTCCAACATTAAATATGATCTGTTTTAGAATGTCCGCAGTAATCGGGGCATCCGCAGTAATACCCACACTTACCCTATATTGGCCGGTGAATTTCGTAACGTGTATTCAGCCGGGTCCAGACCTGAATGCGTATACGCTGAGCAGGCTGAGTGCGCACGAATGACGCATACGGAGGGGTCGAAAGTGTCATTGTGTATTTCTTCACCAACTTCTGTGCTTAGCTTAGTCCACTGCGCAATCATAAAGATGGTGTGATACTCAGCTAAATAAACATACAGCTCAACCCTCCGAGTTATCCTGTTTACCAATACAGGGTGATTCTCCAGCGACGCCTGTCAAAGAGGTGCCGCCTGATACCCTGTGGCGAGGACAACTCCCCACGTCCCTCCACGAGGCGTATTGCCGTCCCCCGCGAGTAATATCGTGTGATTTTTTAACACAACAGCGAGTCGGTCAGGCTATATGAATTAAGAACAATGCAGGGTGTAGTGAAGAAAAGAAAGACAAATTATTCCGTAAAATAGAACTTTATAGTCTATCATATGGTAATTGCATTATATTTTTAAAAATGTAATTTTTAGATTTTTGATTAATTGTTTATGACAATATTAGCAATGAATTAAATTCATTTACATAGATCCATCCTTTATGATTAAAAAAAAGACGCAAATCTATACCTTCAATAATTTAGGTCATTAAAATTAATTTCTGTAGGCGGGTTTCGTAAAAATCACCGAAAGCAGGGAACTTTGAAGATTTGTATTTTATAAACAATTTCGAATCTGCAAAAATGAGAACTTAACCCTCCCTAATTTCATGTGGACTACCATATATTTCAATATCATGAAAATCCGAGACATCAAGGATTTTAGAAAAATATCACATCTGCTTCTATCTTCCACGCTGAACGCAATGCACTCCAAGCTCCCTTTGATGTGTGGAAGAAAACCGACAACGGTTGGCTCAGGCCATGTGCCTTCGTCGGCATTCACGAGTTGGGTCGCATGCGCCGAGTCACCACGAATGACACGTCCACACTAGTACATGCGTTCACGCTCACCCTTTCTGACGTAGAAGCATGCGAGTGTAGCTACCGTTTCACCTGTCCACATTAGAATATTTGTGCGCGCACAGCCTGCTCAGAGTATACTCATTCAGGTTTGGACCCGGATTTATCCCACCATAGGTACCGCTTGCCTGCCTCGGTGCTCCTTTTCTCAACGTTTTCTGACTCGCTCCCGTTCCATCTCGCTCTCGCCTTGGCAGAACAAGAGTGAGCCAGAAGTGGTGGGGATAGCACTAAGCTTCTAGCATGTATAGGGCAAATCCAGCTGTCAGCGTAGAAATACAAACATCAGAATAGGTGTGCCTTAGCTCCGAAAAAATTCAGGAGCTTTATTGGTCAGAACATTAATTCTTTCTCGATAATTTCATCTCGTATTGGTCTACGCATAGCTTCGTAACGCACACAACTACTACGATAACAATAAGAATAAATAAAAGCCTCACGGCTACGTTCAAACGGAGCCGAGCAGCATTCCCGTTACCCCACCGTACCCATCGGTGGCCAAGGAACTCCAACTGACAAATCCACGATCGTCAGGTGGTGGTGGTTGATTTCTCCTCGATCGCTGTTCGCGAAAACGAATCGACCGGCCAATATATCTGAATACGACCTTAGGATAAAGGTACAATGAAAGAGGAAAAATTATTCGGAGCCCAAGATGAAAGGCCTTCGAATATACAAAGAAAGCTGATAAATACCCGAAGCTAAATAGAATTTTAGATTTAGGGTACACACACCCTCCCCCAAGACTCGTGTCGATCGGCCACTGGGGCCATTCGGAAGTATATTATTTCCTTTAAATAATGTCCATCTCTGCATAGGACCGTAAAGAATTTTAAAAAATATCAAGGAGTCAACTGTTGACCGATTTGGAGACTTTTCCTTGTTATATGTTATATACAATAGTCGGAATAATAATAATAAGAGCAATAATTGCAAATAATTGGTATAACTTCCACATTCTGAAAATATGATATTAGTAAATCAATATTTCCAGTATTAGTAAAAAAATTCTAAACTCTCTTTTTTTTTATTTTAAATAATGTGGCCATATAATTATAATATAAATTTGACAGCGATTTCAAGTGATGTATGTGTTACAGTAAAAGCGTTAATTTAGTAAATGTACACAGTTCCCAGGAGGTCCTAGTCAATGTATGCCTAAAATGCATATAACCTAACCTACAATCGTACGAAAATGCATAAATTGACTGCATCACGCTTTTACTGTGGCACATGTATCCAGCTAACGCTTCAGTTTTGCTATGATTACACGTTGGCAGTCCTCCCGAGTAGGCGCCACCTCGTATCCACTAGGTGAACTAAATTTGTCACGTAACTTGCTCTGTATCATCGCCAATATGGCGGAACTCGTATTTGGGAATGCAGTCACGATTTTTAATTTTCCGTCCTCATATGAGCAGATTTTGGGCTCGGTGAGGTCTCGTTCGAAAGAGGAAGGTTTAGTGCGGAGCGCTCTGCTCACCGTTTGAGTCACAAAACTCTTTTAGTGACCTAAAAGTTCTTTGATTCTTGCGGGTGTATTTTGTCGACTTTTGCTCTACTTTCAACACTCATATTATTAGATATCAACACAATCTCGTCGAACCATGAGCAGAGCGCGCTGCACTGAACCTTCCTCTTTCGAATGAGACCTCGCCCAGCCCAAAATTCGCTCATATAAGGACGAACAATGTATTCTACAAAACCCATGTTTCGGGCCAGATTGTGTCGGTATACAGAGCGATGCATTACCCGTGTCTACCCCCTTAACGTTGACCTTTCTAGGACAGATCGTTATTTACTGTGGACAGAAGCCATTGGAACAGCAGCATATCTTCGTAACCGTGTGCCAAATCGAGGAAATATCAATATGACTCCGTATTTTGAATGGTTTGGGAAGAAACCTGATGTGTCCCATCTACGGGTCTTTGCAGCGAAAGCCTTTGTACGTATTCCTGATTCAGTGAGACATAAGATGGATTCCAAGGCAAGGAAAACGATATTTGTTGGGTACGATTGCTATACCAACAAAGTGTATCAAGTTTTCAATCCTCAAAGAAAGACGGTCGAAAGAGTCGCAGATGTTGAAATCGCTGATGTGACGGATGCAACGAATCAAGTTCTTTTTCCTCTACTACTTAAAGAGCAAGAGGAGGAATTCGAAGAACCAATTGTTCAGGAGTTGCATATCATGGATGAAATTACTGTCACGGACTCTGATGACGATTTCGTGGATGCGACGATGGAGGTCCCTAAAAGTTCGTCAACAGCTGCATCACTGAAGAAGAAAGGACAATCAGGTGGATCAAAGCCAGAACAACAGCCAACTTCATCAGATCGGGTGTTGCGAGACAGAGTGAACAAGTCAGCCTGCATAGCTGCAATGAAGGTTTCACTGGACCCGGTTTCTTATGAAGACGCAATCTCAAGAGACGTCTCGGCTTTCTGGAAGCAGATAATGGACGATGAAATGTCATCACTTCTTAAGAATCAAACGTGGGAACTTAAATCTTTGCCAAAGGGGCAACCGGTAGTCTCATGCAGGTGGGTCTTCAAGTCAAAGTTGCAGCCATATGGCACTATCGAACGGCACAAGGCACGATTAGTCGCATGAGGTTTTAGTGAAACTCGAGGTATCGACTATTTCGAGACTTTTTCGCCTGTAGTACGTTACGAGTCAGTGAGAGCAGTATTAGCTATAGTTGCTAAACACGAAATGGAACTGGCGCAATTTGATGTAAAGACGGCCTTTCTTAATAGCTCCCTTGAAGAGGAAATTTACATGCCACAGCCGGAGGGTTATGAAGATGGATTAGACCGGGGTTGCCTGTTGAAAAAGGGTCTCTATGGACTTAAGCAAGCACCCAGGAATTGGAATGCTAAATTCAACGAATTTGTGGGGTCTCGTGGACTTACACAGTCAGAATCCGATCCGTGTGTCTTTACCAAGGGCACTAATACAGATGACTGGATAATTTTGTGTTTATATGCGGACGACGGACTCGTAGCATGCAAACGAAAGAAAACACTAGATACCTTCGTCTCATCACTGACGTCAGAATTCGTAGTTGTATGCCATGAACCATCGTGTTATGTTGGGATGGAAATAACACGTAATCGTGAGGAAAAGGCACTTTGCATCAATCTTTTATGGAATCCCTAGGTCTAGAGCAGACGAAACCTACCGAATTGGGGGTCGACAACCAGGCAGCAATAGCGATGTCAAAGAACCCTGAGTTTCATAGAAAGACGAAACATATAGCCAGGCGTTTCCATCGCATCAGACAGGAACAGGAGGCTGACAACGTTGGGGTTGCGTATGTACCATCGGAAGACCAGGCAGCAGACCTGCTCACTAAGCCTCTGACAACACCTATAATCTCAAGATGTCTTGCTCACATGGGGATGACGTCGGGAACAAGAGGAGGTGTTGGGAATTTATGTTTCCCGGGCAAATCGTCATCACAGAACTCTATTGATCAATAGATGGCGCAGACTTTACGCGGCCCACGTATAGATATTTTTCCTTTTTGATCATAGACCAAATAAGTCTCTTCTAAATAAACGTGGTATGTGTGCGTTTTTAGAATCGTTGCTTTCTAATTATCACTTCTGTTATAATTTCTGTGTGTTTCAAATAAACCGATTCAGACTATTTCCCACCAATCGCAGTACAATGCGATTAGAAATGCTGCCCAAGCACATAACAGTTACATGTACCCCAATTATGAAGCTGTCACTGCAGCCAGAAAAAAGTGTTATCCACAACAAAAATCTATTGGAGAAACAATTGCAGAGGTACCCTTATAATGTTTACTGGATCACACAATTCATCGAATATTTCAATGTCAACAACAAGTTATGGATACTCTGCGTCCTGAACAATTCAGTAATCTACGTTTCATTACAAAATGGGTTTGCGATGGAACATCCAGTTTAAGTGCATATAAACAGAAATTTTCACATCCGAATGAGTCTGATGAAATCATATTTGTTACATCTTTAGTTCCTATACAATTAATATAAAGGGACCCGGACACAAAGAAAAAAATGATATTGTGGCAAAATCCTCGCCCCTCCTCTCCTAGATTTTGCCGACCTATTCGACTGGAATTTATACATGAGATAACAAATGTTATACAAAATGGAGCCACAAATATTGAAAATCAAATTGGATCGTTAAATCCAACGACAGTTAAAATTAATGACACTGATATATTTATACATAACCAGTTATTATTTACAATGATTGATGGGAAAGTATGCAATGCAGTTTCCGAAAATTCATCGACGCAAAGGTGCTATTTATGTAGATTGACATCGAAGAAATTCAATAACATTGATCTAGTTAGACTCCAAACGATTCAGGACAAATCGAAATTACGCTTTGGAATATCAACCCTACATGCATGGATACGACTTTTTGAATGTATTCTCCATATATCATATAAATTAGTAATTTTACAGTGGCAAGCTCGTGGAAAGGAAAACAAAAAGAAGGTAGCAGACAACAAAACAATTATACAAAACAGTTTCAAGTCGCGAATGGGTTTAATTATTGATCAAGTAAAACCAGGATATGGTAATACCAATGATGGCAATACTGCTCGGCGATTTTTTGAAGACACTGAGACTTCAGCACAAATAACTAACGTGGTCAAAGAATTAATAAAACGTTTTCATGTTATTTTATTTATTATTTTCAGTACATATCCAATAAAAACAGGACATCTTAACCAATATTGTTTAGAGACTGCTAAGAGATATATGCAATTATATTCGTGGTATCAAATGCCTACTACAGTGCATAAAATATTACTCCATGGCGCAGAAATACTTCAATACGCACTCCTTCCAATAGGGCAGTTGGGAGAAGAAGCACAAGAAGCCCGCAATAAAGATATTGCTACGTTTTGGGTTTAACATAAAGATCGTTTAATACACAACAATAGAAACGGAACATGAACAAGAACTATAAGGTAATCTCGAATATACAGGGATGAGAGTTTCGATATGTCCTTTCGCGTTGGCGTCTGACTGTCGAATGACAGCTTGACAGGCGATCGATCTGATCGCCTTCTTCTCCCTGTCCTCTTGTCTTCGTCGCGGGCACCAGCGGGCCATGGATTCTATCCATAGGGTGCTCGCAACAATATAAAGCGATATAGAGAGCTTTATTCGAGAAAATTTTCTAGAAAGCAAAATATGGAAGATATTTTTCATAATTTATTAATATCTTCAGATCCACACATAACCAGTGTGAGGAAATTACCTGGGAAAGAAATGGAAAAATATCCACCGGATGTTATCCAGTTTTTGACGTGCCAAATGACAGAGACATCGAAATGTCTGAGAATGAAGAAAATAGTTCAAATTAAAATTAGGTATGGTTTTTAATGTTGTAATGTTATGTCTATAACGTGCAATATATGTAATATACATATATATATATATAATAATAATGTTAAAAAATGTATACACACATATAAATCTTATAGTAATGATTCTGTAATTATTTCACTGATAAATATAAATCACAAAATTTTAAATATTTTTAAGAATTATAATTTTAATCAGGTCAACAAATTAAATATTTAACGTTAAAAAATTACATGTTTATCATCTTAGAGTCATATTACAATAAAATAGTTCAACAATTTATCCTACAATTGGAAATATGACTTTTGGCCAGATTTTCAGTCATTTTCGCCAGTGTGCGTGGCCTTCTCGCGGCCGCGCTCAATACCCGCGGCCCGCGTCGTGTGCGAGTGGTGGGGGATAGATCGCCGTCCTACCGATATAACTCGTTACAATATAATAATAATATATCTTTATATTCATTTTAATTATTCATTTTAATTATAATAAATATTAATTATTCTCCAACTAGGTTAAGATTTGTTTTAATAAACTCTTGTAAAAATAAAAACCTAAAGATTTTACTCTTTTACAGTATGCGACGCCAATCCCTACCATCTTAGTTCGAAGGAAACCCGCTCTTTCCTTCGAACCCTGCGACCTCCATTTGCCTCGTGGACACTCGGACGTTACAAACGTATCGTTCCCTGAGTCGGTAGACGACGCGTCGCGACGGTGCCCCAGTCTCCATGTAATCCCACCCAATAATGGAGCAGTAAACAGATTGAGGGCAGGACCCGGTCTAAAAATTGTTTTTCTTAAATTCATTTTTCGAATGTTCAACCTTTTAAGAATATGTGTTCAAAAGGATTTTTTGAAATTCGTAAAATTCCCGAAGTTATAGGTATTTGAGTAGCGGCAAATGCATGGGTAACACCCGGCTACTCGGCGCTCACGTAAAACTTTTGAACGCATTTTTCTCGAAACAGTGTTCTTAAAATCGGTGGAACCAATAATCTCAAAAAGTCTTTATCTGATTCGATTGAAACTTATTTTATTTTGCAGAATATACTTCTGTGTAGTAGAGAAACCACTAACATTTTGGAATTTTTGAAAATTTGTAATTTTTAAAGCCGTTGAGAGCACGAAAAATATAGGAAAAGAGTGATTGCAATCTTCAAGTGTCGTTATTTTCTCAAAAACTGTCATTCTTTGTAATTTTTAATCGTTTGTCCACTAGAGAGTTTCATGCCCATTAATAATGTGGCGTGGTTTTTATTTCGGACCAATGATTTAGGTGCTACAAGTTTCACCGGTTTTAATGAATTTGTTGACCCCTCGACTTTAACAACTCCCCAGTGCCGTCTTCCATGATTAATTATAAAAGAAAATATACATTTCTATAGATTATAACATCCTTAATATAATGCACAAAGCCCCATTAAAATATATGTAGTAGCTTTCTTATTGTTTCTTTATATGCCTGAGGAGAGGCGGTGTGAATCGCCAATGGTAAGGGCCGGGGAAGAGATTCCCTCCAGATCCAACGTTTAGTGGGACAGTACGTTTATTGGCCAAGTGGGCGTCATTTACAACGAACTCGAGCACTCCACAGACATACAAGACGAACAAACACGACTCACAAAACAGGCAGTTAACACGGAACAGAAATCTGCACAAAACTATGTACAAGGCGCTGGGCGCGATAGCTCGGAGGGACGTTTTTCAAAGAGGTTCAAAAACCTGTAGTTCGCTGGGTGACAAAAGATTCTGATAACGGTGCGTGAGAGAGCGTGTTGATATTCCCAAGGTGTTCGTGGTACTATCGGCCGGATTCCCGAAAGGGCGCAACGCTCGAATCAGGTGTAAAAACGTGGGAACCGTGTAACCGTCCTGACGGACGGTGTGTCATCAAGTTTACGCGCTCTCGCTCGCACATTTAAACGAGCGCAATGCGGCGCGCTGATATTCGGCCGCAACATTTAATTAATTCCTTAATTAATTCTTAAAAATCACCTCTTTTTATGGGCTCTAGACCGGAATATCACCTTAATGAAAAGCAAGTTATTTTTCAGATTGGAAACGTCTACGTTATTATAAAAACAGAACCATTTGGTTAGAAGTTATAATACTTCGCGACAGGGACTAATTGCTCATGTGGAACGTCGACTCCTCCTCTCCCCCGCTCTAGTTACCAGGAAATCAGTGACGCTTTCCTGGCTCGAGTTCCTCGCTGAATTTATAGCTTACGTATCTGTCTAACGCGTCATCGCTTCCACTAAACGCTGCGTTCACTATCGCCTGATTGAATGCGTATACTAGGATGGCTATTTACTCTTAGTGAAATTTTTTTCAAGATTTTCTTCGCGGCCCCCCCCCCGAATAATAAAAATAATAAAAAAAATCCAAATAATAAAAAAAACGGTGTAAAATTTGAGTCCGATCGGATAACAGGAACAGGTGCCCCTAGGCCCTAGAAAATTTAAATAATTATTTGACAGCTCACACAGTCGATTTTATATAATATCCTCCAAGTTATTTACTACATAGAAAAATATGTCAAACAAAAGTTGTTGGTCGAGGCAAGGAGCATCTTGTATGTTTTATTACTTTTTCTCGTTGTTTCGTCCCGATTATCGCGGTTCCATCGCATGAGATCATAAATCCCGTGTTATTGACTAGCGGGAACGAATGTTCTATTGGAAATTTCTCTAACAGAACTTGTTATGGAATGAATAACTGAACCCTGGGATACACTTAAACATAAATATATTTTAAAACTATAACTGACTTAATCACTAAAAATTAAGGTTACGTATGGTCGGAGCTATTGTCGTTGTGGTGGTTCTTACTTTACTGCCTGCCAAGTCGATTCCCAAAAAGCCTTCGGGTCGCAAAGAAAGGGATGAACTCGTGGGAAGGAACGAGGATGTACGTTAGTGACCTCCTGAGTGAGGGCGTAAAGCCCGAGTCAACGACAGCTACGGTAAGGGTCGGTACTCGAAAACGCAGAAACCAAATGACCGGCAACCGGCCGCATGACAGAAATAAAACCCTAAAACGGCGGAACGCAGCTACGTGGATACAAATAGTTCCCCCTAATTAGCAGAATGCCTCGGTAGGTGGTAAAACTCTTCGAGAGGGATCGGTTTGACCTAGACCAGACAAACAGAGACAGAACACTCGTGTGACAAACGGTTTTCGAGAAAAATCCGAAAAACTAAAAAAAAACTTTTATTTTGAAAATTTTGAAAATTTGAATCCTTCTCAAACACTTTTTATTTATGAAGACGAAGAAAAAAATTGTAATTTTTATTTTCGTGGACTATTTTTTAAACATTTAAGGCGAAGCATATACTGAGATATACTTCACTTCTAATGGGTATATCTTCGATATTTTTGCGAATTTCGGTCCCTAATTTTCAGGAAACATTCATGACATATCAAATACTGAAAATAAGGAAAAAAAATTTCTTTATCTTTTTGGCATATCTCGGTATATGCTCCGCATTAAATGTTTGAAAAATAGTCCTCAAAAATAAAAGTTACAATTTTTTTCTTCACCTTTGTGACGTCCCACTATTTTTCGCGCGATATTAATTCAAGTCTCCCCCATAAATTACTCTGCAACTCTGCCAAAAATCCCTAAAACTCAACTCTTACCCCTTCTCCCCAACCATCGGGCCATTTAGACGATGTACCTTAGCGGTCCCCATCTCGAGATGGTCAACTACGAAATCCCCTTCCCCTCTTCGCCCTACGAGGCACGATCTCCTCCCTCAGATTTAAATCTGAACAAGTCCCTCATCCCGAAAAATCTTATTAACTCGAGACCACGTCTCACCCCAATCTACGACCTATCAAATACAAGCCACCTTCACCCCTTCCAATCAAAACACCCAAAATCCATCCAATGGGTTGAGTACCCCGTTTCGAGAGCCCTAAATAAAAACCCCGGAAGTCCTATTGCGACGCATATTTCGCGCATGAGTCATCCACACGTTCTAATTATAGACCACATAGTTTGCACATGAGTCATGGTGCATACCGCGCATACCCCTCATACCGGACATTCCTGCGAATAGTATAAATACAAGGGCCCCAGAAGCCGGAACTTCACTTCTACGCAAACTCTTAAGAGCAAAAGTAAATCTAAACACATTATTAACAGTGACATATTTTAAAAGTGTTCCACGGACGACCCATTTACGGCACCTACTGTAAGCGATTACTATTAACTATCGTGCCAGTGCATATCACCCTCATTTATATTATTTCTTATTGCTTACGCTTTTCGTATTCCACATGATTGCTTCATATTATTATCATTGCTAATGCTTATCGCATTTTATATTACTGTCTATTGCTAATACTCATGAATCTCATGTTCATACATATATATCTTACTACTGATTACCATTTATATAAATGTTTACGTGCTAATGCTTAATGTTCAACGCATTATTGTATTAACCAACCGCTATCGCATTAACGGTGCATGGCATATACCAGTACTTTAAAAAATAAATAAACGCTTTTATTCTAAATAACGTTTCGAATTATTGTATCGATCCTTCGGTTGCGGAACCTCCAGATCATAATAAGCTATTGCAACAGCTGATCTCGGTTCGCGAACGCTGGGAGTTCTTAAGGCAAGGTCCCACTAGTGCAACTGCGCGCCGCGCACGACGTTTTCGTCCACTTGAAAGGGTCTAATTTATTAGACCGCGCGCACGAAATGGGCCGACGCTCTGCCAGGCGCGCACGTGAATGCTTGGCGCGCACGTTGAAGACAGTGGAAATACTAGCCTCCTTTTCTACATCTTGGTTTCTTTATCTAACTAAAGCTAACGACGGCGGTTATGCCAGTAGCCGAAACAACGCCTTCACACTTCATACTACTTGAAATGTTTGAAGGGGTTCACTACGTCTCGGTCACAGATTGCTGGAAAGTGTGTTTCAATTAAAATTATGGTATTCTGTATTCCCGGCGTCCTGTTTGTATTTATTCTCACACGATATGAGATTGAGGGTAGAGGGGAGATTATATCATAACCAATTGGATCAGCATTCCTCCCAGACGCGAACTTTCTACCCCTGCACAGGAAATACACGTGTATCATTTCCTCTGATTAATTCGCATTTCTGAAATGGGTAGGCAAGTATATCCTGGTGTGTGTACTTAAAGTCCCGAAGTATCTGGCTTATAGAGGATGTCATAAATGCTGTTACTTTATTGCATACTGAAACATTTGTTTTTAAGTAATTAGGTACCTACATTTTGTTTACCTGAAGGTACTAACAATGGTTTATGACTTAGAAAATGATTAAAATTTGACTTCCGTACATCCACAAATGTCGAGATGCAATGCGATAGGAAACGGAATTACAGTTAACACATTTACTGCTGAGGCGGTCACCGGCGGTGAACGCTTTGACAGTAAGTAGATACATAATGTCATTACGAGTAATCTGAAATAGTAAATGCACCATTGTACTATTAAATAGTTTACTTTTTTAGGCGTATGAATAGCCTCTGGCGTGAACGAATGAACATAGAAGTCACGGTAAAATGATATTTTTTACACCTAAGTAGCATTTTCTTGCAGGATGAATCAAAGCAATAACTTAATTGTTTTTGAGAAATAGAATAATTTGAAAGTGATAAAGATGGACAACTATAATTCAGTGTCACATATCTGCATATATAGTGTATTACAATTATGATGTATCTGGAAACAAGTACATATACCTATCGCAGCAGTATAATTGTTGCTATTTACAGTAATAATTTTCATGTCATTGCTTGCTTTAATATATAAACTAAATAGTAGACCATAAACACATGTATGCAAGTGATATGTAGGAGTAAAGAGTACATTTGCGTTGAAAAACACACATTATTTCAGTCTTTTCGACAATGCGCGGCGTGCATTCGCGTGCGCGCGTGGCAGAGAAATCCCGGCATAGCGCGCACACGAACGCTTTCGACGCGCGGGTCGTCGTAAAAGTCGACCCTTTCAAGTGCTCCAAACTCCTCGAAAATCCGAGAAACTCGTAAATCTGACCCGCGCGCGGCGCGCAGTTGCACCAGTGGGAACGTCTTTCTGCAACAAATCGGCCTTGCGCGTCGAAAAAAACGTGCGCGACGCGCGGTTGCACTAGTGGGACCCTGCCTTTAGAGTGTTTACAAGGCTTACTTTCGCATAGCTCTTGCACGACCATACGGCTAGACGTATTTTACGGAATATTACGGGCGGCTTCTTACAATAATGCAGCAGTAAATCCAATTATCAAGCCTTAAATAGAAACCACAAGTGATCTAACGGGTGTCACCCTGGTGCGCGATTCTTACTTAAACCGTCCCTGGTCGCTCAGTGCTACGAATCTGGCATTCGCGCCTGAATCCTACTCACCCTCAGTGCTACGAATCTCGCATTCGCGCCTGAATTCCTATTCACCCTCAGTGCTACAAATCTGGCATTCGCGCCTGAATCCTACTCACCCTCAGTGCTACGAAGCTGGCCTTCGCGCCTGAATCCCTGCTCACCTTCAGTGCTACGAAGCTGGCCTCCGCGCCTGAAATTCATACTCTCCAAGTGCTACAAAGCTCGCTTGCGTGCCTAACCATTCCCCTACAACCCTACAATGTCATGGTCCTAAAGACCTCCACCCGGATTTAAACTTTCAAAATTTGAAAAATAAAATTTTTTTTTTTAGTTTTTCGGACTTTTTTCGAAAACGGTTTGTCGCGCGAGAAAAAGTAATAGAACATAAAATATGCTCCTTGTCAGGATCTACAACTTTTGTTTGACATATTTATCTATGAAATAAATAACTTGGAGGATATTATATAAAATCTACTGTGTGAGCTGTTAAATAATTATTTAAATGTTCAAGGGCCTAGGGGCACCTGTTCCTGTTATCGAATCGGGCTCAAACTTTACACAGTTTTTTTCATTATTTGGAACTATTCGGGGGGGGGGGGGGATGCCGCGAAGAAAATCTTGAAAAAAAATTTCACTAACAATAAGAGTAAATAGCCACCCTAGTGTACGCATTCAATCAGGCGATGGTGCACGCAGCGTTTAGTGGAAGCGATGACGCGTTAGACAGATACGTAAGCTATAAATTCAGCGAGGGACTCGAGCCAGGAAAGCGTCACTGATTTCCTGGTAACGAGAGCGGGTGAGAGGAGGGATCGACGTTCCACATGAGCAATTAGGCCCTGTCGCGAAGTATTATAACTTCTAACCAAATGGTTCTGTTTTTATAATAACGTAGACGTTTCCAATCTGAAAAATAACTTGCTTTCCATTAAGATGATGTTCCGGTCTAGAGCCCATAAAAAGAGGTGATCTTTAAGAATTAATTAAAGAATTAATTAAATGTTGCGGCCGAATCTCAGCGCGCCGCGTTGCGCCCGTTTAAATGTGCGTGCGAGAGCGCGTAAACATGATGACACACCGTCCGTCAGGACGGTTACGCGATTCCCACCTTTTTACACCTGATTCGAGCGTTGCGCCCTTTCGGGAATCCGGCCGATAGTACCACGAACACCTTGGGAATATCAACACGCTCTCGCACGCACCGTTATCAGAATCTTTTGTCACCCAGCGACCTACGGTTTTTGAACCTCTTTCCGCGAAGGTGCCGCGAAGAAAATTCAGAAATCGAAAATAAGAGCCACCCTAGCGTACACGCTTAAATGCTGAAACGCTTAACCCCGTCCTGCCTGCTTTCGGCGAGTAAACGCGGGCTTTCAGGTCGCTAAAACGAGTAGTCTACGTGTATTTATTGTAAATAGCGGCTAGAATAAGTATGTGCACATAGTAATTGTAAGTAAATGACGCGAACTTTCCTAACACTCATTAACCGAGCGTTTGAGCCAAAAGCTAAATTCTGCACATGGAATTTCTGCAATAACGAAAACATTTGGGCAGCGATTTTTTTAAATGATTCTCGCCGAGGACTGACACAGCCGCAAGCGTCAGCACATACCGCCACCTGTGGGTAAGGCCCTTACTTAATTACGTTAATTCCTTGCGAGACAAAGAACTGCCGTGCGTTAAAGCAAAGTGGCAACGTGGCTGCCCAAATGTTTTCGGTCAAACAGATATGTATTATGTATACGATAGCTGTCATTTAATTCTTTAGGTAATGTAATTTTCTTATTAATTACATATCACAACATTTACATATAAATACATATCATTTTAGTTGATTTGAAATGCGCGCCTTCAATGACTGTGAGCGTCCGTTTTATTGGCTGACGTTTGCGGCTTGTCAGCCAATGCCTAACACTGTATCTACGATTATTTCAGTTTGAGTAAATAACTGGAATGACAATAAACTGTTGCTTCCAGGGCATTTAAGATTAAATTGAAACGATAATAAATTATTAAGGTATAATTAGTGTATTAGTTTAGTTTTACTTTATCATTGCTATTAGTTTATTTTAAACTTTGTGCCCTTGTTAGCATCATGGGTCGAAAGAGAAATATCTTCGTACGCGAATTTTTTCGCTTTGATAACGACAAAAATGAGAATACATGCAAAACATGTAAACTGAAATTTGAAGGATCGCATCTCACGAATTTGAAAAGGCATATGGTTAAGCGCCATTTATATATATATAGAAGAAAGGGAGAAATTTGACGAAGAACCGAAAGAAGAAAATATTCGCGACAGAAAAAAATCATTTTCTGTTAAACTGTCCGCAGAAGAAGTGACAATTGCCTGCGTTGATTTTGTTACCAAAGAATCCCAACCATTTGCATTATTTGATTCCAAGGCATTTAAACTTCTTACGGTGCAAATATTCAAAGCTTTAAATATCCCAGTGATCAATTCGAACAATATAATGGATTATGTCAGTGAAAAATATGACTTTTGGAAAAACGTGATCAAAAAGTCGTGTAAGGGACGATTGATTTCGTTAAAAATCGATACAACGACGCGTCATGATCGGTGGGGTTTATCAAGAATAGCCGCTTTCTTAATATAGTTTTACTAAGCATAAGTTGAATATTATCACCAAATAATGTTGAATGTACACGAGACTAACATTGCACAAAGAATAATTTCGACTCGTTACTGAACGTCCGCACGCTTTCAACATTCTTCTGGTTCGCTAACGTTCTTCGCTATGACGCGTACTCAACTCAGACGCGTTCACATAAGTCTGCACGATCGGGGGCCGGCGCGTTATTTGAACCCCACAAAATTACCTCTTTTAAAGAAAGGTACAAAATAGAGCGCCAAGTATATTAATCCCATCAAAAAGAATCCCATTTAAAAACATTGTTGTAAATTAATATAACCTTATTAATGTGCTATATTTAATTTTACAAAAGTAATGATATATACAAAAATTGCGCCAATTATCACAATGGCTATTTATACAAAGAAAAAATGTATTAAATAATATTAAGCAGATATATTTTTACACAAATAAATATTTTAATACGATTCAAAATACTTGGCGCTGTTCTCCGAATTGGTGTTGCTAAACTGAATAAATACGTATAAATTGTATTAAAATCTTTTTCTTTCTTTCTTGTCTCAGTGGTGTCTTGTCTTGTTTTGTTTATTAACCAAGACAATTAACATTTTTTTTGTTTCGCAGCGCCAAGTATTTTGAATCGTATTAAAATATTTATTTGAATAAAAATATATCTGTTTAATATTATTTAATACATTTTTCGTTGTATAAATAGCCATTGTGATAATTGGCGCAATTTGTGTATATCATTAGTTTTGTAAAGCTATTAATTTACGATAATGTTTTTAAATGGGATTCTTTTTTATGGGATTATATATCTGGCGCTCTCTTTTGTACCTTTTTTTAAAAAAGGTAATTTTGTGGGGATTTCACACATATTGTAGTGTTTATTGATGACTGGATAATTTTTTCACCCCCTCGGGGTTATTTTATTAACAATATATTATATTGCCATTCAAACTACGTACGCCTGCAAAGCTACAAGACAATTGGATTGGTGGAATTGGTTTAAATTTGAGATTTCAGATATGAAGCAAAGTTACAAGAAGCAAACAGAGAATCAAAGCTGAATAAAATCGTTTAAATAATATAATACTATGTCACAATAAATTTTTTTCTCTGATGTAGATCACACTGCATCATCTTCTGCTTCGATTATCTTTAAATATATAAAAGCCACATTTTTTAGTTACAACATAACATAGAACTTATAGAAAAACAGTAGACTTTTGCTATAGTACGTGTAGAAACTACATAATGTGTCCGAAAGAGGTGAGAGCGTATGGCAGTCTTGTTGGAAGAAATTTAAATGCTAATGATAATTTAGCAAAAATGAACAAAGAGATCCAATATTTTTAACGCACAATTTATTGATGTTGGAATAAAATTAATTTAGTATGTTTATTGGTGAATTGAAATATTGAAATGGGAAACTAATAAAATTAATGAATAACGTGAGAACTACTGTGAATTTTAATAAAGTATTACGAATATTTTTCACAAAAGATTAGAAAGTATCAAGGGATATGCGCAGTGTACTTTCTTCACTAATGTGACTTACTCTACATTGCAAGCAGTACGCCATAATTTTCTTAATTCTTAATGCTACGCAAATTTGAAAAATTTTGTCGATTTACCTTATTTGACAAATTTCCAGAAACTTGTCTGAAACAAGATGCTTCTCTGTCTATCTAACCTTCTCCGGACAACCTCCAAGCCTGTGCACCCCCTTCATTTCTATCCAAGCTTGTGCGTTCCCTTCATTTCTATCCAAGCCTGTGCGTCCCCTCCATTTTTATTGGATCCTGTGCGTCCCCTTTATTTCTCTCCAAGCCCACGCGTTCATTTCTATAAGCTTTACACAAAAACTCCAATGTAAAAATAATGTGCTAGTATAAAAACAATATATTATTTTGTAGAAATTTGTGCGAAAGAAGATGCTGCTCTGTTGAACCTTCTCCGGACAATTTCCAAGTCTGTGCGTCCCCTCCGTTTCTATAAGCTCTACATAAATAGTCTATTAAAAAATTTTGGCGACTTACATTGTTAATTGAGACAATAATTCAGTGCCCTATATGGTGTAAAAGCTCGTGACATTTAAAAAATTTGGACAAGTTTCCTTATTTGACACTTTGGAGGTTATGATTGTTTGACACTAGCTAGATTACGTTTACCTCGACAGATGTGCTATCTGTCTAGCTGTCACGTGACACAATCATCCAATGAACAACGTGCCTGATAGCCACATTTCCTCACCCTGTCATACTCCCCTCTTTCCCAGAAGTGTAGGACGATGACGATTCTTAACCTTGAGAACATAAAATTCGGCAAATTGCAACTTTACATCGAAATATCTCAGCTCATAAGGCACGTAGGAACAAAATGAAGACACTTTTCTGATGTAAATCAAACACAAGCTATCCATTAAGACCATTCAAAATCTAATCGGATCAGCCTTTATTGAGATTCGATAATCTCAGAGGTCTTGATAGCGGGTCATGGCGTAATATAGACACTCTGTGCCTCGCGCTGCGCATATACCTATATATACTTGGCGCGAGACACTACCGTGTCTCTTAATTAATACCCTATATAAAAGTGGCACGTATAGCCGCTTGGCCGCTGCGAGTACCGCTCGGCCTGAGCGACCAGTCGAGCCGGTGTGATTTGACGCAGCATTACCCCTACACCACACTTCGTTGCAGGAACGTTGCACAACCGTTGCAGTACATTGCTATGTTGCCGTTTGGTTGCAGGTTGGATTGCAATATTACTGCAACATTGTGGAAACATTGCCGTGGAATATTGCTATGGACACGCTTGTGCAATGTTCCTGGAATATTGCGCACACATTGCCGTGCAATATTGCAATGGCCACGTTTGTGCAATGTTTCGGGAATATTGCGCACACATTGTCGTGTAATATTGCAATGGCCAGGTTTGTGCAATGTTTCGGGATTATTGCGCACACATTGCTGTGTGTTATTGCGCACATTCTGCGGTACAATACTCCCGGAATATTGCGCACACATTGCCGTGGAATATTGCGCACGTACTGCTCAGCGCCGTTCCTGCAACGTTCGCATAGAATACAGGGCTTCTATATTTTCACTCTACCATGCGGAACGATTTTATTAGGTATAATAAATTAAATGGCAATAGTAGGGACACTGGCAGTAATTGGGACATATAATACTTCTTTACAAATATATTTTGTTACTGTATATAGTTTATGAATTTGTTTAAACCATATAATGTTAATTGAGTAATTGTATTAATTACTTATATCACATATGTCAACAAACAGAATACAGTTTTACATTGTACTTGCAACTGTAAGCTACGGGTCTGGAAAGCTAACTTCGAGGCTGGAAAGTTAAGGCCGGGCCTGGGGTTTTACCCTACGCCTGGTCACCGTATCGTCGGTTTGGCGAGTACCCTTAACTCGCCGAATATGCGGCTGGAGACGACGCGACCGTTTTATGATAGGGTAGCTATAAGCGAGGACAAAGTGCGAGGCGGCCCAAGTAATTATCCCCTTCGCCTATAATATCGTGTGACTTGTGGTACGTCGTACAGGCCAAACGTAAACAACTCGTGTCAGGCTCGTGGTTTGTAGATAGCACTCAACATAAACAACACTAGTCATGTTCGTGGATAAATTTCGCTGAAGTCTTTTTATCTCAGTTACGTGCTATTCTTGGCCGCATTCTCACGTTCAGATACATTTTTTTAAAAATATTAGAAGAATACCCCTAAAAATGTCTTCAAAAAGAGAATTCGGCTAAACCGTGGAATGGCTCGACGCGTGCCGTTGGAATTTGAATCGTAGGGCAAGGGGTTAATACAATTAGTTAATTAGCACTATAAGGTTTAAGCAACCTGTTAAACTGTGTACAGCAATAAAAGATATTTGTAAAGAAGTCTGAGCTGTGAAATGTAAATCCACAATCACTAAAAACTAGAAAATAAGGAAAATATATATATAAAAAATTTATTTTATACAATTGTATTAAAAATGAGCTAAAAACTAAAAAACATATTTTCTTGTACTACGTAGGATATTTCATTACAGAATATGAATCAACTTGATACAACATCAAGCGTTGAAATGAATTTGTTGTGAGATATCCGGCTCCACGATTAGGGAGATGTAATGGGGTTTGTCAAAACATATCTTCATTTTTGAATAATTTAAGTTTAAAGTGTTGCACGGTAGAAATATAAGTTCGAATACGGAAGCAATTTTATTAATCAACGGTTGTAGCTGCAGCGGTAAAGTGTTCGTCTACGGTGCTACAGGTCGCGGGTTCGAATCCCCCTGAGATAAAAGAATGTTCTATTTATAAAAAACACACGGACGTTATATTACTACGGTTCTGCACACATTCATGTCGTCGGGTCCCCTCACAGACACGTCCGGGTGTACATACAACAGGGTGTCCGCGGGAAGACTGGACAGCTGAATATCTCCTAAAGTATTGGAGATAAAAAAGAAAAAAAATACGGAAGTGCATGGTTCGAGGGGTCCAATTTATTAGCGCAGACGAATTTTTTCTTCGATTATTATTTTAAAAGATACGATGGTCAAGTTCGGTTTTTAAATGGAACTATTTTTTTTTTTGAAGAGGTCACTTCATAGTGCGTTCCAAGACAAATTCAATAAGCTATAATGTATACACATTATTTCCACTGGTTTTTAAGATATTGCGCTTGCAAATTTACTGATTTTCCTTGGAAGAAAACCCGCTGGAATAGCAAGGACCGGGGACGGTCTTGCTGGAGCCACGGGTGGCCTTGCCTATTGAAACAGATACCTACCTGCCAAAGGTCTACGCCGGGAATGGCAGGCCCAAAGGCTGGACAATTCTTTTCCGTCAGAAATGCTACTTAGGTAGGTACATCTGCGGTATCGAGAAGCGCACCGTTACTTTTATTTCGCACTTGCTCCTACGCTCGGATGGCCGGTTCTTTTGGGAGGGATGCAAGTTCGATTGGTTAGAGTTAGGAGGTGTGGAAGTTGCTAGACCAAATTTCAACCATAGGGAGCAGATTGTATTAGGACCAATCGGATTTGCATCCCTCGCAAACGGCTGTTCTCTTGAGGAGAGCCTCTTCACAGCAATACCTCCTCCCCAATGCCCACCTTCTCTTTCGCACGGAATACATCAACGCATGCTTCTGTTTTGATATTGGAACTCGTGTTTATACTCGTGTAACGTTCTCTAACGAGACGTTGCCGTTAGTTACAGGAGATTCCACAAGTAGAGTGGCTTACCCGTGGAATTGTGGGAGTGGTTCGGGTGGCGTGCGATAAAGAAATGAATTTCACGAAACTAGAGTCCTTCTTTTAACGATTGGTAACAAAAATAGTTTATTCAAAAATGGTTTTGACGCTAGGTCGAAATGGAACGTAATATAAGACACGGAGTCGTGAGAACTGTAGCGGACTGTCGAACTGGAGAAAGATTTATTTCCTCAGGGTTAGACGGTCCCTCACTCAAGTGCGTACCGCGGGCAACCGGGCCGAGACGTAGGCAATAAACGTGATGGTTGCCAGAGACTCGGTTCGGTCGCGACAGCCTTGGCACCCCGCTTGAAGGTATCGTGGGAAAAGGACTTGCCTAAAAAAACCGTTTGGGTATTTTTCACCCACTCTCTCTGCTTTCCGGACGACCGTTGGGCGTCCATGGAAATGAGCAGAAGTCAGTCAGCCGTCGAACGAGACGCTTCGTTCCTGCGGCCTTGCGTCACAAATAATGTGATTTTGTCATTTCATGTTCTATTGTAAATAAACATTATCATTGTTATTGTTAATTGTGAGCAATAATATTCACCCTCACGGACAACTCCTACATTGGTGACCCCGACGTGATCTTGCGTGATCGCCGGGAGTAGAGTGTCGTGAAGTGGTGCTATTGTGGACATAGAACATTTTTCTTTTTGTGTCGTGTGTGCTCGTGTAGTCATGACTTTGCCGGAGGAGTCCAGCAGTGGCAGCGGGGGAACGGGGAGTGCAAGTTCCCACATCGTCAATACCGCATTGCGAATTCCAGCATTTTGGCCAAAAAAGGTCGCTTTATGGTTTAAACAACTGGAGGCACAATTTCTTATCGACAACATTACCAAGGACGAGACCAAATTTGGCTACGTCGTGGCGCAGTTGGACGGGAAATACGCAGAGGAAGTTGAAGACGCGATTTGTAACCCGCCGGCCGAAAACAAATATGCAGCCCTCAAGGAACAGCTGATAAAACGACTGTCCGATTCAGACAGTACACGCGTCCGGAAATTACTGGAATCCGAGGAGATCGGGGACCGCACGCCGACGCAGTTTTGGCGCCATTTGAAGAAGCTAGCAGACTCGGCGGTCAGTGACGAATTCCTCACAGAAATGTGGAAAAGCCGACTTCCGATTAAAACACAACTCGTGTTAGCAGCCACCTCCGACAAAGACGGTTCAAAATTGTCCGAGATAGCGGACAGAGTTCACGATATTCCGGCTGAGAAGGGGAGTGCAGCCACGGTGTCTGAATCATCGGAAATCGACCGACTACGAGACCAGCTGAAACACGTAAGATTACAGCTCAGCGCGGTCTTAAACCATTCCCGTGGACCTCGACGGAATTTCCATACGCCGACCCAGATCCCGTCGCGCGATCACAGCAATGATCGGCAGCAGGTACGCCGTGCGAAGTCTCCAGGTAGATTGTGCTGGTACCACGCGGTTTGGGGCAACAAAGCAACGAAGTGCAGGAGCCCGTGTACCTGGGTGGCGGGAAACGAGGAGAACCGTCGTCAATAAACGCGGCGGAATTCGACGGTTCCAAATCCGGCCGCAATTTCGTAACAGATAAATATACGAAAGCTCGGTTCCTCGTCGATACGGGGGCAGATTTATGTGTTTTCCCGCGGTCGCGGATAAAAGGAAACTTGCCCAAAAGCGAGTACGAACTTTACGCGGCTAACGGTACGCGCATCGCCACCTATGGAACGCTCGCGGTGAAAGTGAATTTCTATTTACGCCGCGACTTAGCATGGCATTTTGTTGTGGCCGACGTGGAAACACCGATAATCGGGATAGATTTTCTGGCACATTATAATTTGCTCATCGATCCGCGCAATAGGCGCCTAATCGATGCAACAACGAACTTGTCTACTTATGGGCAAGTGGCCAATGAAAATCTCCCATCGGTGAAGACAGTGGCGGGAAATTCACCATATCATCGCCTTCTCGCTGAATTTCCGGATCTGACTCGACCCGCAGTTTTTCGGAGGGGCAATGTGAAGCATAGTGTCGTTCACCACATCGAGACGACACCGGGACCTCCGGTTTTTAGCAGACCACGACGCCTTGCTCCGGATCGGTTGAAGTTGGCTAAAGCGGAAATCGACCTGATGCTACGACAGGGAATCATCCGTCCCTCCAAAAGTCTGTGGTCTTCGCCGTTGCACCTGGCACCCAAGAAGGATGGGAAGATTCGACCATGCGGTGACTACCGAAGAGTCAACTCCCGCATTATACCTGACAGGTATACGCCGCCACATATCGAGGATTTCGCGCATGCCTTGTATGGAAAAAAGGTATTTTCAAAGATCGACCTCGTTCGCGCGTACAACCAAATACCGGTCGCACTCGCGGATATCGAAAAAACGGCGATAACGACTCCGTTTGGTCTTTTCGAGTTTTTATTCACACCGTTCGGTCTTCGGAATGCCGCTCAGACGTGCCAATGTTTTGTCGACCAAATTATCCGCGGTCTTGATTTCGTCTTTGCATACATCGATGATTTCTTCATCGCATCTAAAGACGAGGCGGAGCACCGCGAACATTTGAAAATACTATTCGAGCGATTAAACCATTACGGCGTCGTTATTAACCCAGCGAAATGCGTTTTCGGGGTGAACGAAATTACGTTCCTCGGTTACACCGTGAATCAGGACGGCATAAAACCCATGTCCGAGCGCGTAGATGCAATTCTGAAATTCCCGAAACCGGCTACCATTAAGGTTCTTAAGCGATTTTCAGGCATGGTAAATTTTTACCGACGTTTTGTACCGGGCGCCGCGAAATTAATGAAACCACTGAACGATTTGTTGAAAGGCACAAAGAAGGGGAATTCGCCTGTAAACTGGTCGGAACCGGTAGAAAAAGCTTTTACAGACATAAAAAACAGCCTCGCGAACGCCACGATGCTTGCGCATCCCGCGCCGGGCGCACCGATTAGTATTGTCGTCGATGCGTCTGACTACGCGGTCGGCGCAGTTTTACAGCAGCTCGTAAATAAGGATTGGCAACCGTTAGCATTTCTGACAAAAGCCCTCTCCACCGTGCAATGCAAGTATAGCGCTTATGATCGGGAATTGTTAGCAATATATACAGCAGTGAAACGTTTTCGTCATTTTGTAGAAGGCCGAAATTTTATCATATATACGGATCATAAACTGCTGACGTTTGCATTTAACCAGAAATTGGATAAATGTTCTCCGCGTCAATTCCGGCACTTAGATTATATAGGTCAATTTACAACCGACATTCGCCATATTAAACGTATAGACAATAGCGTCGCGGACGCGTTGTCACGGATCGAAACGATATCGCATGCTCTCGATCATAATGCTCTCAAACAGGTTCAAGCAAACGATCCGGAACTGGAAGAAATTTTAAAATCGGATTCTACTGCGCTCTGTTTAAAGAAAACTTACTTTCCGGGTTTTGATGTTAGTTTATATTGCGACACGACAAACGAAATCGTGAGACCGTACGTTCCGATGCCATTACGACGTGCCGTTTTTGATTCTTTTCATGGATTGTCACATCCCGGGGTTCGGGCAACACAAAAATTGATCACTACACGTTTTGTGTGGTCGTCAATAAATAAAGACTGTCGGACCTGGGCACGGCATTGCATTTCGTGTCAGCGCTCAAAGGTCACGAGACACGTCACAGCCCCTATCGGTGATTTTAACAATTCCGGCGGGAGATTCGAACACGTACATATTGATATTGTAGAACCGTTACCGATTTCTCAAGGATTTAGGTATTGCCTAACATGTATCGATAGATTTTCTCGCTGGCCGGAAGCCATTCCCATTACGGAGATTGACACAGAAACCGTCGCGAAAGCTTTTATAAGCACGTGGATTGTTCGTTTCGGCGTGCCTCTGAGAATAACAACAGATCGAGGACGCCAATTCGAGTCGCATTTATTTAATGAATTATCGCGTTTGATCGGCGCGACTCACCTTCGAACGACCTCTTATCATCCTCAAGCAAATGGGATGGTAGAAAGGTTACATCGACAAATGAAGGCAGCGATAAAATGCCACGAGACGGAGGATTGGGTTGAAGTATTACCAATTATCCTACTCGGTATTCGCACAGCCTTTAAGGAGGATTTGAAAACCACCTCGGCGGAATTGGTTTTTGGCACGGGCATACGTCTATCGGGCGAGTTTTTCGTCGCAAGCAAAGGAGACGTGCAAACGGATTTCGCGAATCAGCTTCGGAAACGCCTCCAAGATTTAAAGCCGTCACCTGCCACGCGCCATGGATCGTATAAAACGTTCATTTTCAAAGAACTTTCGACGTCCCCCTACGTTTTCGTACGACACGACGCGGTCAAGGGTCCGTTACACCCACCGTATGACGGGCCGTTCATGGTAGTAAAACGCGGAGACAAAGCGTTTGTCATCGACATTAATGGCAAGAAATCTACGGTCTTAATTGATAGGCTAAAACCAGCTTTTGTCTTAAATGAACAAATTAGAGAAGGTTCTCCGTTGTTTATCGACATTGAAGTTTCCGAAGACACTCCGGCAAACGTCACGGAGGATAGGATTACTACATGGTCAGGTAGGGTTACGGAGGACAGAACTACCGCACGACCAGGTGGGGACACGGGAGAGGGATTGACTACGCGGTCAGGTAGGAGAGTACGTTTTCCTGATCGTTTGCAAGTCGGGCTTTCTTAGTTATAAGTATTACGCCTATAATTTTAATGTTCTATGTATTATAAGGTGTAAGTTTTATAAATCTTTCATGTATTTCTCATCTCGTGTGCGTATTTTGATTTAAACTTTAGATGTACTGTCAGCTAAGAGTTTCGTCTGCGCAGGATTACGTTAAACTAGTTTATTGTAATACGTTTTCGTTTTTGCCGTTAAACACTGGCGGGGGGGGGGGGGGGTAGTGTAGCGGACTGTCGAACTGGAGAAAGATTTATTTCCGCAGGGTTAGACGGTCCCTCACTCAAGTGCGTACCGCGGGCGACCGGGCCGAGACGTAGGCAATAAACGTGATGGTTGCCCGAGACTCGGTTCGGTCGCGACAGCCTTGACACCCCGCTTGAAGGTATCGTGGGAAAAGGACTTCCCTGAAAAAACAGTTTGGGTATTTTTCACCCTGTTACGTATGGGGAATTTTCCCATACGCCGCTCTCAACCATTTTTCGAGTTCGCGTCCGCGAAGGGAAAACGCCCTAAAATCCTTTCGCTTATCACACACCACTAATGGAAGTCAAGATCCCGACCAGCTGGACCACGACCGTGAGAACGGGAGTGACACGACGACGACCCCGAAGGATTTCCTTATATGGAGATTCCTAACGAATCCCCACTCATTTTTGGGACTATATAAACCCTTTGATTTCAACCCTCTTTGGTTCAAAGCAGTACAGTCACGCGTAGAGTAACGTCGTGTCACGCTCGTACAGAGTTGGTTAAAATCCAGTAAGATCGGGCTCGAGTCCCCTTCCGAATCAATAGTTAACCGCATAGAATCCGCGAGTCCAGTTTATATTCTATTTGGCACTTTGAAATAGCCACTCTTACGCCCCGCATCGCCAGTGCGTCAACACCGTGCAACTATTGGTAACTTACACATTTTATCTAATTATTTAATCGCGACACTTACATTGTACTACAATTGACTATTCAATATACGAATGGTGTTCACTTGTAAATCGAGTAGATTCGTTAAATCCATCTTTTACCCAGCGATCCTTATAATATTAGTAGCACTCACCCACTGATACAACTTTACCGCTCGAGTTGTATCAAACTTTAATTAAGAGTTACGAGGCATCACTAACATTTCTCGCGATTCCCTGATTTTACATCAGGTTCGTTCGCAAACCTTTCACCAAAACAAGGAATCTTCTCCAACCCAGTGGCTCCCCGATTTCGCAGCGGGTTTGTCCACGAAACCTCACCCCTCCTACGGCTCCCTGATTTCTCATCAGGTTCGTCCGTATCCTACAGCTCCCTGCTTTCGCATCAGGTTCGTCTGTAAGTCTACCAATCTCCGAACAGCTCCCTGGTTTCGCACCAGGTTCGTCTGTGAATAATCCAACCTCCTACAGCTCCCTGGTTTCGCACCAGGTTCGTCTGTGAACTTCATCCAAGTGACTCCCCGATTTCGCATCGGGTTGGTTCACGCCGTTTCACCCTCCTGCGGCTCCCTGATTTCGAATCAGGTTCGTCCGCGTGTGAATCCATCCTAGAGGCTCCCTGATTTCGCATCAGGTTCGTCCGCACTCTAACTAACAAACTCATAAACCGTATTCCTTGGGAAATACCCTTCTCGCCGGCCTCTCGCGTTGCCGCAGCCCCGGCTCGTAACAACCCACTCTCTCTGCTTTCCGGACGACCGTTGGGCGTCCATGGAAATGAGCAGAAGTCAGTCAGCCGTCGAACGAGACGCTTCGTTCCTGCGGCCTTGCGTCACAAATAATGTGATTTTGTCATTTCATGTTCTATTGTAAATAAACATTATCATTGTTATTGTTAATTGTGAGCAATAATATTCACCCTCGCGGACAACTCCTACAGAACTATAACGATAAATTAATATAATTGAACGTAAAGTAATTAGGTTTCGACGCGGGGTCGGTAATAAAGAGTATCGTTTCGCTTTTGACGCTAAGTCGGTAATAAAGAATATTACGCTGATTAATATTAAAGATTCGGTTCTAGATCGTTGGTTGAACATAAGATCTCGACACTAAGTCGGATTGTGAGACTAGAAATGACGCTTTTTCTATTTGGTATGTTTAAGTTGAGAGTTCGAGAGGATTCCTTCTCTTCGATTTGGAGTTGCTTCCTGTTGCCTATTAGCTTGCCTACGCTTTCTAGGATGGTAGCTGAGCGCTAGTGAAAGCGATCTCAGATGGTAGCTAGGTAGCCGGTTAGGGCGTCCCCAGATGGAAGTTGAATTCGGCGGCTTCCTTCCCTCGTATTGGTAGTGTGTTTCTGGTGCCTATCAGCTGGCACCACGCTTTACAGGATGAGGTTGAGCGGCTAGTAAAAGCGACCTCGTATGTATGTTGAGGGGCTAGCTAAAGCGTTCTCGTATGGATGTTGAGGGGCTAGTTAAAGCGACCTCGGATGCAGGTTGAAGATTGGAAGTCAGGACCTCGGCGTTGGTTCGGTGGCAAAATCAAGTCTGCTCTCTGCTGCTGGCGGGCCTCTATTTATACCAGTTTGTGATATTTGACCCGCACCAATCACTTGCTGCGCGATCTCGCGCACCAATTAGAATTAGCATCCGGTTCGCGCCACTCGCGCTCTACACACGGATTATTCGGCATCCGGTTGATTGTACGGTCTGCACACGCGCGCTTGGTTCACTAGCGCCACTGTGTTCACTGTTTGAATAGGCGGCTAAACGCATGCGTTGCCCGTCACTAGTTTGATTCGCGCGCTGTTTGAACACGCTCTCGCATGCGTGGTATACTATCTTAGGTATAATATAAATGAAATTAACAATATGTGTGCAAACAAAAGGAAAAATTTATGGTGGTAGGTAGCGGTACGTTACACTCGAGAGATAAGGGATCTGTGCGAATTTTTAGGGAGGATCTCGCGTCGACAGCGGGCTACCCGTTTTCTTCTTGTGTCTCTCCACGAGGCGTATTGACGGTGGATTATAGGAGCGTAGATGTCTGGATGCCAGTTATTGAATTCAGGAGACGATAGAAACACTTTATTCCAAAACACACATGCACTATAATATTAAAGTAAATCGTATTCCTCTCGGGCAGAAGTACTGATAATGATCGAACTTGCGCCCTACTTCGCGCAGACCGATTACACGGAAGGTGCTCGAGTCACACACTGCACATATGATACAGGGTGATTCTGGAGCTACGCCCGTCGAAGGATGGGGCCTGGTACCCCGTGACGAGGACAACCGCCCGCAGTACCTCACCGAATTTTATGGCTTTCAACTATCGAAGGGTTTGGAATACCATTAAGAAGTGAGAAATGTTCAGGTTTTCAGAATTTCTCATCAATTCCTTTATTCACCGTATCGAAGGGGAAATGGATTCCTGGCGTTCCGCCGATTAAAATCATACCAAATGTCATGCAAATCGGACTACTTTGACACAAGCTATTTGTATTCCTTATGTAAAAGTTGCCCTATTTACACGATATTTGGCACGATTTTCATCGGAAAAGTATAAGGAATCCTTCGGTGTCATTTGCATATCGATACGATAAGAAATAAAGAATTGTTTTATTTCTGAAACAGTTATGATTCCTCGGCCGACCCTGGAAAATCGTGGTCGACCCCCCCCCACACACACACACAGTCGAGGGTGAAAATGTGAAATATTCCTTTCAGCGTAGTAAGAAATTCTTCATTCTTTATCGCATCGAAAAGGATGTGACGCCAATGGATTCGTTATGTTTTTCCGATGACGATCATACCAAATTTCATGTAAATCGGACTATTTTTAACCAAGTCAAGTCAACTTGAAATGATACAAATTGATTTTCCATGGAATTTCCTTTATCAAGGTCCGAATTACGTCGTTCTTGGTGTTAGTTTCATCGGCGAAATGTGAGGAATCGATGGGTGTCGTTTTCGCAAAGATCTGATAAGAAATGCGCCAGTCGAAGATTGCTCACTTCTTAATAGGCACTCGAACCCCTTTGAGGATCGAAAACCATAAAATCGGGTGAGGCACTGCGAAGGGCTGTCCTCGCCACGGGAAACCAGGCCGCATCTCCTTGACGGGCGTTGCTCCAGATTTACCCTGTGAGTGTTTCGGCAATAAAATAATTCTTTACTCTTTATCGTATGGATATGGACGTGTGGCCGATGGATTCCTTGGGGTTTTTCGATGAAAATCATGCCAAATGTCGTGTAAATCGGACAACTTTTACATAAGGAATAAAAATAGCTTGTGTCAAAGTAGTCCGATTTGCATGACATTTGGTATGATTTTCATCAGAAAAACATAAGGAATCCATTGGCGTCACTTCCCTTTCGATACGATGAAGAAAATAATTTCTTAATACGCTGTAATGGATATTTCACCCTCGACTGCGGGGGCTCGACCTCAATTCGATACGTTCGGCCCGGGATTCATACCTTTTTCCGGAAAAAGCCATAAAATGCGGTGAGGCACTGCTGGGGGGTTGTCCTCGTCACGGGGTACCAAGCCGCATCCTTCGACGGGCGTAGGTCCAGAATCACCCTGTATCATATGTGCAGTGTGCGACTCGAGTACCCTCCGTGTAATCGGTCTGCGCGAAATAGGGCGCAAGTTCGATCATTAGCAGTACTCCTGCCCGAGAGGAATACGATTTACTTTAATATTATAGTGCATGTATGTTTTGTAATAAAGTGTTTCTATCGTCTCCTGAATTCAATAACTGGCATCCAGACATCTACGATCCTACAATCCCCCGTCAATACGCCTCGTGGAGAGACACAAGAAGAAAACTGGTAGCCCGCTGTCGACGCGAGGTCCTCCCTAAAAATTCACACAGATCCTTTATCTCTCGAGTATAAACACCAGCTCCAATATCAAAACAGAAGCATGCGTTGACGTATTCCGTGCGAGAGCAGGTGGGCATTGGGGGGGAGGTTTTGCTGTGAAGAGGCTCTCCTCAAGAGAGCAGCCGTTTGCGAGGGATGCAAATCCGATTGGTCCTAATACAATCTGCTCCCTATGGCTGAAATTTGGTCTAGCAACTTTCACATCTCCTAACCCTAACCAATCGAACTCACATCCCTCCCAAAAGAACCGGCTATCCGAGCGTAGAAGCAAGTGCGAAATAAAAGTAACGGTGCGCTTCTCGATACCGCAGATGTACCTACCTAAGTAGCATTTCCGACGGAAAAGTATTGTCCAGCCTTTGGGCCTGCCATTCCCGGCGTAGACCTTTGGCAGGTAGGTATCTGTTTCAATAGGCAAGGCCACCCGTGGCGCCAGCAAGACCGTCCCCGGTCCTTGCTATTCCAGCGGGTTTTCTTCCAAGGAAAATCGGTAAATTTGCAAGCGCAATATCTTAAAAACCAGTGGAAATAATGTGTATACATTATAGCTTATTGTATTTGTCTTGGAACGCACTATCAAGTGACCTCTTCAAAAAAAATAGTTCCAATTTAAAAAACCGAACTTGTCCATCTATCTTTTAGAATAATAAGCGAAGAAAAAATTCGTCTGGTCTAATAAGTTGGACCCCTCGAACCATGCGCTTCCGTATTTTTTTTATTTTTTTATCTCCAATACTTTAGGAGATTTTCAGCTGTCCACTCTTCCCGCGGACACCCTGTATATGTATATAAAATAATACCGTTATTTCTTTAGGCCCGACTGCCCGAAACTATGCGGGAAGATTGCTGTAAAATCTTGGAAACGTTGCGGGCCCATCGCTGTAAAATCTCCGAGACGTTGCGCGACTATTGCTGTAAAATTTCCAAAACGTTGCACGACCATTGCTGTAAAATCTCCGAAACATTGCGCGACCATTCCTGTATAATCTCCGAAACGTTGCGTGACCATTGCCGTAAAATTTCCGAAACCATGTTACAGAAATATCTCCTGCAATTTTGCACAGGGTGAACATAGGAATTTACTTGTAATGTTTCGGGAACATTCCGTGCAACGTTCCAAATGTTGTAGCGCACCATCACTGAGACATTCCTGCAACAAAGTGTGCTGTAGAGGTACATTCAATTAATTTTCATTTCGCCAATTTTAATGTTTCCGCGTTTTTGAAAACGTGTCCGTAAAGAGGACAAACAGGGCTATATCCTCCTATTTTCCAAATGTTTAAAAAAGGTCCGTCAATTATAAAATTGCATTTGTTAAGAACAATTGTTAAATAAATGGTCAAATATTCGTTTTTATTAAGTGAAATAATTTTTATTACGTACTCTTATATCTCCACTGTAAACACCCAAATGATCATTTTTATCAGTTTGTTAGTTCAACAGTTACGATTTTTGAAAAAAAAATAACCACTATATTTCGAAGAGCTTAACATTCACAATTTTTGACATTTTGAAAAGTCCTTCGAGATATGTTTATATATCCCTAAAGACTACAACATATCCAGGTTGCACCAAAATCCGAAATGTTAATCCGAAAAGTGTCCGACTTCGCGTGGAATGATCCATACCGAAAATTGAGTCAGAAAAAGCGTGTCTTACACTACATAGTCTAAAGTGGGTGTGTACGGTCTAAGAATCGATTTATTTATTTTATTTTTTGAATGTTCAAGCTTTTACGAAGAAGTGTTTAAAAGGATTTTTTGATATTCTAAAAATTCCGGAAGTTATAGCATTTCAGTAGCGGCGAATGTGTGGCTAAAACTCGGTTACTCGGTGCTCATGTAAAACTTTATACGCGTTTTTCTCGAACTAGTGTTCTTCAAATCGGTGGGACAAATACCTCGAGAAGTTATTATCCGATTTGATTGGAACCTTTTTTATTTGGAAGAATATACTTCTGTGCAGTGGAGAAAGCTCTGACATTTAACAAAAATTGCAAATTTGTATTGTTTAAAGGCGTTGAAATCATGAAAAACATAGGAAAAAGGTGATTTCAAATTTTAAGTGCTGTTATCTTGTCAAAAAATGTAATTTTTGTACTTTCTCAAGCTGTGTCCAATAGGGAAGTTCGTACCTTTCAATAATCTGGTATCGTTCCTTATTTCGGACCAATGGTGTAGGTGCTACAAGTTCCACCGTTTGGGATCCATTTTTTAACGCTTCCACTCCAACGAATCCTCAATGCCATTTGCAATGATTAGTTACAGAAAAATAGTATATATTTATAGTTTAAGACATTCTTAATACAAAAAGTATGCAAAAAGTTCCATTAACTTATCTGTGGTAGTTTTTCTTTAATTAATTTCTAAATATCGCCTATTGTTAGGGGCTGTAGACCGGAACCTTCCCTTAATAAAGAAATGGGGTTTGTTGAATGACTAATGTTTCTGATGTGTTCACTTAAAAAAAATTGTTCCGAATACTGCACCTTTCTGCAATTATTCTTTGTAGGAATACTTTTCTAATGTATCTTTAAACTTTGGAGAAAATTACTGTGCCTTTTACTTGCCTAATTGCAACTTACCTCTTTAGTAGAAAATATTTCTTGAAACTTCATAAAACTTATAGGATCATCGCCGCATGTGTTGTATGCAACAATCTCAATTTGACCAACAAAATTGCTCTGCTTTTCGTTTCTGTGGAATGAATAGACAGAGTTGAAAGAGCTCCGTATGATTCTAAACGTAGTAGTGATATTCAACAGCGCTTCACGATAGGTTATAGAATAATTCTTACGTCAGTCTCCCTTTTAAAAACGTAATCCATTCATTTTGTTTCAATAGCTTGACCTCGTGTTGGTCGAATAGTGAAAATAATTTCGGCAAAAGCACCTGAAATTTTTTATATACATGTATTTGTAGTAGGCACGATATTATATAGGGTACATCACGTAACTTGTCCACCCCAAATAACTTCCAAAGTACATGTTCTATAGACAAGTATTTTATATATAAATTGCATAGTATGATAGGGAACATATGATGCTGAAAGAGATATTTTAAATAATCTATTTGTTTGCGTGATATCAAGCTGACCTTGAATTTTTTAAGTGAAATGCGTATCTTTTTGTATCAAAATTTAAAAGAGCCCTGAATTTTCTATAGTGAAGTATGGTAAATATTCACAAAAAGAAAGCCACCTCCCGATTTCGATAATTCTTTAATGTGTTGTCAAGTTGTGATGACCTTGACAATATATTAAAAAATTATCGAAGTCGAAGGCGGCTCCATTTCTGTGAATATTTGCCGAAAGTATTCAGCTTGATTCATGGTCACTACTTATCTTACAATTATTTAGGCCCGGTGCAGGCGAGCGGTTTGCGGCAGTTTGCCGCCGCGGCAATTTACTGCCGTGTTTTGGCAGAACATAGATTTATATGAAGCAGTTCACACGGGATGCAAATTTGAGCGGCTACCAGGCGGCATGTTTGCGTTCGTTTTGACGAACGCACGAACCGCGAATGAACGCTGCCGCGATGCCGCGAAGCAGTACATTGTTTTATAAACAAGCAATTCACACGAGCGTTTTGCGTTTATTTAACGCAAGAAAATGTATCTCTCAAATCCATAAACATAGAAGAAGAAGAAAGCGCAGAACGCGAATCGTGGCGTTGCAAAACCGCTCGTGTGAATTGTTAGAAAAATTTCACGCGCGTCTCGCGGCGGCAAACTTCCGCAAACCGCTAGTCTGCACCGGGCCTTACAGTAAGGCCGCGTCCAGCAGAGATGCCAGAACCGTGGGCATTTGCCCGTGGGCGCTACCACCACTCCACGACCAAGCGTACCCCCTCCTAGCGCCTGTACCGCACCACACAAACATACCCGTCCCTCCATCCGTGTGCCGTACGCGCTGCCTGGCCAGCGCTCTCCGACGAGAATTCGTTTTCCCGACATCAAAGCGTTTGGGTCGCAAGCAAAAAGTCCAGAGTTTAAATCCCGGTGCGGATATTCTACTTTTTTTTCTTTATTTATTCTCTAATTTCTCTTTCTATATTCTGAGAAGACTAAAGGCTTGAAAACTGTTAATTTAAGAAGCATTTTCGAAGCTTGATTTCCTGCTAAAGATGCGATCCCCTTCTGGCTTGTATCGTATCACTACAAGCGTACCCTACCTTCTGTCCGTGTGCCGTACGCGCTGCCTGGCCGGCGCTCTCCGCCAAGAATTCATTTCACCGAAATCCTAGAGCTTGGGTTGCAAATAGAAAATCCGAGGTTCAAATTCCGGTGCGAATATTCTACTTTTTTCATTAATTATTCTCTAACTTCTCTTTCTATATTCTCAGTAGAATAAAAACTTGAAAACTGTTAATTTACAAAGCATTTTCGCAGCTGGCTAATGTACGGTGTTGGTTTTCTGCCTTTTGTATACATAAGCAAAAATAATTCCTTGAAATGTTACTTACAATATAAGCTCCTTTCTAGGATGGACTCTTTAAAATTCACGTCACAATAAACAGTTACAGAATCGGTGATTTCCGTTTCAGGTAAGCGAGCCGCCCGCTCCGCTATTACGGTTGGCTTACCACTCGAACCCCGGATTACTGTAATGAGGTTTGAAAACAATATCGACTGGTCTCGTACCCGTCGCAATGATATTTATACCTACAGAAGAGTTTTACTAACCCATTCGAGGTCGATGACACTCTTTTCGTGTTAATCAGGTTTGTACGTATCTGATTATTTGCTTGTTGATTATTTACGAAAATTGTGCCATTGTTCGATAGAAACCACGAGAAGGTGGTGGGCTTCTTCCATCAGGAGAGGATAAGGATAGGTCGAGATGGATAGAATGGATAGGATAGTTGTGAATGATGGACGTAGCGGTCGAAACCTCTACTCCACGGATATAAAGGTTCGGGAAAGTGAGACACACGTAGAAGCTGTGATAGCACCACTACAATACTATTGTTACTGTTTCGTAAATTATGTATGTACACGTCAGGGTAGGTGATACTGTACAAGAAAGAGGTGACGATGAAGCTGTCGGAGCTATATGTTCCAACATGCGTGGAGGGTGAGTTGTTTAAATTGTTGGGGATTGGACAAACTTTCTTACAAATGATCTCCAGACATAAGAGCGAGATGCCTATTGTCGACAGTCATAGTACGACTCTTCTCATTTCTGGCCTTTAGGGATGTGCGCACCACACAGATAAAATTCACAAGTTCGCTACCCATTTTATTTGTCTTGTTGGTTTTTGTATCGGGCAAACTTGAGAAAAGCCGTTCGGCATCGGTCTTAGAATGGGGCAAACACTTGATTATACCCAGCAAATGTCTGAAGGGTGGAAAAATTACAGCAATATGGGGATCTTGCACTTTGCAGATCCACATGTCGTGAAAAGACATTTTGCCCCAGCTATCCCTTTGGATTCGGGAAATACCGAAATGCAAAAATACCCATTCTTTTCGCAAGGCTTCGGCATTGAAATTGCCGAGCCTACGAGCGACAGCTAAAACATCTTGAAACGTCTCCTGTCTGTCGCAATGGAATACGGCAGTGTCTGATTTGAAAATCGTCAACTGTTTCAGTAGAATATCGTCATGGGGAAGACGATTCCTAATTTCAATGGTTACGGTAAAATAAAACCGTAAACAATTTTCGCGAGAAGGAGGAAACTTCAACTGTTCATTATGACGTGAATTTTAAAGAGTCCATCCTAGAAAGGAGCTTATACTGTAAGTGGCATTTCAAGGAATTATTTTTGCTTATGTATACAAAAGGCAGAAAACCAACATCGTACATTAGCCAGCTGCGAAAATGCTTTGTAAATTAACAGTTTTCAAGTTTTTATTCTACTGAGAATATAGAAAGAGAAGTTAGAGAATAATTAATGAAAAGTAGAATATTCGCACCGGAATTTGAACCTCGGATTTTCTATTTGCAACCCAAGCTCTAGGATTTCGGTGAAATGAATTCTTGGCGGAGAGCGCCGGCCAGGCAGCGCGTACGGCACACGGACAGAAGGTAGGGTACGCTTGTAGTGATGCGATACGAGCCAGAAGGGGATCGCATCTTTAGCAGGAAATCAAGCTTCGAAAATGCTTCTTAAATTAACAGTTTTCAAGCCTTTAGTCTTCTCAGAATATAGAAAGAGAAATTAGAGAATAAATAAAGAAAAAAAAGTAGAATATCCGCACCGGGATTTAAACTCTGGACTTTTTGCTTGCGACCCAAACGCTTTGATGTCGGGAAAACGAATTCTCGTCGGAGAGCGCTGGCCAGGCAGCGCGTACGGCACACGGATGGAGGGACGGGTATGTTTGTGTGGTGCAGTACAGGCGCTAGGAGGGGGTACGCTTGGTCGTGGAGTGGTGGTAGCGCCCACGGGCAAATGCCCACGGTTCTAGCATCACTGGCGTCCAGTGCCCCTCAAGCGTACATATGGTTCGAAATGTCTATGGGACTCTTAAAATAGTTTCACCGCTCGCATGATCACCATGTTCGTAGATCAAGCAGCCGCTGCATATCTCTGCATGTACAGGGTCATCATTTAAAAGATTAATTTGCAATCCGCGCTCGCGCGAACAGGTGAAACGGCAAGAGCACCTCACGAACGCATTCCACTACAACCATACACCGGCCCGGCCTTCAGAGAGCTTACAGCGACCGCTGGACAGCAGTGATGCCCGAGCTTCGAGAATTTTAGGATGGTCTCTTTCAAATTAACATCGCAAAGAGCGATTCGGATTTTCCCGTCCCAGATAACCGAGCCGCGAGCTCCGCTTTTATGATCGGTTTACCACTCGCACCCCAGATTACCGTAATGAAGTTTGAAAATAATGTCGACTAATATCGTACCCGTCTCAATTTCGAAAATTTTAGCTACGACGGGGTTGACCGCGGCGCTATACCCTTGTACGGAGAGATTTTTCGGCACCTGCGTGTAAAAGCCACAATAATGGCGCATCGTTCCAAAAAATGGCATTAACGTAACCCAGTATAGGCGTGGCGTTGAGTAGCTAAAACATTCAGACACAAAAATTCTAGAAAAATAATTCAAACACCGCTACAATCAAAGACACGTCCCATTAGTTACCCCTTACGTCTGATCTAGGTATGCACTGCGTTAGGGATAAAATCATAAAAAAAGAAAAGCAGAACAATAGGTTCTGAGGTCTGCATAACTAACACATAATTAAATAAAAATTTAATTTCTCAATTTATGAAAATAATGATACCGGTGGTTCGTTCATTATATGAAAGTAATGAATTTTAAAAAGAGCATTATATAAAGTATTTAAATAAACAGTTTGCGAAAGCTTTTCGCAAATATTATTGTTTAAAAATTAAAGAAAGAAAAATTAAGTAAGCGTAAAATATGATAAATTTTCCACCATTAGAAGGTGGAGGATAATAGGTAGAAGGATAATTTTTCCCCATTTTGTGACGCAAATTGCATTCCGATATCTTTTATAGTTCAAAAGATATACGACCCCTTATAGGCCCCAAATTCTTCAACCCGGGCACTAACGCGTCAGCGTGGTCTAATACCGCTGCTGGACCGTCGCATAGGTATATATTGCTACACGGAACGGGATCGGCGCGGTCGCACTCTTAAAATGGCTACCGTTTTCTTACCCGTCTCCTACGTCAAATTTAGTGTTGTCGGGCGAAAGCCAAAAACACCCTGTGCTCTGTAGTGGCATCTAAAAGACCGTACACTTCCATCATCAGCTCATAGATGGCAGAAGTAACGGCGCATGGTTGTCGTGGAATGCGTCCGTAAGGCGGTGTTGCAGTCCTCTCTGTTCGCGCGCGCGTAGATTGCTACTTTCACGGGTGACCCTGTATAGCTTCAAATCCCCAACTCACATCGGTTCGCTATCATGCTTTAGCGCTTGCAAGCGGGCGCGTGCCTCGCGCACTGACCTAGCTCCACCTTTAATACTAGTACCCAGGACAACGCAGTGAAATGCGCTGTGTCGGAATAAGTTAACAGAAGCACTGTGCGGGGGAAGGGGGCGGGGCGTGGCGCGGCCACGTTGGTAGTTATAATCACACAATTCTACTTGCTAATAAAAAAAAAATTACTAGAAACTAAAGAATAATTCTTTTCTAGTTCTAAAATTTTGATGGTGTTAAAATCACTTTAAATAATTCACTTTAAATAAAATCGTGGGGCATCATGTGCGACCAGAAGTTGAAGTATCGATTAGCAAGTGGAACATCTTCAACTACAGTTTATCAATTTTATGTCACATTACAATCTATATCCCGCAATTAAAATATTTTGTTTCATTAATGCGAATGGAAACTTTCTAACAACAACGTAATTTCAACGTTTGCTTCTGTATTAAAGTAATTCATATCCTGTCACGAAATATCGTGCCCAACGATTTTATTCAAATTGAATTATTTAAAGTGATATTAACACCATCAAAATTTTAGTACAAGAAAAGAATTATTTTTTTGCTTTTAGTGCATTTTAATTTAGTTTTTAGTACATTTTTAATAAAGCCATTTAGCATAAATATTCTATAATATTTTTTATTTTTTAGATTTTACTGTTTGTGGAGTTACATTTCACAGCTCAGACTTCTTTACAAATATCTTTTATTGCTATGTACAGTTTAACAGTTTGCTTAAACGCTATAGTGCTAAAGTCACTAAAAAATAAGTCTTTTTTTGTACTACAATTTTGATTGAGATATTCTACGAACGCCTGCAAAGTTTTAAGTTTACTATTCGTACATACGTCACGGATCATTTCTCGATAAATTGTGTATTTTCGGTAATCGCAATGCGACTAGCGTCCTGAATGCAGCGGCTTTTTGTCATTTTCGTAAAGAACGCGAGTGGCTGATTTCAAGTCGTTTGGATTTTTGATTATGGGTTATATTTATTGATGACTGGGTAATTTTTTCACATGCTCGGGGTTAATTTTTTTTTAAATATTGTATTGTCATAGAAACTACGTACGCCTGCAAAGTTTCAAGACAATTAGATAGTTGGAAGTCGGTTAAATTTGAGTTGCTAGATTTGAACCATACATATATACAAACAAACAAACATACAAACAGAGGATCGAAGCTGAATAATATCGTTTAAAAATATATTAAAATGATTGTTTAATGATATTTTTATGTTGTTTGTTCTAATAGAATGTAAAACTTCCACATTCGCTATCGTATCGGCATGAACGTTTGAATAACATACACCTAAGATTTTCCAAATGAAAATAAATTTAAACACAGTATAAATCGGATTATTTTTAGCATTTTTAGATTAGAAAGAGTAGATATATAAGGGGCGTTCTGGACCAACGCATGGCGAGGGGGTGAAGCGGGGCGAGGGGTACCGCACCAGGGGCGACGGGGGAGGCGGGTGGAGGGAACGCGACCCGTCGAAGCGGGGATGAGTCGGTGGAGGGGAAACGCGACTCGTTGGAGTGGGGAGGGGGTACCGCTGATGGCACATCACGCGATCCGCGTAAATTCGAAGCGATACGCAGCTCTCTTATCGCGCCAAGGTCAGATCGTACCTTGATAGCAACGACGTTCAAACAAGTAGTCACCAAACACACACACACATACACACACACCGCCGATGACTTATCCTCGCGGCCCGGGGTCAAAACATGCGGAGATATGACGCGTAGAAGGCGCAAGTCGAAACCTGCATGGCTATCGCGCAATAACAGCATCAAAAACATGTAACGATCGAAGGTCAACTTCCGAGAATAATGAGGTATGACGCGTAGAAGATGTAAGTCGAAATCCGCATGACCATCGCGTGAACACCATAACAAAAACATATAGCTGTAACGATGGAAGGTCCACTTCCGAGAATAATGCGCCGCATCTTCGCGCACGATTTCTGAACCGCGAAAATTCGAAGCAGACCGGCATGCTTCTATCGCCCGAAGGCTAGATCGCGTCCCGGTAGCAGCGATGTTCGAACCAAGTGTGCGAGAGAGAGGTATGATATTTACACCCCCTCTCCCCCTCTCCCCCTCTCCCCCTCTCCCCCTCTCCCCCTCTCCCCCTCTCCCCCTCTCCCTCTCCCCCTCTCCCCCTCTCCCTCTCCCTCTCCCTCTCCCCTCTCCCCCTCTCCCCCTCTCCCTCTCTCCCCCTCTCCCTCTCCCCTCTCCCCCTCTCCCTCTCCCTCTCTCCCCTCTCCCCCTCTCCCTCTCCCCTCTCCCCCTCTCCCCCTCTCCCCCTCTCCCCCTCTCCCCCTCTCCCCCTCTCTCTCCCTCTCTCCCCCTCTCCCCCTCTCCCCCTCTCCCCCTCTCCCCTCTCCCCTCTCCCCCTCTCCCCCTCTCCCCCTCTCCCCCTCTCCCCCTCTCCCCCTCTCCCCCTCTCCCCCTCTCCCCCTCTCCCCCTCTCCCTCTCCCCCTCTCCCCCTCTCCCTCTCCCCCTCTCCCCCTCTCCCCCTCTCTCCCCTCTCCCCTCTCCCCTCTCCCTCTCCCCCTCTCCCCCTCTCCCCTCTCCCCCTCTCCCCCTCTCCCCCTCTCCCCCTCTCCCCTCTCCCCCTCTCCCCCTCTCCCCCTCTCCCCCTCTCCCCCTCTCCCCCTCTCCCCTCTCTCCCCTCTCCCTCTCCCCCTCTCCCCCTCTCCCCCTCTCCCCCTCTCCCCTCTCCCCCTCTCCCCCTCTCCCCTCTCCCTCTCCCCCTCTCCCCTCTCCCTCTCCCCTCTCCCCCTCTCCCCCTCTCCCCCTCTCCCCCTCTCCCCCTCTCCCCCCTCTCCCCCTCTCCCCCTCTCCCCCTCTCCCCTCTCCCCCCTCTCCCCCTCTCCCCCTCTCCCCCTCTCCCTCTCCCTCTCCCTCTCCCCTCTCCCCTCTCCCCCTCTCCCCCTCTCCCCCTCTCCCCTCTCTCCCCCTCTCCCCCTCTCCCCCTCTCCCCCTCTCCCTCTCCCCCTCTCCCCTCTCCCCCTCTCCCCCTCTCCCCCTCTCCCTCTCCTCTCCCCCTCTCCCTCTCCCCCTCTCCCCCTCTCCCCCTCTCCCCCTCTCCCCCTCTCGAATTTACAGTGGTCTGTGGAAGCGTAATTTCGTCTAGTGACAAATTGTAACCAGGTAAGTAGTTCCATGTTTTTTCTATTCCGTAATGCTTTCCGGTTTCTATTGTAAATTCGGCGATGGTGATAGTACATTTATTTCTTATTGTTATTATACCAGAGTCCTTAATACTATACATGGTTGTGCCTTTATCGTCGCAGGTTACGGCTAGTTGTATTTGTTTTGGCGCGATATAAATCCACGTGCTCGGCTGTTGTAATTCTATCAGGATCGTGTGATTCAGTGTCATAATTCGTATTTTACAATTGGTTTTTGGTTTCTGTGTCAATTTTGTGTACAACTGTACTTTGCAAGGTCCGTATGGTATCGCTTTGAACATTGGGTGGTTAGATGTGCAGAGGTACAGGTCGTTTATAGTTTTACATTCCGCTAGGTCTTGTTTACTTAGTTGTATGTAATCTTGCACCGAGGTATCGAGTACCACGTATGAATCGAGGGGTTCTATATACGCGTAGAATGATTTGTTCACTTTCGTGGGTACCGGGTGTACCTTGCTCAATTTGAATTTCTTCGCGCTCAACAATGGGATGTCTAGTACTACAGTAATTGATTTGGTATCCGAAAATGCGGAGAGTGATAGTATCTCGTACAGGATGTGCATGTTTTCTAACTTTATCCCGATAGGGAAGTCTGGTCCTTTCGGAATGTGTGAGAGTGCGGAAGTGAGGTACGTTATGATTTGCACTGGTGGTATTAACCGTGGGTTAAGGACTCCCTTTTTTATATCCATAATGAATTCTAGCAAGTCTTGTGTGTCGCGCAATAGTGTTTCCGCGACGCTGTTTATTAGTATGAGGTGTTCGTCTACTGTCTCTCGGAATTTAATAATGTCGGTCGACTGTTGTAGTAAGTATTGAATTTGCCAAGTCGCGTTTAAGAGTGTTTTTTCGTTATCGTATACGTTATGTATAGTCTCATTGAGAAGTTCGGCGTTGGCTCTTACAATTTGCATTTGTCCTTTGATTGTATTTTTTAATCTACTGCCCTGTCTTTTTAAAAAGTCTATTTGGTCGTTGATTTTCTTTCTGTCCTCGGAATCCATTAGTCCGAAAAGTGATTTGCCTATGTAACCTAATCCGTCTATTAGTCCGCGCCGCTGTTTTTGTGCTGAGCTTATAGTTTGCTGGACGTAGGTAAGGAGTTTGGTGATGCGGTCTACCTTGTCTTGGATTTTCGCGGCGAATGTTTTGCAGAACTTTTGTAAGTTATGGGTAGAAGGTTTTTTACATTGCGCAAGTATGTCATATGGTGCAGCTTGGAGATTCCAAGCAAATCGAAGTAAATGCCGGGGTGGTCTTGGAATTCTTTTATAGCGAAATCTGTATCGGAGGATGTCCCTCCTATGAGTAGTATCGTCATTTGTAGGACGGTAATCCTGCAAAATATAATGTCTAGGTGTAGTCGGCGCTTCGTTCCGTTCGTCGTGAAGTCTCTGGTCCTGCGTATGCTGTGCGTGCGTGGGATAAAATTTTGCTAACGTAAGACAGTTCGTCTCCGCAGGACTCGATTGTCTCGTCGCTTCTCGTTTCATTTCAGTCTTCATCATGTTGTCCTTAATGGATGTTCCCCGCGAGATCGTGTTGTTTTTATTGGTGGATTTAGCAATGTTTTGTATCTTTGCGACGTGCGCGGTAGTGCGCGGTAGTGCGGAGTTTGTGCTTTTCGCGAGGAATATAGAATTCTCTTTTTTTTTTCTTTTAGTACTTGGAATACCCGGCCCCGCCGGGCTACTTGAATTTTGAATATCGGCGAGCGGTACGCGAATATCGCGCTGAACGGCGGCGGTACTCTCTGGAGAGCCAGGAGTGGTTGGACGCTGCGGACTCGTGGGGGATACGGGCCCTGTTTGGTGAGTTTCTGAGGTTCTCGCTGCTTATGTCGTTTGTCCCTAGTGGGATCCTCTATTTTAATTCCTTCGTATCTGGTTATTGTTCCAGAACGCTATGGGGATGTATTTATCGGGCCCCTCCCGGGTCCCATATACTGGGCCTATTCTGGCGACTTATAATCATTTATCGATTATTCATCAATCCCATACGCCGCTCTCAACTGTTTTTCGAGCTCGCGTCTGCGAAGTGAAAACGCCCTAAAATCCTTTCGCTTATCACACACCACTAATGGAAGTCAAGATCCGGACCAGCTGGACCACAACCGTGAGAACGGGAGTGACACGACGACGACCCCGAAGGATTTCCTTATATGGAGATTCCTAACGAATCCCCACTCATTTTTGGGACTATATAAACCCTTTGGTTTCAACCCTCTTTGGTTCAAAGCAGTACAGTCACGCGTAGAGTAACGTCGTGTCACGCTCGTACAGAGTTGGTTAAAATCCAGTAAGATTGGGCTCGATTCCCCTTCCGAATCAATAGTTAACCTCATAGAATCCGCGAGTCCGGTTTATATTCTATTTGGCACATTGAAATAGCCACTCTTACGCCCCGCATCGCCAGTGCGTCAACACCGTGCAATTTAGTGGTCACTTACACATTTTATATAATTAATTAACGGCGACACTTACATTTGTACAATAATTAGTTATTGAATATACGAATGGTGTTCACGTTGTAAATCGAGTAGATTCGTTAAACCCATCTCTTATCCAGCGATCCTTATAATATTAGTAGCACTCACCCACTGATACAACTTTACCGCTCGAGTTGTATCAAACTTTAATTAAAAGTTACGAGGCATCACTAACATTTCCCGCGACTCCCTGATTTCACATCAGGTTCGTTCGCAAACCTTTCACCAAAACAAGAAATCTTCTCCAACCCAGTGGCTCCCCGATTTCGCATCAGGTTCGTCCGTATCCTACAGCTCCCTGATTTCGCATCAGGTTCGTCTGTAAGTCTACCAACCTCCTAACAGCTCCCTGGTTTCTCACCAGGTTCGTCTGTGAACTTCATCCTAGTGACTCCCCGATTTCGCATCGGGTTCGTTCACGCCGTTTCACCCTCCTGCGGCTCCCTGATTTCGCATCAGGTTCGTCCGCATGTGACTCCATCCTAGAGGCTCCCTGATTTCGCATCAGATTCGTCCTCGCTTCCGATAATCCTAGCGGCTCCCTGATTTCGCATCAGGTTCGTCCGCACTCTAACTAACAAACTCATAAACCGTATTCCTTGGGAAATACCCTTCTCGCCGGCCTCTCGCGTTGCCGCAGCCCCGGCTCGTAACAGCATAATCAAATACTTTTCTCATTTTTTTCTTTGTATTCGTCGTTTTATCATTCGTTCTTAATATATTTACTTATCTTTAATTAAATTATTTAGTTCTTCGCGTATCGTTACTTTCCTCCACTACTGCGACCGTTTCCCTATTCCTGTTCTATTCTATAAAATGTTTAAGTCTGTTAGCGTGTACGCGGCACGTTTTTCGTCCTCTTTTTATAGTGTAATTATTATTGTCTTGCGTATTTTGAATTGAGTAGGGACCTATCCCCGCGGGTGTTAATTTTTTTGATCGTCCGCGTCTTACTGCTTCGTCGTGCAGTAGCATTTGATCTCCGATTTTGAAAGATCTGTCTGTCGTCTTTTTGTCGTAGTGCGTCTTTGACTTGTCTTTACTGATCCCTATAGTCTCGCGAGCAATACTATTGGTAGACCGTAGTCTCTCACGCAGCTCCTCGGCGTATTTATCATAAGTATATGTTAATTGCGGTGTCTGGTTTAGTGAGGTCGGCAAGATAGCTTGCCTCCCGAAAACGAGTTCGTAGGGCGTGTAGCTAGTGAACGTGTGCGGGGTGGTATTGTATGTAAACATCACGTAAGGTAACCATTCATCCCAATCCGTCTGGTCTTCCGCGATAAAGTTCTTTAGGTATTCGGCTAGTGTACGATGGCTTCTTTCTAGAGCTCCGTTTGATTGTGGGTGGTAGGCAGTGGTTTGAATTTTTTCGATCTTGAGCAATTTGCAGACGTTTTTGAATACCTGACTTAGGAAATTGGTTCCTTGATCGGTTAGCACTCGTCGTGGTATACCGAATTCGCAAATTATCTTAGTGACGAATTCCTTTGCTACAGTGTTTGCTTCTTGATTCTCGAGGGGTATGGCTTTACTGAATTTGATCAACAGATCTTGAAAGTGTTAATATGTATTTGTTTCGTCTGCTTGTCTCGGGTAAGGGTCCTACTATGTCTAGTGCACATTTCTCGAATGGTTCTGTGGGAGTGTCTGTAATTACCATGGGAGCCTTGGTTATTCTTGATAGCTTATTTTTCTGACATTTTTCGCATCTGAAGATGTATTTTTCTATTTCTTGCCGCATTCCTGGCCATGAATGATTTAATTTTATACGTTCCAGGGTCCGTTTTACCCCTAAGTGTCCTCCCAAGGGAGTGTCGTGAAATTCACGCAGTATTTGGTTTTTAGCGTCCTCCGTATATGTACTATCGCTCGTTTCTTCTTCTGACCGGGGCTCCTTTTCTTCGCTGGCGCCTTCACTGGCGTCGGCTACTATTTCGCTGCTGATATTTTGTTTCGTTCCTCGCGTTATCGCGAACATTCTGGTGAGGGCGTCCGCGTTCTTATTCGTTTTTCCTGCTTTATACTCTATGCTATAATCGTATTCTGCTAATTTCAACTTCCATCTCATTAATCTAGAACCGGGGTCCTTTACGTTAAAAAGCCAAGTAAGTGGCTTGTGGTCCGTCACGATTTTGAATTTGGTACCGTATACGTATGGTCTGAAATGTTGCGTCGCCCATACGATAGCTAGCATTTCCTTTTCGATTGTGCTGTAATTCTCTTCCGCCTTATTTAATACCCTGCTCGCGTATGCTATCGGCAAATCTTGTCCTATTTTTGCTTGTGATAGTACCGCTCCTATCGCTTTTCCGGAAGCGTCCGTTGTTAGAACAAACGGTTTCGAAAAGTCTGGATATTGCAATATTGGTGCTGTCGTTAATTTTTCCTTTAGAATCTCGAGGGCTTCTTGTTCCTGTGCGGTCCATCTGAATGTTTGGTCTTTTTTTAACAGTTGTGTTAATGGTTTCGCGATTTGTGAGAAATGGTCTATGAATCTCCAGTAATATCCAGCTAGACCTAGGAAGGATTGTACGTCTTTAACTCCTTTGGGTATTGGGAAGTTTCGGACGGCATCTAGTTTTGACGGGTCCGGTTTGATGCCGTTTTCGGTTATTATATGTCCCAAGTATATTGTTTCCTTGCGTAGAAATTCGCACTTGTTGGGTTGAAGTTTCAGGCCACTCTCTCGTATGCGTTCAAACACGAGTTCTAGTCGCTCTTGGTGCTCCTTTAACGAGCGTCCGTAGACGACTTTGTCGTCTAAATATACGAAACATTTTATTCCTTGTAGGCCTGACAGCACGGTATTCATTAATCTTTGAAACGTCGCGGGGGTGTTTTTAAACCCGAACGGCATTCTATTATACTCAAAATGGCCGTATGGCGTCGAGAATGCGGTTTTTTTCGCGATCTTTCTTTTTCATGGCTATTTGATGGAATCCTGACGCTAAATTTAGGGTTGAAAAGTATTTCGCTCCACCTAATTGGTCTAGAATATCTGTTGTGTTGGGTAAGGGGTATGAATCGCCTATTGTCGCCTCGTTTACCTTCCTAAAATCTACCACTACTCTTAGCCTGCGTTTACCCGTAGCATCTGTTTTTTTTTCGGGACTACTAGCAAGGGAGCGTTCCATTGGCTGGCGCTTGGTTTAATTATTGGGTTAGGGTAATTGAATGTTCCGCTTTTGTGGAGTATCCGAGTTTGTCTCCCTCTAATCCGAATATTTCGTTGTATTTTTCGCAAAGCCCAAGTAAGCTTGTTTCTTCTTCGCCATTTAGGTGTTCGGTCCTGAGGCTTTCGCGCAAGATTTGCATTCTATTCCTTCCGTGCACGGCGTGTACTATATATGTCAGCGAGTCGCGCTCTTTGTCGCAGGTCGCGTCTGTCGGGCCAATGTCATCGCTCGTCAGTGGTTCTAACGTCACAGTTGGCGTACTGATAAGGACTTCGTCCGCTGTGGTGTTCATTACGCTTATTACGTATTTTCCGTCATTGCCTATTGTTAATGAGTTCCCTATGAGTATTCCTGACTTGATCGGCTGTCCCTCTACTATCCCTTCTCCTTTACTCGTCGTTCTAGCTAAGAGGATTGTTTCTGATCGCGGTTTTAGTGTTACGTTTCCTCCTCCGGAGTAGAGGAACCGTATTCCGCACAATTCTATTCCTTGATTTGCTCGGATGCATACGTCGTGCTTAGTCATAAAATCTTGTCCCAGGATTTCGTCTGCTTCTAGCGGAAAGTCGTCTCTCACTAACCGACAAGGATGCGTTACGAGTTTATTCCCAATCCTTATGTTTAATTGTATTAGGCATAGCGTCTTGATTTCTATTGGAGCTATTCCTCGCAGGGACACTATTTCGTCTTGGGCGTGGACGTCGCCCAACACCTTTCCTATCTTTATGAACGTGATATCGGCACCGGTGTCGATCAGCATGTTTGTTTTTTCCTTTACTAGCTCCGGCGCCTCGATTTCAATGGTGTTCTCTATCTTGGAAGTCATTACCAGATTCGCTCGGTATGAATCCACTCTGGCTCCTGCGTTGGTTTGTCTATCGTCAGTTGTTCCGCGGCTCGCGGTAGGGGAATCTTGATTTTCGCTAGATTGTTCTCGACCCGGGGTTCTGCTAGAATTCTGTCTGAAATCTTCACGTCTGAAGTTCGTGTTCGTATAGCGCGGTCTATATTCTCGTCCATTTGCTCTTTCTCTAGCCCTGCATTCTTTGATTTGATGTCCCGGTTTTTTACAGTAGTGGCAGACCACTGTAACGCGTTGAACTTCCCTTTTTACGGTCGTTTGTTGAGTCGTATAGTTCTCTCGCAGCATGCTTAACCGCGTATAGCAATTCCTTGCTAAATGTACTAATTTATTACAGCGTTCGCATCGCGGTACGTTTGATCCTTCCCTTCCTTTGGACTGATTACCGAATTTCCTAAAATTTCGCGAGGTGTTTAGACCCATCGCTTGTTCCTCCTCTATTGCTGCGGCTATAGCTGCATTTAACGTTGTAGAGTTTCGAGACCTTATGATCGTTCTCAGTTTTATATTCAATCCGAGGGTGAAAACATCTAGGGCACGATCTTGTACTGATTCTGTTAACGCGTTGTTTACTTCGTCGATGTTCCTTGGCTTTACCGATAGTTCAGATAATTCCCCAGCTAATTTTTCTACTCTACACGCGAATAATTTTACGCTCTCGTTTTCTCGTTGGTGGCAGGCATGAATCTCTGCCCCAACCGCTCCTATCGATCTTTTGTCTACGAATAAGGATGTTAAAATGTCCTTTAATTTTTCGAAACTATCTACTTGTACTCTAATACCTTGGCTGCTTTGCCCCTTATTTTCGTTCCTATCACTGTTTTCAAGAACCGCGGTAACTCCGTTGCGGGGACAAACTCTGAGGCGCTCGCATAAGACTTCAAAAATTCTGCAAGCTCATCTGACGATTTTCCTACGAATTTATCGACTAGCGACAATGCGGTAGACAATTTTTTTACGTCCGGTAGTCCGGGGAGGTTATCACCGTCAAGCAACGACATTTCTTGTCCTCCTGAATTTACGCTGTCCAACAAACTAAATTCCGCTAGCAAAATCGGATATTCTCTATTCGGTGTCACAAAATTTTCCGGAGACGATTCTACGCTTGAATCGTCATTCTTCCTAGCGTTTAGTTTTAGCGGTGGCGGTCGAAGTGTTTGGCGGGACGGTCTTGGATGGTCTATAGAAGGTAGAAGGTCTAGTTCTTCTCGTACGAAGGTTAGCTTTTTATTGAAAAACGATTCGAATGATCTCGACAACGTTCTTCGACTCGGACGCTTGAATTGATTCGCGCATTCGTCTTCTATAGGCATGCATGTACCGTCTCTGTATTTTTTTAGGACTCTGGTTTACAATATTTACGCTCGCGTTTTCTGTTTCGGACTCGATATACGCTTCATTTACTTACAATGCTGCTCGCAACCACATGTCGTCGGCTCGGTCGGACGTCCTCTCGTACGTGAACCAACGGCGGCGATAAGATGAATCTGGGCCCAGCAAGGTCGATCCGTACAGCTGTTCGCTGCGTGCCCCGACGGCTGCTTCCCGCGTACGGCTCTCCGTCCGTCCTTCAGATGCGGCTCCTACACGTTCCTCGGTCTCCAAGTCCTCTCGTGCGCCTTGGTCCTCGGATCCGTGGCGTCCTCGTAGATGGAATTGGTGTTTGGTAGATGGTTGATTCACCCGTTTACTCACAAGCCGATTTTACTCGTTAATAGGTTCGTCGCCGTTTGGACTGCGTCGAACGTCTTCTCAAAGGCCGTTCCTTGGTCCTCTGTGCTACCTCGGTAGCTACGACAACCTATTTCAGCCTATGCGACTGCGATGATCCAATGATCTTGCCTGAGAGAGTTTAATCTCAGACGGTGTCGATCAATCGGTTGCGTCAAGGCTCGGTAAAAGTTTTACGATGCAGATCCCACCGCTGCCACCAATTTTGTTGTGCCCTGCGTGATGGCTCGCAAGGCTGGTACGGGATCTGGCGTAATCGTGGTTCGGGAGTGATTAAAAGATGAGAATCCAGCGGGTGAACTACATCATATGCGTTTAAACTCAAAGACTAAGTCTTCATTCAGAAACAACTAAAACTAGACTGAGGTGTACAAGTAGGTTTTTAGTCATGTTGTCCGGCCGAGGGTCGGATCTCGAGTCTGTCGATTAGCGGAGTCGGATTGGTTTTATATCCCTCTTGGACGTGGTACGCGTTACCATGCCCGGTAAATGTGAAGCGTTCGCATTTTGCTGATTTTGTAGATTCGGCTGCTTAGCGGCTGTCTTAGCTTGGAAACGTCTCGAACGTTTCGTAACGAACGTAATATAATATGTATAATGTATATGCGGTGTGTATGATACGCGTGCTTGGGCGTTGCCTGGGCACAACATCTTTATTGTTAGTGATACTCAAATTTTAATGCTGGAAAACTTTCGTCTCTTCTATTATTCGTTGTATTTTTCTATTTTGAAGCTACGAATGAAAACTTGTAAATTTTGACGGTATTGAAATTTTAAACAACAAAGAGGACATTTTCGTAGTTTAGGCAATGCTCTTAGTTTCTTGGGAAATTTTAGTACCTTTCTCCGTAGATGTTTAGAATATATATAGGAGATGAGTGTGGGAGACTTGAAGAAGTACTTTTGTCACCTACCCTCTGAACCTCAGTTTTTAAGTGGTTGCACATCTAACGTTTCTTCGACTTGTAATTTCTGGTCAGTTTGTCACGAATCTTCTGAGAGTGAAGAACTGTAGAACACAGTTTTGTACAGTGGGAAACAGTGGTAAAATTCTTTTAAAAGAGTCTAATTGTGCGAAAGTAATTATGCAGTGTAGGTATAATAAGAGAGTTCTAAATCAACGCAGGGCGAGGGGTGAAGCGGGGCGAGGGGAACCGCAGCGATGACGAGGGGGAGGCGGGTGAGGGGACCGCGACTCGTGGAGGTGGGGGCCTGGACCCAGGATCACTGGCGGTAGAGGGGGGTACCTCGAGGTCACGTAACGAGTTCCTCGACGATGACACGTCACGCGTTGTGGGAGGAAGCGATCCGCAACCCTCTTATCTCCCCAAGGCCAAATCGCGCCCCGATATTCGCTACTTTGGAATCGAGTGTACGAGAGAGAGAGAGAGAGAGAGAGAGAGAGAGAGAGAGAGAGAGAGGTACGATATTAATCTATCCTTCTCTCTCTCGTTGCAGGGGGTCGGAAACATACCGAGGTACGTCGCGTAGAAGATGCCAGTCGACACCTGCACGGCTGTTGCGTAATAGCCGCGCCAAAAAACATATAATAGGCGAAGGTCAACTTCCGAGAATAATGCGCGGCAGCGGTGCGCGCGCAATTTCCGAACCACGAAAATTCAAAGCGATCCGCAACCCTCTTATCTCCCAAAGACGAGATCGAGCCCGCAAACAAGGAGTGTGAGAGAGAGGTACGATAGGAATCTATCCGTCTCTCTCTAGAGGCATAGTCGAAACATACGGAGGTACGTCGCGTAGGAGATGATGCGAGTCGAAGCGTACCGTTTCGTATCGCGTAATCCGTGAATAATAATAATACGCAGCATCTTTGCGCGAGCAATCGCGAGACCACGAAAATTTAAAGCGAGCCGCGTTTGAACGAGGAGCGTGTGAGTGGTATGACATTTTTGCACATCTCTCTCTCTATCCCTCTCGGTGTCGGAGGTAAGAAAACACAATACGTTGTTACGACGCGTAGGAGCCGCAAGTCGAATCTTATAGTTTGTTATGGCGCGATAATCGAGCCAAAAGCGTATCACTGTAACGATAGAAGGTTGATTTCCGAGAATAGTACACAGCATCTTTGCGCGAGAATTTTGGAAGGTAAACTGTCGAGAAGGAATAATGCGCATATGATTTAAAAGATATCACGTAACAGCAGAATATGACGTGTACAAGAATAAAGCGATGTAATCGAATACTGTTTTCGGTGGTCCATTAGGCTAGAGATGATTATCAAGAGCATATTCGGTGGGAGAGATGCGATATTATTCGAAATGCGTAATAAGAGGTATAGATGTTTCTAGATCTCGTAACATACCTAGTGTAAGAAACGAAGATTGAAAGAACACTAGTTTTTGGGATAAGCGATATCCTGCGAGGATAGGAAAGGATCGTTTAAGGTATCAAACAATACAGATATTCGTGCGATAAAGTGTTGTATTTATTGGTAAAGCATATATAGACATGTATACATTATTGGGATACGTTGCGAGCATCACGTATAATGGAATCCAAGCATAACGCTAATAATTCACAATCTAACAACGATCTAGCGAACCGCCAAGCGCAGAGAAATAATAATAATTTTTATCTGAAATGGTTTCGAGCGATGTCGGGAAAGATCGACGTTTTACAAATCACATATTCGGGGAGGGAAAGAGATAGCACTACATAGAGGTACAATCGTATGCATTCTAAAGCTAAATTCTGAGAGGGAAAGAGACAGCAGTGGTACAATCGCATGCATTCTAAAGCTAAAATTGTTCAAAATGTTTTTGATCTTAACGTCGCAGCGTATCGCGCGATCTCGCGTAATTTGAGTACTCTGGAGCAGCCGTGCAGGATGACGTCATTTTCACGGTGCGAAGAAGGCGCGAATCATAGAATTACGTGGTGTCAGTTGAAATTTTTTTTCCAAACCAACAGACACTTTTTCCCCAACGCAGAGAAATAATAATTTCATGAATAAACGATCTAGCGAACCATTCTGTAGCAAACAGACATATTTTTTCCAACGCAGAGAAAAAATTTTCAAACAAATATGTAACAAGCATTCTAAAGCTAGCATGTTTTTAAAACGTTCAGGTTTAGCGTCGCAGCGTATCGCGCGATGACACGACGCGAAGAACGCGTGAACGAAATATAATACTATATAAAGCGTTGAATCTTAGAATTAGGTGGTGAGGAAAGAATGAGGGTAAATAAAATAGAGACATAATATGTTTTAAATGATAATATATTGTTACAGGCAAAGAATATGAAAATAGAATAATAATAATAATTTAACATTTTTTCTTACTACGAGCATCAGCTAGAATATCATTGATGGCACATGCTAACAGTTCGCAATCTACAAGATAATCCTCGTCGTAATATTCCCTATCACGTATGATTTTAGCAGCACGACGCGTACCTAATGTTTCGCAGGCAACATCGCTCTGTTGTAGCACGTTAACAAAATTTAAAAATTTCAGCCGCACATCTTGTGCAGTTTCATACAACCGCAGATACACATAGGTTATACACAGATCAAGATTAAATAAAAATGTTACAGTATTCAGTTTGAAATACAGCGGCTTACTATCTAGTGTTATCTTTACAATCAGAGAATCATAGAAAGAATTATGCGGAGTCGACAGAAATTCGTGAGGAAAGAAGGTCTTATGCTACTGCATACAAACTTAATTCTAGCTAAATAAAAAATCATAAACATTAATGAAATTAAAAATCTTATAAAAATAATTCTTAATATCGCGTAAGCGAATCGTAGGACCGCTCTTCTTCGATACCACCATAACGGCAGATAGGTATCAAGATCTTTTACTTCAATTTATTTCCCTGTTGGAACCCGAGGAAAGGAGGTGCTGGTTCCAACAGGACGGGGCACCAGCACACACAGCACGGTCAACGATGGCGATGCTGGAGGAATTTTTCGGAGAACGAGTAATTTCTCGGGGTTTGTGGCCGCCGCGATCGCCAGATCTGACGCCTCCGGATTTTTTTTTGTGGGGTACACTGAAGGGCGAGGTGTACGCCACTAATCCGGGCACCATCGAGCAGTTGCGGGACAATATCACCGCTTCGATCGCCAACGTTACCCCGGAAACGTTGGATCGAGTGTTCGAGAACAAGGTGAAAAGGATACACGCCTGTCTAAGGCACAACGGTGGCCACTTCCAGCAACATATTTAAAATATTAATAATCGGCCCTTTTTCAGGGCCAGCAACAACTAACGGCCCTTTTCAGGGCCACCAAAAACGTTAACGAGGATAACTCTGATCAACAAACATATCATCTCAATAAACATATCAGCCATTACACCCCAAATCGCTCACAATTTCCCACATGGTCACCATTAACCGTTAAATTTGAGGTCTTTTTAAAAGTAGTACGTTGTCGGGAAACGTAGTTAAATCAGCTACAAGCAATACATATATTTTCAATTAAAAGATGCATCGCTGAAAACATCGACGAAAAAACGGTCAAAGTTGAAATGCTAAATCGGTTGCCAACTCGCATTTTGTTAACTACAGTTACCAGAGAACTGATGCCTCGTTTTAATTAATAAATGTTAGCATTTTGGGAGGATATTGCAATACAATAATTTTCGTCCCAGAAACTCTGAATCACAGTTGAGTTAAGAACTCTAGGAACGCGCGACCGACGACGTGATCGGGAGTTAGGCTATCGGGCGGTTCGTAGCACTCGGTCATCGGGGGCTTGGAAACCGGAGCTTCGGGGCGGGCTGGCAAAATTCGGGCGAGATCTCGATACCTCGAGATTCTCTTCAAATTCCGGACGAAAGTTTCGAATTTGCTTCGACTTTTATTTGGATTAAGATGTTCTGGGAAGTCTTAAACAGTTTAGTCTTCCTTCCAATGTTGTAAAACTAAATAGAACTTTCAGAATAAAAGTATTAATTGTTGAGTAAAATTATTTTCTGTGTCTCTGTGTAAAATAGACGCTGGTTTTGAAATAATAACCCAGAACAACCTCATTCGAATAACAATCAAAGCTGCAGCTGGTTGTTGTACGATATTAGTCAAATGCCTTTTTCATACATATATAAACAGAAACAATTCCTAGAAATGCTACTTACAAAATAAGGTGAATTCTAGGATGGTCTCTTTCAAATTAACGTCGCAAAGAGCTATTCGGAATTCCCCGGCTCAGGTACGCAAGCCGCGCGCTCCGCTTTTATGGCAGGTTTACCACTCATACCCCCAGATTACTGTAACGAGGTTTGCAAACAATGTATCGACTGGTCTCGTACCCGTCTCGATTTCAATAATTTTAGCTACGACAGGGTTGGCTTGATTTTTCGCCACCTGCGTGTGAAAGCCGCAATAGTAGCGTATCGTTTCAAAAGATGATATTAACGTAAGTCACCCCATAGTGACACACACCGGCCTCAAGAATATGGTTCCAAGTTGAAATACGTTATTGCTACTACCTCAATTTCAAAAAGAATGTGGGTTAGTCCGTTGTTTGCTCCAGGGCTGCGGAGTCGGCAGTCAAAACTCCCGACTCCGACTCCTCTTTTTTTTTACCTCCGACTCCGACTCCGACTTCGCAGCCCTGAATCTGAGAACTGAGTTGGAGCCCGACTTTGTCAAAGTAGGGCCAAAATGACCCTGCATTCGCCGTACGAGTGTTAAACAAGAATATATCGCGAGCGTGTATAAACACGTAGAGCTCAACAGACTCGGATTTTTATAAAATTTACTAATATGGAGTCGGTGTTGGAGTCGGCATATACTTTTTCGACTCCGACTCCGACTCCGGTAATCAGAAATTCCTTCTGAACTTCGACTCCGACTCCACGACTCCGACTCCGACTCCGCAGCCCTGGTTTGCTCTCACTGTCTCAATTAACGATATTACGCATAAAATTGGTTTGCAGGATTGAAAGCCCGTTTCGTTAAAACTGGTCTGTCACTTTCATATTGATACGATGAAAAATAAAGAAATTCCGTTTCTGTATAATCAATGACACATCGCCGAGCAACCTCGCGCTGCAGATTAGACGGGGGAACGATACAATGTTGCTCGGCTCGAGGAGCCGATGGCTTCGATTAAAGGCGCTCGAGGCTCGCCCAGCTTTAAATAACTTTCGGATATAAATATAAATTAAAGGGAGAACATTATTCGAGGCTTCGGATGAATTCCCGTCGAATGAAAACATTATTTACGGCTCTTCGCATAATAAATAACTCCGGGTTATTTATATTTGATGAGTTTCGAATAAAATTTTTGCCTTTTATTCGAAACCAATTTTTTATTTAAAATAATTGTATGCCCATCCTGGTTCTAACTACCACTACTGCAGGGTGGGGAAGGGTATCTTCCATGCGGCCGCCAGGTCTAGTGAAAATGCGCAGGCTGGATGCGCGTGAATATTCTGTGGTCCCCTCTTCGAACTGACAGAAAATGAAACCTCTATGCTACATGACAATAAATGTTTATTGGCTATTTCGTTCTTTTACGCAACATTTGTGAACTTTGTATGACTTAAAATCCTTCCAAAATATTATTATTACGCCGCAACAGTATCTTTATGAAATCAGGTTTAGCATACAGGTTATATTTTCTGTCACTTCGAGGAGGGGACCACATAATTATCACGCGCATCCAGCCTGCGCATTTTCATGTTTACCATTCCAAAAGATGACATAAACGGAAGCCACTACAGGCGTGGCGTATAATAGCTAAAGGGTTAAACATTCAGACACAAAAATTGTAGAAAAATTCAAAAATGCTAGAGAAATAGCGACACATCCCATTAGTTACCCCTTACTTCCGATCTGTGCATGTACTACATTAAAGATAAAATCGCAAAAAAAGGAAACCAAAGCATAGATTCTGAGACTACAGAACTAATATATTATTGAATAAAAATTTAATTCCTCAATTTGTGATACAGGGACAACTAGCCTATTGTTTATCGGCGCCATGAATTTTAAAAAGAGCATTATACAAAGTATTTAAATAAACAGTTTGCAAAAGCTTTCGCAAAAATTAAGTAAACGTAAAATTTGGTAAATTTTCCATCATTAGAAGGGGATAATTTGTCCCCATTTTATGGCGCAAATTGCATTCCGATATGTTTTGTAGTTCAAAAGTTATGCGAAAAATGCCCCAAATTCATCGACCCGGGCCACTAACGCGTCAGCGTGGTCTAATACCGCTGTTGGATCATTGCATACGTAGATAACGGGATCGGGGCGGTCGCACTCTTAAAATGGCTACCGCTTTCTTACCCGTCTGCTACGTCAAATTTAATATTCTCTGGCGAAAGTGAAAAGCACCCTCTACTGGCACCTAAAAGACCCTACACTTTCATCATTGGTTCATAGATGGCGGAAGTATCGGCGCATGGTTGTAGTGGAATGCGTCCGTGTGGCGGTCTTGCCAAATTTACCTGTTCGCGCGCGCGTAGGTTGCAGTCTTAACGGATGACCCTGTACATAAGTCCCCACCCTAAAACTCTCGAAAGTAGAACAGCATGGGCCCATCCGCCCTTGACTATACTTATACCTATTAAAAATCACGTTGATTGGAACAATGATGCAATCGAACTTCAAACTAATATAATGATAAAAGTAATAATATTTAATTAAAAAGTAATACTGGAAATAACCCATGTTTTTTAACGTTCACCGTTAAAAAGTACCGAGGCAATTTTGAGGTACATATAACTTGCAGTGACAAAGTTTTTCCTTAATATACAAGGAAGAGTTTCACCAATTTTCACACTGATTAATAAATAATTGTAGAAGATATGTCGATATATATAAATTTCGCGCGCCACCAACAGTCAACGCGAGTGCTAAACCTGCTATGTAGCGCATTAGACGCGGCTGTTGGTGGCGCGTCAGATTTATATATATCGATATATTTTCTACAATTAATTATTAATCATTGTGAAAATTAGTGAAAATCTTCCTTGTATATTAAGGAAAAACTTTGTCTCTGCAAGTTATATGTACCTCAAAATTGCCTCGGTACTTTTAACGGCGAACGTTGAAAAACATGGGTTATTTCCAGTATTACTTTTTAATTAAATATTAGTACTTTTTTTAACCTAAGGGTTTTGTGCATACATTTCACGGCTTCGCTAGAGTTACCTGAAGTTATGTTTTAAGTCTCATAACGATTTATGTTTAAAGAAATAATGATTTTGGACGATGAAAAATTCATTGTTTAAAATTTTTACCTCGAACAGTAATGATTGGATAAAAAAAACTGTAAGTAGAAAAAAAGGTGTGTCGTGACGAGCTTTACAACAATATATTTTTTAAAATTCAGTTTAATAACATTTAATTTTACAATCTTAGCGTTTGGACAATAATTCTTCCCATTTTCCAGCGCTAGTCCCCTTATTGCATCTAACCCTTCGATTAACAATTACTTCCGCGATACAGTCCACAGTGTATTTGGACGCTAATTGAGGTGTGATATTCCCTGGACAGTTTAAACTTTTGCCCACCAAAAAAAAAAACGGGTTTTCAGCCCACTTTGCGCCGCACGCAAAGACGCCTACACCTGACCTGTGATTTTTCCAAGGTTAGCGGGCTCGCGCCACCGAAGACCCTCATGATTTCCTGTCTCTGCTTATTGTCACCCCCTTGTGACTCAGGTCGTTGCCAACACGTGCAACGCAGATTTGCGGAAAAGACGGTCGGTCACTGCGAGGTGAATGTTTTAAGACTCAACCCCCTGAACTACAAATTCTCCTTAATTTCACGTGAGCGACGTCATATTCGATTTTGAACAGAATCGCAGACATCGAGGTAAAAAAGTGATCAATTTGGCGTGGCATTAGGTACTCTAAAGGCCCCCATACACGCTCCTTCTTGCCCGTTCGATTTACAGACTACCATACAGTCTAAAGTTGTAATGCAACACGGAGCGCGCGTGTCAATTGTCTGCCATGCACGCAATCACCGCGAGGTTCATTTATCTGGATTTAGGGGCGTCCGGAGACTTTTTTCGGGGGGGGGGGGCGGCAACTTTAGGATGATGATAAAGAAAAATATACCCCTCTTGCTGTTTTAACCCATTTTATAGTGACAATTTAATTTAAAATTTAAAACGGAATTTAGAAATATCCCCTTTTTTCGTATAAACTTAACAAAGATCATTTTTGAAAAATAAGCGATTTTTTCTGAAAAGCCAGGGGGGCGGGCAACTGCCACTTTTACCCCCACCCCCTGCGGACGCCCATGTTTGGGTTTCGATTTGCCGCAAATCACAATTAACGGGAAGTGTGGGCCATCGGCAGACAGATTTAAAATTATTGACACGTGGAATTTGCCGAGAAGATTTATCGTATCGTACAAAGAAAATCAATGCATTGGGAAAATTAAATGTAAAGATTATTTGGACAAAGATAAAAAAAACTGTTTATAATATTTTAATAAATAAATTAAAGGAATTAGATCAGAATACGAATAAAGATGTACTAGTAATTCTGCTCTTTTCAGTAACGGCACTCTCTTCTCTGACCACTACTGTACTCGAGATCATTGCTTCTTTTTATTAGCGTTTTTTTCGGGTTTTTTCGGGTTTAAGGACCACCTTGGCGCTCGGAAAAATAGGTATAAAAATCAACTTTTTTTTACGTTGCCATTAAGTATATAAAATGATCTTTATTTTACACACACACACACACACACACACACACACACACACACACACACACACACACACACACAGAGTAGTTTTATGAACAATTTACAATATTAACGATTAAAAAAAAGTAAAAAATGGCGGAGAGGTAAGCTGATAAGTACTTGATTTCTCTGTTAGGCATCGTCTAAAACATAAAAAATAATTTTTTTCTTATTTAAAAGGGTAGTAGCTAAAATGTGACGTAGGGAATTTTTTTGTAGGAATGATAGGTGTTTGAAAAAAACTTGAATTTGCATCGAAATTTTGAGTTTAAAAAATTTATAACTTTCGAATATGGCACCCAATCACAAAAATTCTACGTCCCTTAAACGGCCGATTTCGTGAATTTTTTTTCTAGGCGACGAAAAAAGATACGGCATTGGTGCCTCGTATACCTACACTTTTATTCATCTTTTGGCTGTTTAAAATCATGAAGGATGATTTAAAGTCTTTACAACTTTCAGAATTATAAGTGTCGTCATCCGAATAAATCCTTGTCCACTTATCCCAAGGCTAGCGGTTTTTCCACTGGGCAGAAAAAAGAGAACCAAACGTTTTTTTAATCCCTACGAGTGTCGCTATCGCCCTTACTACGACCAGAAATGTGAAAAAAAATCTACAGAATGGCAGACGATTAAAGATAAAATACGTTTTCTCCAGCAGTTTTTGTAACTTTTAGGTGCCCAAAAAAAATAGATGTTTAGAAAATAATGACCAGATTTTTGTAGTGGCAGTAGCGACACAATAAGGATTAAAAAACCTTTGGTTCAATTTTTTCTGCTGTAAAGAGCTTCTCTGGCAAGTCTTCAGAGGTATATCCGTCGGCAGGATGAGGGTTTTGCCGCGTAGTGGGGGGTGGCAAGGTTTCCTTGGACCCTGCAACAGTTATCGCAGAATCATCGCAGGGGACGCACGCTAATTTCCGCTATTTTACATACGTTTTTCAATTTTTTTTTCATTTTATTGTTAGTCTGTAGTTTATTCCTATTTTTTTCTTATTAGTTTACATAGTTTTAGTAATTTTATATTATTTTTATAGTGTGTTTTATCGTATTTTTATAGTTTCATTTATCGTGTTTTTATCGTATTTTTATAGTGTTTTTATCGTATTTTTAGTGTTTTTATCGTATTTTTAGTGTTTTTTATCGTGTTTTCGTAGTATTTGTATTGTGCTTGTTTTTAGTATTACGTGTTTAAGTTAGTTGTCTTTAGTGTGTACCTTTGGCGTTTGGTTTTGGACCACATCCATATATTCTCCAGGTAAGTTCTATATCTCTATATCGCTCCTGAATCCTGTCTGCGTTTCTGGTATTAAGTGGTTCTTTTCCAATTCCTCTTTTAATCTTTTTTCTAGGACCATATCATATATTTTGTACGCTGTGTTTAGGATCGTTATCCCCCGGTAGTTGCTTACCTTTTCTCTATCTCCTTTTTTGAATATTGGTGAAATTACCCCTTCTTTCCACCTCTCCGGGAATCCTTCTCCCTTCCACACTTTATTGAAAATTTCTGTGATCCTTTTAACTATTTTCATGTTGCCGTAAATCCAGGCTTCATTTTCTATTTTGTCTTCCCCTGCTGCTTTCTTCTTTTTTAATTTCCTGATTTGTTCTTTTACTTCTGCTTCTGTAATTTCGTATTCCTCTTCCTCTTTCTTCTCTCCTTCCGTGTTGTCTATTTCTTCCAACTCTCCTACTTCTTTTTTACAGTCGACGCCTTCTAGTAATGTTTTAAAATGATCCTTCCATTCTTTTAAATCTATTTTATTGGAGATTCCTATTCTTTTCTTTCTTTGTTTATTTATATATTCCCATATTTGATTTTCTCCCTTTAATTGCATTATCTCATTTTCTGTATTTTCTTGTAATTCCCTTCTCCTTTCTTCGCACACTTTTTTGTACTCCTTTCTTTTCTTCTGGTAGTTTTCTTTGTCTCCTTTGCCTCTTCTCCAGTTCCTCAGTGCTTTTCTGGCTTCTCTTTTCTTTTTTGTACAATTCGAATTCCACCACTTAAAGCTGCCCAACTTTTTTTTTATTTTTACTTCTTTCCGTACTGCATTGTTTATTTTTCCATTTCTTCTACCATTTCATTCACCTCTGTTCTATTGAAGCTTATTTTGTTTAATTCCATTTGAAACTCTCTTTTTCCTTCCTCTGTCCAGACTCTTCGCGCGCTCTCACTCCCCCCCCCCCTCTCTCTCTCCTTACTTTAATAATGACTGGCAAATTGAAATTGAATAAGTACTATATGCGTGCTAACAAGATCACATAATCGTTCCGTTCAGGAAGTCAGAACATCATTAGATGCTAGTTCTTCGCATTTAACATCTGCAATCCATTTTTTTATTACCCCACTAGTGATGTTTAACCTGGAACTAGTTCACAATCATTTTCACATTCAACATCTTGTCCTTATCTTCTCATTACCAATATACTTAAATATACTTATATGTTTCACTTGGCACAAGTTCGCAATCTTCTTCCAATATCACCGCAAGTAATGTAGAATTTTCTCCAAATTTAGAAGATATTCAGAATTTTGCCTCTTTCGAAAATTCACAGACTTTTCAAGAATTTTCAACTGAATTGAGTAGTCCTAATTCAGCTGCTTCATTGACAGAGTGGGCTGTATCACATCAAATTTCACATCGAACACTAAATTATGTACTCCACATTTTAAAAAGATCAGTTTCCAGCGCTTTACATGTCAGAACCCAGAACTCTTTTAAAAACAGCCAGAAACGTAGAATTAAACGTATCAAAACAGCTAATTATCACCATTCTGGATTAAAAAATAGCATTTTAAAACTCATTAAATCTATAGGTGTATCCCCGTATAAATCTTAAAAATTAGAAAATTCCCTTTCAGAAGAATGCAATTTGGGTCCTTCTCTACTTTTTAATGTCGCAGAAATAGCATATAAATGTGTGAACTTAGAATATGCTCATTCAATGTTTGTACTGTCTTTAGAATGTCTTTATGACGATAATATTAATGATTCAGGTTTTGATTTTTTCTGGTCTCAATTTCGCTATATCTTTCACGCTAAGAACACACGCTAGCAAACATGTTTTGTTTCACGAATACTTGTGTAACGTTATCGAACGAGACGTTGCCGTTAGTTACAGGAGATTCCACAAGTAGAGCGGATTACCCGTGGAATTGTGGGATTGGTTCGGGTGGCGTGCGACAAAGAAATGAATTTCACGAAACTAGAGTCCTTCTTTTTACGTTAGGTAACAAAAATAGATTTATTCAAAAATGGTTTTGACGCTAGGTTGAAATTGAACATATAATACGACACGGAGTCGTAAGATTTAGTAATATAATTAAAGTAAACAAATTGCGTACGACGTATCGGTCGGTATTTAAAGAATTTTGCTGTGATTTAGGTTTCAACGCACGGTCGGTAATAAAGGATGATTTTGACGCTAAGTCGATAATAAAGAATATTACGCTAATTAATATTAAAGATTCGATTCTAGATCGTTTAGTTTAACATAAGATCTCGACGCTAAGTCGGATTCCGAGACTAGAAAAGACGCTTGGTCTATTTGGTATGTTTAAGTTGAGAGATCGAGAGGATTCCTTCTCTTCGATTTGTAGTGACTTCCAGTTGCCTATCAGCTTGCCCACGTTTTCTAGGATGGTAGCTGAGTGCTAGTGAAAGCGATCTCAGATGGTAGCCAGGTAGCCTGTTAGGGCGTCCCCGGATGGTAGTTGGATTCAGTGGCTTCCTTCCTTCAGATTGATAGTGAGTTTTCTGGTGCCTATTAGCTGGCACCACGCTTTACAGGATGAGGGGCTAGTTAAAGCGACCTCAGAAGGATTAAGGGGCTAGTAAAAGCGACCTTGTTTAGGCATTAAGGGGCTAGTAAAAGCGACCTCGTTTATGGAATTTGAGGGGCTAGTTAAAGCGACCTAGTATGGATGTTGAGGGGCTAGCTAAAGCGACCTCGGATGCAGGTTGAAGTTTGGAAGTCAGGACGATGATTTAGATAAACTTATGTTAGACTGAGAGGCTAGTGAAAGCGACCTCGGTGTTGGTTCGGTGGCAGAACCAAGTCTGCTCTCTGCTGCTGGCGGGCCTCTATTTATACCAGTTTGTGATACTTGACCCGCACCAATCACTCGCGCTCTACACACGGATTATTCGGCATCCGGTTGATTGTACGGTCTGCACACGCGCGCTTGGTTCACTAGCGCCACTGTGTTCACTATTTGAATAGGCGGCTAAACGCATGCGTTGCCCGTCACTAGTTTGATTCGCGCGCTGTTTGAATACGCTCTCGCATGCGTGGTATACTAACCTAGGTATAATATAAACGAAACTGACAATATATATATATATATATGGAAACAAAAGGAAAAATTTATGGTGGTAGGTAGCGGTACGTTACAATCGTGTAGGGACCTATCCATGCAGGTGTTAGTTTTGTGACCGTCCGCGTCTTAACGTCTCGTCGTGCAGTAGCACTTGGTCTCCGATTTTAAAAGACCTATCCGCGGTTTTCTTGTCGTAGTATTGGGATTAAAATTAAAATAAATTTAATGTAATATTGAAATTTATATAAATCCAATAATGAATAACTTTCAATTAATAAAATTACGGCAAATATTGTTAAAAATAAACTGACTTCATAAGAAACTGACTGTGAAATTGATCCAATCGCTCCTAATATTGAATAATTAGAATTTGAAGCCCAACCAACCAACAATTATCACAGGGTAAACACCTATTCTTAATAAATATAAAATTCCAATTTTTATTGAAAATAGCAAAAAATAATTTATTAATTAAATCCTTTCGTACAAAAATTTATTATATAAATATAGATAGAAACCGATCTGGCTCACGTCGATCTGAACTGAAATCATGTAAGATATTAAAAGCCGAACAGACATAATATTTAAACTGCTGCATTTAAATTATATCCTAATTCAACATCGAGGTCGCAATCATCTTCATAAATATGATCTCTCCAAAGATATTACGCTGTTATACCCAAGGTAATTAAATCTAACAATTTTTAATAAACTATCTTTTGAAACTAAAATAATTGGATAAATTTTTTAAAGTTAAATAATTTTAAATATCCTCCCAATAAATTAATTAATTTTATTAAAACTTATTCCTAAAGTAAATTATAAAATTTTATAGGGTCTTCTCGTCCAATAGAAAAAATCTAAGCATTTTTACTTAAAATTTAAATTAACAGTTTAATCTAGAGACAGGAAATATTTCATCAACTCATTCATTCAAGCCTTCAATAAAAAGACTAATTATTATGCTACCTTTGTATGCTACCATGTAGTCAATATACTGCAGCCTCTTAAAAATAATTCATTGGGCAGAGCAGACTTTAAATTATTAAACATAAAGACATGTATTTTGATAAGCAGGAGAATATTTTTAATTTGCAGAATTCCTTTAGTTCATTTTTATCTAAAAAATATATTCACTAAATTAGTTATTAATTTTATCATTATACCGTACGCATAATTCATTTATATAATTTATTTAAAAAATTGCACCAACATTCTTAAATTTTTTATCAATGAAATAAATTATTAAATTATCTTAAATGAAATTAAATTTTAAAATTACAATTCTTAAATACATCAAATCAACAATAATAATATAAATGTATAGATAATCCCATAAATTTGTTATATTTAACAAAAATAAAAATACTTTTCATAATTAATTAAATATATGAATAAATTCATTTAAAAACTAGATATCAATAAAATCGAAATGTAAGTTATTCATTATTGGATTTATATAAATTTCAATATTACATTAAATTTATTTTAACTTTAATTTTAATTTATTTAATGTTTTTAATTAGATTATTAATTGAGACAAATCAAAAGGTGTTCGATTTAGTGGAGGGGGAATCAGAATTGGTGTCTGGGTTTAATACTGAGTATTTTAGAGGTAGATTTGCATTAATTGTTATAGCTGGGTAATTAAGAATTATTTTTATAAGATTTTTAATTTCATTAATGTTTATGATTTTTTATTTAGCTAGAATTAAGTTTGTATGCAGTAGCATAAGACCTTCTTTCCTCACGAATTTCTGTCGACTCCGCATAATTCTTTCTATGATTCTCTGATTGTAAAGATAACACTAGATAGTAAGCCGCTGTATTTCAAACTGAATACTGTAACATTTTTATTTAATCTTGATCTGTGTATAACCTATGTGTATCTGCGGTTGTATGAAACTGCACAAGATGTGCGGCTGAAATTTTTAAATTTTGTTAACGTGCTACAACAGAGCGATGTTGCCTGCGAAACATTAGGTACGCGTCGTGCTGCTAAAATCATACGTGATAGGGAATATTACGACGAGGATTATCTTGTAGATTGCGAACTGTTAGCATGTGCCATCAATGATATTCTAGCTGATGCTCGTAGTAAGAAAAAATGTTAAATTATTATTATTATTCTATTTTCATATTCTTTGCCTGTAACAATATATTATCATTTAAAACATATTATGTCTCTATTTTATTTACCCTCATTCTTTCCTCACCACCTAATTCTAAGATTCAACGCTTTATATAGTATTATATTTCGTTCACGCGTTCTTCGCGTCGTGTCATCGCGCGATACGCTGCGACGCTAAACCTGAACGTTTTAAAAACATGCTAGCTTTAGAATGCTTGTTACATATTTGTTTGAAAATTTTTTCTCTGCGTTGGAAAAAATATGTCTGTTTGCTACAGAATGGTTCGCTAGATCGTTTATTCATGAAATTATTATTTCTCTGCGTTGGGGAAAAAGTGTCTGTTGGTTTGGAAAAAAAATTTCAACTGACACCACGTAATTCTATGATTCGCGCCTTCTTCGCACCGTGAAAATGACGTCATCCTGCACGGCTGCTCCAGAGTACTCAAATTACGCGAGATCGCGCGATACGCTGCGACGTTAAGATCAAAAACATTTTGAACAATTTTAGCTTTAGAATGCATGCGATTGTACCACTGCTGTCTCTTTCCCTCTCAGAATTTAGCTTTAGAATGCATACGATTGTACCTCTATGTAGTGCTATCTCTTTCCCTCCCCGAATATGTGATTTGTAAAACGTCGATCTTTCCCGACATCGCTCGAAACCATTTCAGATAAAAATTATTATTATTTCTCTGCGCTTGGCGGTTCGCTAGATCGTTGTTAGATTGTGAATTATTAGCGTTATGCTTGGATTCCATTATACGTGATGCTCGCAACGTATCCCAATAATGTATACATGTCTATATATGCTTTACCAATAAATACAACACTTTATCGCACGAATATCTGTATTGTTTGATACCTTAAACGATCCTTTCCTATCCTCGCAGGATATCGCTTATCCCAAAAACTAGTGTTCTTTCAATCTTCGTTTCTTACACTAGGTATGTTACGAGATCTAGAAACATCTATACCTCTTATTACGCATTTCGAATAATATCGCATCTCTCCCACCGAATATGCTCTTGATAATCATCTCTAGCCTAATGGACCACCGAAAACAGTATTCGATTACATCGCTTTATTCTTGTACACGTCATATTCTGCTGTTACGTGATATCTTTTAAATCATATGCGCATTATTCCTTCTCGACAGTTTACCTTCCAAAATTCTCGCGCAAAGATGCTGTGTACTATTCTCGGAAATCAACCTTCTATCGTTACAGTGATACGCTTTTGGCTCGATTATCGCGCCATAACAAACTATAAGATTCGACTTGCGGCTCCTACGCGTCGTAACAACGTATTGTGTTTTCTTACCTCCGACACCGAGAGGGATAGAGAGAGAGATGTGCAAAAATGTCATACCACTCACACGCTCCTCGTTCAAACGCGGCTCGCTTTAAATTTTCGTGGTCTCGCGATTGCTCGCGCAAAGATGCTGCGTATTATTATTATTCACGGATTACGCGATACGAAACGGTACGCTTCGACTCGCATCATCTCCTACGCGACGTACCTCCGTATGTTTCGACTATGCCTCTAGAGAGAGACGGATAGATTCCTATCGTACCTCTCTCTCACACTCCTTGTTTGCGGGCTCGATCTCGTCTTTGGGAGATAAGAGGGTTGCGGATCGCTTTGAATTTTCGTGGTTCGGAAATTGCGCGCGCACCGCTGCCGCGCATTATTCTCGGAAGTTGACCTTCGCCTATTATATGTTTTTTGGCGCGGCTATTACGCAACAGCCGTGCAGGTGTCGACTGGCATCTTCTACGCGACGTACCTCGGTATGTTTCCGACCCCCTGCAACGAGAGAGAGAAGGATAGATTAATATCGTACCTCTCTCTCTCTCTCTCTCTCTCTCTCTCTCTCTCTCTCTCGTACACTCGATTCCAAAGTAGCGAATATCGGGGCGCGATTTGGCCTTGGGGAGATAAGAGGGTTGCGGATCGCTTCCTCCCACAACGCGTGACGTGTCATCGTCGAGGAACTCGTTACGTGACCTCGAGGTACCCCCCTCTACCGCCAGTGATCCTGGGTCCAGGCCCCCACCTCCACGAGTCGCGGTCCCCTCACCCGCCTCCCCCTCGTCATCGCTGCGGTTCCCCTCGCCCCGCTTCACCCCTCGCCCTGCGTTGATTTAGAACTCTCTTATTATACCTACACTGCATAATTACTTTCGCACAATTAGACTCTTTTAAAAGAATTTTACCACTGTTTCCCACTGTACAAAACTGTGTTCTACAGTTCTTCACTCTCAGAAGATTCGTGACAAACTGACCAGAAATTACAAGTCGAAGAAACGTTAGATGTGCAACCACTTAAAAACTGAGGTTCAGAGGGTAGGTGACAAAAGTACTTCTTCAAGTCTCCCACACTCATCTCCTATATATATTCTAAACATCTACGGAGAAAGGTACTAAAATTTCCCAAGAAACTAAGAGCATTGCCTAAACTACGAAAATGTCCTCTTTGTTGTTTAAAATTTCAATACCGTCAAAATTTACAAGTTTTCATTCGTAGCTTCAAAATAGAAAAATACAACGAATAATAGAAGAGACGAAAGTTTTCCAGCATTAAAATTTGAGTATCACTAACAATAAAGATGTTGTGCCCAGGCAACGCCCAAGCACGCGTATCATACACACCGCATATACATTATACATATTATATTACGTTCGTTACGAAACGTTCGAGACGTTTCCAAGCTAAGACAGCCGCTAAGCAGCCGAATCTACAAAATCAGCAAAATGCGAACGCTTCACATTTACCGGGCATGGTAACGCGTACCACGTCCAAGAGGGATATAAAACCAATCCGACTCCGCTAATCGACAGACTCGAGATCCGACCCTCGGCCGGACAACATGACTAAAAACCTACTTGTACACCTCAGTCTAGTTTTAGTTGTTTCTGAATGAAGACTTAGTCTTTGAGTTTAAACGCATATGATGTAGTTCACCCGCTGGATTCTCATCTTTTAATCACTCCCGAACCACGATTACGCCAGATCCCGTACCAGCCTTGCGAGCCATCACGCAGGGCACAACAAAATTGGTGGCAGCGGTGGGATCTGCATCGTAAAACTTTTACCGAGCCTTGACGCAACCGATTGATCGACACCGTCTGAGATTAAACTCTCTCAGGCAAGATCATTGGATCATCGCAGTCGCATAGGCTGAAATAGGTTGTCGTAGCTACCGAGGTAGCACAGAGGACCAAGGAACGGCCTTTGAGAAGACGTTCGACGCAGTCCAAACGGCGACGAACCTATTAACGAGTAAAATCGGCTTGTGAGTAAACGGGTGAATCAACCATCTACCAAACACCAATTCCATCTACGAGGACGCCACGGATCCGAGGACCAAGGCGCACGAGAGGACTTGGAGACCGAGGAACGTGTAGGAGCCGCATCTGAAGGACGGACGGAGAGCCGTACGCGGGAAGCAGCCGTCGGGGCACGCAGCGAACAGCTGTACGGATCGACCTTGCTGGGCCCAGATTCATCTTATCGCCGCCGTTGGTTCACGTACGAGAGGACGTCCGACCGAGCCGACGACATGTGGTTGCGAGCAGCATTGTAAGTAAATGAAGCGTATATCGAGTCCGAAACAGAAAACGCGAGCGTAAATATTGTAAACCAGAGTCCTAAAAAAATACAGAGACGGTACATGCATGCCTATAGAAGACGAATGCGCGAATCAATTCAAGCGTCCGGGTCGAAGAACGTTGTCGAGATCATTGGAATCGTTTTTCAATAAAAAGCTAACCTTCGTACGAGAAGAACTAGACCTTCTACCTTCTATAGACCATCCAAGACCGTCCCGCCAAACACTTCGACCGCCACCGCTAAAACTAAACGCTAGGAAGAATGACGATTCAAGCGTAGAATCGTCTCCGGAAAATTTTGTGACACCGAATAGAGAATATCCGATTTTGCTAGCGGAATTTAGTTTGTTGGACAGAGTAAATTCAGGAGGACAAGAGTCGCGGTCCCCTCACCCGCCTCCCCCTCGTCGTCGCTGCGGTTCCCCTCGCCCCGCTTCACCCCTCGCCCTGCGTTGATTTAGAACTCTCTTATTATACCTACTATGCAGCAAGAACGGAATCATGAAATTGTCCAAAAAATCAAAGACAATACTTATTGTGCAGTTGAAAATGTTAAGGGTGCTAGTGTAGCATGGCAAACATTTTTAATAATTAAAGACACTGAAAGTGGAAGAAATGTGGGTTTTACACAATGTAAGATGTGCCAAGAAATACTTGTGTGTAAGAATAAAAGTGGAACATCCAATTTGGCACGGCACGTGTGCAAAACTGATGTGGTGCCAGTGAGAAGTGATATTTCCTTTTCTTCAGAGGACAAGAAGGAAATACTCGAGGGCTGCGTTTCCTATTGCACGCAAGATCTGCGTTCATTTAACAGCATTAGTGGTACCGGATTTAAAAAATTAGCACAAAAATTAGTCAATTTCGGCTGTAAATACGGGCGTGTGCCGGTAGAAAGTATTTTACCTCACGCGACAACAATATCGCGGAATGTTTTAGAAATGGCAGAAGGAATGTGGAAAACCGTTTTGCCAGAAATAATGGACGTAGTTAGACACGGTATTTGTGCTGCTACCACAGATTTATGGACGGATCAGTATACGAAAACATCGTATTACACCGTAACGGCACATTATATAAATGAATCATGAAGTTGAGTAACGAGGGTATTGTTTACAACAGACTTTCCGGATGAAAGGAAAACCGGCGAAAATATAAGAAGAGAATTGAACCGTCGATTTGAAGAATTCGGAATTCCATTGGACATGATACATAAAATTACATTTGTGACAGATCAGGGAAGCAACATAATAAAAGCTTTGGAAACTGTTGAAAGGTTGAATTTCTCCGCGCATTGCATCAATTCAGCACTACGCAATGGGTTCAAAGAGAAGTTCCTTTCAGAACACGCTCCAAATACATTTGAAATTTTAGATACGACGAAAAGCCTTGTTGCGTATCTGAAACGCTCTGGTCTTATATCACGGTTACCGAAAACAGTCCACCAGGAAACCGATACAAGGTGGAACTCAAGAATTGAAATGTTGAAATCAGTGCTTACCCAATATGATGAAATTTGGGAAATTTTAGGCGAACTACAAGAAACAAACAGACTCGAAGATTACAATAAACACAAGGCCCAGGAACTTATAACATTCCTCAATTTATTTGAGGAAGCAATACTAGTATTAGAAGGAGAAAAAAAGCCCACTCTCCACTTAGTAACATTATTGTTGCACAAGTTATTGCAACATTGCGAACCAAACACTGTGGATAACAAAGAAATTAAGGAAATAAAAAATGCAGTGAAAAACTATTTGGAAACCAAATTTCATTTGCATGATTATCACAAAATAGCAACTTTTCTAGTTTCAACCTTTCGAAAGCTACGCATGCTAACAGTACAAGAGAAAACTTTAGTTCACGACAAGATTACAAAATTAATATCTGATATTCCCAATGAACAAACAGTTGACCAGCCTGGATCATCTGCAGCCTGTACAATAAGCGGTAATGAACAGGTACTTGCAAAAAGATTAAACACAGTCTTTCATGAATGGGCGGACTCTAATGAGGAAACCGAGAACGACGACATAACTACATACATGACGTTAAAGCAAACAGACATTGTGGATATTCTTCAATGGTGGAAGAACAACAGCCATCTCCTGCCAAAATTGAGCCTCATTGCAAAAAAGTATTTGCGATACCGGCAACCAGCGCTTCAAGCGAGAGATGTTTTAACTCCGCTGGTTTTCTTATACAAGAGAGGAGATCTCGCTTAAAGCCCGAACTGGTAGACGCTATTTTATTTTTACATAATAATACGTAAGTAATTTTGACAAAATTTATTCCTTCTTTATCTTCTGTTGTATTGCTGTACTTATCCTAATCGAAATCTTTCAAATATATCGACTCTATTAGATTTATTCCTTTTTACGTACATTAAATATTTATTGTATAATATTTTGATTACGTACAATTATCCTATTTTTCTTCTACCATGTACTTATGTAATACGTATTGTATGGTTCTATTCTCTGTACTAAATTGCTATAATTTCTTTAGTTATTCATTGTACAAATATTTTTACTTCTTCTTTCATTGGTTCTGAAAGTTTCATTATTTCTTTTGATTTTTGTAGGCCATAATCTACAAATCTACAAATCTGAAAGGAATTGTTTTTTGAATACATTGCGGAGTGCGGACTTGATGCGCAGAGCAATTTAACCTTTCAACAGTTTCCAAGGTTGGCCACAGTTCGATGGTGTCCATTGCTTTCCTGACCTGTGACAAATGTAATATTATGTATCCAATGTCCAATGGAATTCCGAATTCTTCAAATCGACGATTCAATACTCTTCTTATATTTTCACCGGTTTTGCTTTCATCTGGAAAGTCTGTTGTGAACAATACTCTTGTTACTAAACCCTACGATTCATTTATATAATGTGCCGTTACGGTGTAATACGATGTTTTCGTATACTTATCGGTCCAAAAATCAGTAGTAGAAGTACAAATACTATGTCCAATTGCGTCCACAATTCCTGGCAAAATAGTTTTCTTGATTCTTGCTATTTACAAAACATTCTGCGATGCTGTAAGGTAGAATCTTTCTACGAGCACACGACCGTACTTGCGGCCAAAATTAGTTTTTGAGGCAATTTTTTAAATTCTGGACCGCTTATGGCTTATACTATTAAAGGAACACAGATCGTGAATCCAATATGTAATACAGCCATTGAGTATTTCTAGTCTTCTGAAGAAGTGAAAATATCATTTTTAAATGTCACTTCATTTATGTTTAATTACAATGTTTTGTGTTTTTTATTATGTAATAGTATGTATATACTGCAATATTATTTTTATGCTATTTATACATTAAAAGCTTTTATGTTTCTCTGCAGTATTGGAATTTTTGTTACTTTCCCTTTTTTAATAATTATAATATAAATAAAATATTAACTCGATTTGGGCTACCGTCCGTTTCTGATAATAAGTAACAGCGAACATTGGGTGCACAGCGGGTAAGAACTCGGATAGCGTCCCGCGGGTATTAGTGGGTATAGCGTAGCGCGGGTATAGCGCGGATACGGGCGGGTCGGATAAAAGTTGCGTCACCTTCGGGCGGGTATGGGCGGGTAGAAATCGACGCTGACCCGCTAACCCTCCGGCGAGTCCGGGCGGGTCGGGTGAATCGAAAGACGGACGGGTAACGGGCGGGTAGACCCGCGATATATCCGCCCGCTGCAGACCTCTGGTGCACGATACCTGTGGTGTTCCACAACCTGTCCGGCTACGACGCGCACTTCGTTATCAAGGAGTTGGCAGACGCGTTCAAGGGAAAGATCAGCCTCCTACCGTTAACGAAGGAACGTTACATATCGTTTACACAGGACGTTGAGGACCTCAAGGACAAGAGCAAGGATTGGCGAAGAATGGTGAAGTTTCGATTCGTCGATTCGTTCAAATTCTTGGCCACGAGTCTGCAGAAACTTGTGTCGGATCTCGAGAAAGATAGACTGACGATTCTAAGACACGAGTTCCAACATCTCCCTGACGAACAATTCGATCTCCTGACTAGAAAGGGAGTCTTCCTTACGATTACGTAGCATTGTACTACAAGTTGAACGACATGAGACTGCCGCCTCGTTACGCGTTCTTCAATCGACTGAACGTTAGTGGTGTGTCGGAGTCTGATTACGCGCACGCAACGAACGTGTGGGACAGTTTTCGTATACAGACATTAGGCGAATACAGTGATTTATACCTAAAGTCAGACGTGCTGTTGCTCGCAGACGTGTTCGAAAACTTTCGTATCGACTCTATCGCGAGCTACGAAATAGACCTGCACATTACTGTACATTAACGGCATTCGCGTGGGACGCGATGCTAAAATACACTCGCGTCGAATTGGAACTGCTTACTGACGTGGACGTGCTGTTGTCCGTGGAGCGTAGTATACGCGGCGGCCTGAGCCAGTACTTGCACAGTTACGCGTGCACCAACAACACGCACCTGCCGACGTCGTACGACGCATCGGAACCATCAACGTACTTGATGTACTTCGACGTAAACAACCTATACGGATGGGCAATGTTTCAGGCGATGCCGCACGAAGGATTTCGATGGTTGGACGAGGATACGATAGCCGATTTGAACGTGAACTCGTTGCCGGAGGACAATGGACCAGAGGGATACCTGCTGGAAGTGGATCTGGAGTATCCACGGGAGATTCACAACACGCACGCAGACCTTCCGTTCTGTCCTGTACGCGAGCATGCGCCCATCGGTAAGCAGACAAAGCTAATCGCCATGCTGCGCGATAAGGAACGATATGTAATACACTATCGCTACTTGAAGCAGTGCATTCGGCATGGACTCCGCGTATCGCGAATTCATCGCGTTCTACGTTTCGATCAATCGCATTGGTTGCGCGACTACATCACACTGAACACGGAGTTGAGGACACGCGCAACCAGCGATTTTCAAAAAACACTGTACAAGCTAATGAACAATGCCTTGTACGGAAAGACGATGGAGAACGTTCGAAATCGAATGGATGTGCGACTGGTGACGCGATGGGACGGACGTTACGGTGCCGAAACGTTGATCGCGAAACCAAATTTCCACAGCCGAACGCTATTTTCGGAACACTTAGTCGCTATCGAGATGCGAAAACTAAAAGTTAAATTCGATAAACCTATCTACGTGAGTATGAGTGTGTTGGATGTGTCGAAGGTATGTCTGTATGAATTTCACTACGAGTATATGCGGGCAAAGTTTGGCGATAGATGTAAGGTTTTGTATACGGACACCAACATTCTCCTGTATCAGTTGCAGTGCGATGACGCGTACGAGGAGATAAAAAGTGACGTCGTCGCGCGATTCGACACGAGCGATTACGCGACGGACAATCCATACGGTATACCGTGCGTAAACAAGAAGGTGCCGGGACTCATAAAAGACGAGAGCAACGGTGCTTTAATGACAGAGTTCATGGGTCTGCGGTCAAAAATGTACGCTAGTCGTTTATGTAACGCTGCGACGGTAGCGGGAACGGCCGAGACGAAAAAAGTGAAGGGTGTGAAGAGGAGCGTGGTGGCGAACGAGATTCGCTTCGAAGACTTTGTACTGATTATGTAAATCCAGTCGGAAAGAATTTATTCATACACCTAATATTATTTTTTAAATTTAGTTGTGTTGGCCGTTATTAAACTACGGGTTTTTACCTCAATAACGAATTACGATCACTTGTCGTACATTTTCTGTTACATTACCTTTTCGTTTATGCGGTATTTGAAAACGAAATTTACGTATTTCTTGTCCTCTCACTTCAAATAATTATTATTTAAGATTCTGCTTTAGAAAAAAAAACTGTGTAACGCGGTTTCCTTCGATGCATGCCGACTTGCTTGTTCGTACGTGCGTAGTACAAGCGCAGCCACCTACCGCGTAGCCAACGCTACCGCGGGAGCTCGAGCGGAAGGCGCGCGCTCTGATTGGTCCGGGTTTTTTGTTAATATCTCGTTAACGAAGCTTCGGACAATATTTTCGCTAAGGAAAAAGTTGTTTCAAATCACCCCCTGAGTCACCCCTTTCAAGGAACTCCGACATTTTTGGGACACCCTGTATGTCCCAATTACCGTGCTTTGACGCCGGCTTGCTCACGATGGAATTAATTACTGACTTCTCTCACGTTAATTTTGCTTGGTGAAAATTTATATTGGTATTTTGAACCTTTCTCTTTATTAAGGCATTTTTTCGGGTTGAAAATGTTAATTTTTCATATTTTATTAATTGAAATAAAAATACATGTTTTTGTCCCAATTACCGTGCCCTGAAGAATGCGTTGTCCCTATTCCCGTGCCCTTTTTTGAATAGCGTTCCCGCGGTTAGGTTATGTCTTTCAACTTTGAACTGTTCAAAACATTTTTGCTCTACGAGAGGTGTTTTTATGTAAACTTTATTATGGCCTTTTCATTACAAAAGCAAAATATGCAAATATAAATTTTTGTCTCATAACTAAAGCCACCATTGAAAATTTTAATTATTGTTATGAAACCTTGCTTAAAAATAATTTTGCAATCCCTAGGTACTAATATATAAAAGTGAAACGTAAAATTTAAAATAATAAAGAATAATAATTCCCGGGTGAAACGGGATAACAGGCCAGCCAGTATTACATAAAGTCATTGAAAATTGATAGGAAAAGAAATGACATAATTTTTATTAAATCTTTTATTTGATTTAACATTCAGGTATTCAAAGGGGATGGACTTTGGTGAATCTCACTTTGAGGTGCAGGTATAATATGAAATAAAGTCACTGAAAATTGATAGCAAAGTAAATTCTATACATTATATATTTACATTATCTAGATTATATACATTATATATAAATATATATATATATATATATATATATATATATATATATTCATACATTCAAAGGCAATGGACTTTGCGGAATATTTTGTTTCCCTCGTTTTTTCTTCTGCGTTTCCTTCTTTATGGCACTTTTTGCAGCCCTTATTGACTTCCTTAATTCTTTCTCCTTTTCTAGTTTTTTTTCTCTTCTTCCTTTTCCTTATACCATCTGAGACCCTCTTCTGAGGTCAATACAGAAAGCAGTTTTGCTTTATTTCCCCTTTTGTTTCTTGTAGAAACATTCTCATTTGGCCAGAATATAAAATTCTTAAATTGGAAAGGTATCCCATCTTTGCTGGCACAAGTTTTCTTACGATTTCGTTCCTGTGAAGGCATAACTGTATTTTCTGTTGCACTACAGAGCTGGATATCCTGTAGTACTTTAGATTTATCTTTACCTATCCTAGTGGCACAAATTTCTGTTGTTTCATTAGTATTCGTGGTAAAATTATCCCCATAAAAAACTTCAAAAAACTAAAAAAATTACGCCAAGTACATGAAAAATCAAATAAATCACAAAAAATAGAAGGTAATAATTACAAAATAAAAAAAGATGTGAAATCAGAATGAGCTGCCAGTACATAAAGATGCTTTCCAACTGCGCTTTAGATGACACAACTACATATGCACAGCTAAAATTCCATATACAAAGAAAAAATGTATTAAATAATATTAAGCAGATATATTTTTACGCAAATAAATATTTTAATACGAATAAATATTTTATTCAAAATACTTGGCGCTGCGCCCCGAATTGGTGTTGCTGAACTGAATAAACATGTATAAATTGCATCAATCTTTTTCTTTCTTGTGGGTGCGTTCATAACTGTGTGTGCGCGTGTGCATATGCTACGTATTATATTAGAATTAAATATATGTAGAATAAATCTGACTGCGTTACTAATATGTGTATGTATATGTTTATGTAGTTTAGATTGTAAGGGAGTAATTGTAAATTATTAATACTAATTGTAAGACAATTAACATTTTTTCGGTTGCGCAGCGCCAAGTATTTTGAATAAAATATTTATTCGTATTAAAATAGTTATTTGCGTAAAAATATATCTGCTTAATATTATTTAATACATTTTTTCTTTGTATATATAGCCATTATGAGTAAGGGAATTTTAGCTGTGCATATGTAGTTGTGTCATCTAAAGCGCAGTTGGAAAGCATCTTTATGTACTGGCAGCTCATTCTGATTTCACATCTTTTTTTATTTTGTAATTATTACCTTCTATTTTTTGTGATTTATTTGATTTTTCATGTACTTGGCGTAATTTTTTTACTTTTTTGAAGTTTTTTATGGGGATATCACTTCTTTTTTCAAAGATTAATTGTACTATTATTTGCAAATTCATATTCATACACACGTGTGAATTGTTTATTAATCCTGAATAACTACTACTGTAATTAATTTAAATTGATTGTTTATTAAAATTATATTTTCAATTAAGGATCATTTTATAATAAATGTGGTTATTGGGGGAAAATAAGAATATGAGATTATTATTAAAAAAAATGTGATTTTTATTTTTTTTCTTATAATGAACTCATATTTTAATTTGTTGTTTATATTATTTATTATATTTATTAAGTTGATTCCCATACAGCACACAACAAGGTTGTAAGGGTGTAAAGGGTGTAAAGGGTGTAAGGGTAAAGAGTGTAAGGGTAAAGGTTGCAAGGGTACAGGGTGCAAGGGTAAAGGGTGCAAGGGTAAAAGGTGCAAGGGTAAAGGGTGCAAGGTAAAGGGTGCAAGGGTAAAGGGTGTAAGGGTATAAGGGTAAAGGGTATAAGGGTAAAGGGTATAAGGGTAAAGGGTATAAGGGTAAAGGGTATAAGGGTAAAGGGTATAAGGGTAAAGGGTATAAGGGTAAAGGGTATAAGGGTAAAGGGTATAAGGGTAAAGGGTATAAGGGTAAAGGGTATAAGGGTAAAGGGTTTAAGGGTAAAGGGTGTAAGGGTAAAGGGTGTAAGGGTAAAGGGTGTAAGGGTAAAGGGTGTAAGGGTAAAGGGTGTAAGGGTAAAGGGTGTAAGGGTAAAGGGTGTAAGGGTAAAGGGTGTAAGGGTAAAGGGTGTAAGGGTAAAGGGTGTAAGGGTAAAGGGTGTAAGGGTAAAGTGTATATAAGGGTAAAGGGTAAAGGGTATAAGGGTAAAAGGTGTAACGGTATATAAGTGTATATAAAGGTATAAGGGTATAAGGGTATATAAGAGTATAAGTGTATACGGGTATATAAGGGTGTAAGGGAATAAGGATATAAGGATATAAGGGTATATAAGAGTATAAAGGTATATCGGTATATAAGGGTGTAAGAGTATAAGGGTATTATACTCTTATAAGGGTATAACGGTATATAAGGGTGTAAGGGTATAAGGGTAGGTATATAAGAGTATAAGGGTATATAAGGGTATATACTCTGCGGAATGATCCCGAGAGTCGACGAACGAAACATGTGTGCGAAACTGATAGGTGTGTGTGTGTAACGCGTAGTATACGTATTATGTCGACAAATTTCGAGACTGGAGAAAATGTCGACAAATTTCGAGACTGGAAAATCAGAAGAAGAATTTTCTCTTACCGTTTTCGACTGATCCATGAGATGATATTACGATATCTCTAGCATGCGTGGACCGATTTTTTCGGAATTGGTCTTATTCGAAAGCTTATATGCGGTTTACATAAGGAAAATGCCTTTAAATTTAAAAAATATTGCAGGAGTGATGAGATATAATGAAATAAGTTTCAGAATATTTTCGGGACGAGTAAAGGATAGCGGTAGCGACAGTCGATACGAGATATATATATATGCAGGGCTCGGAATTTCGGATTTTGGAAGATGGAGATACATGGCAGGGGCAATCGACATTCATATACAGGGTGTCTTTTATGTATACAGGGTGTCTTTTATATGTACGTAGTACAGGGTGTCTTTTCTTTCATGTACTTAGCGTCGAGACGCTACCGCGTCTCTAGATTTTGCATATCATATGCATTTTCCAATGAATTGAAATTTTCATAGAATTAAATATTTCCTTTGTCGTCAATAGTAAATATGGCTTCAATATCAGATGTCCCTGAATGAGTAGCAATATTTGCCATTGACACCTGTAAGATAAGTTATCGATTAGTAAGTAATACTCACAAAATATGTTTTTTACTATAAATTTATAAATATATATACATATATATACATATACAGTTACATGTGTAGTGTATTATTGCACAACTTAAATGTAAATGTATTTAATTTATTATATTAAATGTAGTATTTAAAAAAAATTTTAAAAATTGATCTAAATTGTTTAATAAAAATATGGATATAAAAATACTTGTATAAAATTTATATATTAATTCATAATCTAAGTACTTCTCTATGAAAATCTTCTATTTCTATAATTTCATGCTGTGGTTGCTCTCTTTGTGTAATGTCCATCATTTGAAAATCACTTTCCCCCTGGTTAAATTCTGTTACAATCGATGTGGGGTCCACCAGGTATTCCATCAGTGTGTCATTCTGTTATACACAAATATAAACATTTACATCGAAACTAATATCATTAACAAATACATTAAAACACAATTTTACTATTTACATTGGTGGTATTTTCAATATCTGTTCCATTTCCATGGCAATTCTCATATACTTTTTTCCACAGATGAAGAAGATTCTTGTCTTCCATTTCACCCATCCATTGATTGGTGTTCAGACAATGTCTAAATGTTTTCAGCTTCGATTGTCCAATATTTTGTTCAATACATTGTAAAGCTGCTGCCTTGGAAGCAGTCGTTTCTGCAGTTTCATAAGTCTCTTGGCTTTCCATTGAACGTTGAAAAATTTTGGAAAAATCCACAATTTCCACTGAAAATGGATGTAGACCGCAAGTTCGAAAACCATTGGCCATTATTGTTTTAAGGTCCATTTCATTAAAAACTTTTTTAATAATGCAACAAAATCTGTTTTTGCTACACCAAGGACTACTTTTTCAATTCAATATAAATTGACATGTTTCCTCCAGTGGCTCTTTAAGGGCGAAAACATGCTTACATCCAATGGCTGCATGAAATGCGTGGCATTTGGGGGTAGAACTGCCAATACAATGTCGTGTGTATGGCAAAATTCGCTTAACGGCTGTGTCAAATGGGAAACATGACCATCAACAAATAAAATTACTGGTAATTTGTACTTTATTTTCACAATCCATGGCCAAAATGTGTTGGCGATATATTCGTAAAACAGCATGGCAGTCATCCACCCTTTATTCGATGTTCCAGCATAGAACTCAGCTGGTAAATTTGCATAAATGTTATTTGGGACCCTCTTATAATTATACACGACCATTGTTGGGGCTAACTGCCCCACCGCATTCGCTGTGACAAGGACTGACAAATTTTCTTTCTCGTTATTATTTACAATTTTGTACACATTTTTGGATCCTTTTTTTGCAAGTACAGAATCACCTTTGGGATTTAATAATAATGACGTCTCGTCACTATTAAAGATCCTACTAGCATCAATATTCTGTAGCTTTTCTTTTTTAAAATATTTACCAATATCATTAAACCAGGACTTTACATTGTCTTCGGAAACTAAAGCTCGTGAGAGCGAAACATTTTCGCACATTCTGAGTTTTAATTGTGGATGTCGACGTAAAAATGACTCATACCAATGTCGACCTGGTTGACCATTGTTGAAAGGAGTTGAAATATTTAATTCTTTAATTAAAACACCCACACTATTTAATAAGTGTTCTTTGGTCACCGGATTTCCATGGGTCGACATAAATAATATCCACTCTACAATTTTATTTTCGTCGGCCCCACTTATGACTGTAGGAGGTCCTGGTGTACTGCTATTGTACTTTTTCTTCACTTTGTCATGGATCGTCATTCGAGGTACGTTAAATACTTTGCTGGCAGCATTTATAGGAAAACCCGATTTCACTGCTTCCAAGGCGTTCTTCACTGCGGCTTCGTTATACGTTTTACGTCTCTTCACAATTTGACTCATTTTGATAGTTGCTGAGATAAATAATATTTATGAACTAATTTGTTAAGTAAATATTGCATAAATCTTTATTAATTTATACTTACAGTGTCTATGTGTATTAATATTCTTGTACTTTTTCACGTCCTAAATATCTCGCGTTCAAAGCTTTCGAGGTTCTGTTTACACTTTCTGATGCTTTCTGAAGAGGACAATGGAGGCAAAATAGAAATGGATTTAGCAGTTACAGAGGGAGCCAGTGGGCTTCGAGGGGCATGGTAATAGGGACAAGCGTTAAATTCCTGTCCCAATTACCGTATTCACTTTAAAAATACGAAAACGTTTAAAAAGTGCCCATTTTGCTATTTTTTCATAAAATTTGAACCTTTTATGATATAATAAACACTTTACATAAGTGCGAATCATGATAATTATCAATATATTCACTTCTATAAAGTACGTGTTCCTTACCGTTTCCGGTAAAGATTTAGGTAAATCCATGGAAATCTTCATATGCATTTTTGAATTTTTTTTACTATGCTTTAATTGTTTAAAAATGCAACCTTCTCATTTGTAACACATGCATTAATAGTTTAACATAATTAAAAAAATTTCTTTCTCCATTTATTTATGCGAGTTTTTTGTACTGCTTCTTTAAGTATAAAAGCACGATAATAGAGACAGGGCACGGCAATTGGGACATCTACCCTACGTTCGGCGTCTTCACAAGCACGCGGAAACGACGGTACGACAGAACCATATCCGTACGCGATTACACGACGTTTATTCCATGAACGAGCTGAAGACCGCCCTCAGTCCGTACGACGATAAGCGGTACATACTAGCCTATCAGGTCAGCACCCTTCCGTGCGGACACTATCGGATTCCCGTGTGCGACAACATCAACAACAACGATAACGATGGTGATACGTGTATGAATATCGCGTTGTGTGTGTGTGTGTGTATTTCATTAATCTCGCGTACGATGTTTTTTCACGTATACAAGTATGCGATTGTAACAAGTTATTACGGTGGGACGCGAATCTCCCCCGGCCCGCCGCTACCGAGCGCGGCCGCGAGATGGCTGCGCGGCGGGCCAGTCAGGCAGAGTCTACCACGAGCGGTACAGGCGAGCGGTTAGACTTCTCCCAGCGATCTCTGGTTTTATCACGGTGTATCGCTGCGTACTTTCTGAATCCCCCCAACTCCACGGCTCCCAGAGGAACGCGAGCACGCCGACCTCTGGACGCAGGTTGATAACCACTGTCAATCTTAGGGACAGACTTTGTCTGCCCCGGAGGACATCTTACAGTCTCCGTTTCTCCAAAGGGTTTTACCCACTGGGCGAGCGGACTCAAGACTTCCAGGTCAGGGCCATTGGTGGAGACCACAGCTAGGGCACCAGAAAGACCACTACCCCCACTCCTAGCACCACCGCCGATACGCGCCGAATCACGCACCGACTGGCCTCCGACGCGCGCCGAAACCCGTGTCGCGGCCGCGACTGCGCGCCGCACCCGCGATCCGTCTCCGAAGTAGTTTAAGGTCTAGGTTAATTCGCAAGTACTCTGTTAGCCAGCACAGACCTGCCCGGGCTCTTTTGCCAAGTAATAAACCACGTTTACACAGTTCCCCTTGTATCATTTACTCGGCCGCCCAGGACCCCCGTCCGTTAGGCAACCTTCTCGGAGCAAGGTTACACGATGTTTTGTTGAAGTAATACAGTGAAGTACCGTAGAGGGGGTTTTTAGTAGGTATGCCACAATTGGTGAGTCCCACATAATCCAGGCATAACCTTTGTCGGGGTATGCATAAAGCCTTTCCCCCCTTTAAAAAGAAAAGTATGCAATGCATGGACGTAGCGTAGGTAATGACAAACTTTATTGTAAGTGCTTCAAGTAGATAAGTTAGGAAATAGATCAGGTATACCTAAGTATAATAGAAGCTACGGAAGTGTATGTAAATACTTTACAAATGTGGTAAATTATAAATTTTTCTTAATACATATATAATATTAAACATTAAATGAAATAGTGTAGAAGAATCGTCACATATTGATGCTTTATTTTTTGAAACACAAAATATCGAATAAAAGAATATTGATATAAATGTAAACTGTATGTAATGTATGTGTATTTAATACTAATAATAAGGAGCTGCTGTTGTGTCACAGAACATCTTTCTCCTGTATCCACGAGTTCTTGGACGAGTCGAATCCCAACCATTTCACGTACACTCGATTCCCCTTGCGACGAATAATGTTCTCGATCAGATATACGTCTGGATTCGCGACCGAATGCAGTTCGTGCTCGTAGAATCCGCCCGAAATCGGCTCTCTCGCGGAATCGCGTAGAATGTACGTAATAAGGTGCGTTCGTTGTACCGCGGTGATTTCGAATACCTCGGTTGACCAGTTCCGCGTATATCCGTTCTCGAAGATCGTCTTGAATTTGCTCATGCGTACTTTGTCGCCGACCTGGAATTTCGCGCGTCGTCGTTGCTCGACACCCGACGATACGATGAACGGTAAACGAGTGGCGGAGGTTACGTCGATGGGATCGTGCGATGTTTACGATGATTGTAGGTGTGCACGAGCGTCGGTAACAGATCCAACCAGAGATAAGAGGCGTTCAAGGAGAATTGTTTCCACATCAGGTTCTTAAGCGTGAGATTGAAACACTCAACGATCGACGCTTTCATCACGCTGTACGTAGAGTAGCGATTGATTCCGCGAGACGTAACGCATCGTTGAAACTCCACATTGTAGAATTCCTTTCCCATGTCGGTTTGTAGGTTTCGTGGACATCTGCCGCTTCGTCGTGCAGACGATGAAGCGGCAGATGTCGCTTATTTGCACGCCGTATACCATGTCGATAAGTTTCTTGGTGTCGGTTAATAACAAGTTTAGATATTCATGCGACAGCGGCCCGGTGACGTTTCGGGTGTATACGTCGAGGTTATCGGTGGTGGGTTTCGGATCGAGAACTTCCCGAATCGTTTCGTCTGTCTCACCCTGATCCAGATCATGTTCCTCGGTTGTTTCGTAGTTGTCCTCGTCGGTTTCGTCGTCGTTCGACTCCGGGAGCGGAGTGTTGTGTCCCAACCGACACCCCGAGCGTAACGACACCGCGGCAGTCCGATTGCCACAATCGAACGGCCGAAATCGGGTACAACCGCGTAAGCATTCCCGGAAACATTCCGCGACCATCAGCACATGGTGAAACACCCAAAAGCGGGCCAAAGACGGAGACCCCGATGGTCCCCGCTTCGCCCCGATTACAGTATAAGAATGATGCACGAGCACCGCGAGCGGCAGATTATATTCAGACTTGATTGAGACAACATGGAGACTTGATACAGACGCTGTACAAGATCCACGCCTGATAAAGGCATAGTACCAGTGGCACCCAGATCGGGACAGAATAAACTTGTTTAAACCTTACGGTGAGTTCCAACTCTTTAATCAGCAACGATCCCCTACCTTCGGTTTCCGAACCGAATCCTTCCGTCCCGGCATTCTCACCCGAACCTTCGGAGCCCGTTGGACGACGACCGTGAAGGACGACCCGGAGCACCCCGAGATTCGCTGCCAGAATCTCGACCCCAGTCGCCTTGACACAACAGGAGTCTGTTCGGGCCGTATCACCGCTTTGTCTGTGGACGGAGTAAAGGATAATCGCTTCTTCTTCAAACGATGTTGTTGTTGATGTTTCAGCTTAACGAGCGATGGTCGTGGCTTCGGTGACATCGCTGGACTCATTTTCAACACCGCAGTGTTCTCGACCAAATGTTTCAACGGTTCGACAATCGGCCGCACGCTCTCCTCCGTAGCAGCTTTTGTCGTTATTTGACCGAGTTTCAGGCTCATATATTTCTTTCGTATAGTGGCGCTGATTTCGGCAATTTTCTTCTTCGCCTCGTGTCTCGTGACTGTTGCCTACGACGCCGTTTCTGTTATATTTCTTGTTGTTGTTGCGTGATCTCCATGTTGTCACAGCTAGTCGCAGCGTCGTCGCCGTTAAACATCCTCGTGTGTTGCTCGATGAATGATTCGCGATCTACTGAGGTCCGCGCGCTATCATGAACTCGGTAAATCCTCGTCGATACCTACCATCGTACATGTAACTGTCCTTATCAATTACTACGAAGTCGTACCGTCGTCTCCAACATCTCGCGCACAGATCGTTGAACGCCTCAAACGTCATATCCGTGTTCACGTGATCGTTGCATACGCGACGCAAGTTCTTCCCATCCTGTTTGAACAGCACGAGAAAATTCACGTTGTCTCTGATTAAGTGTTTCGGTATTCTCGCGTGCGATTGACACGGGTAAAAGCAATCCACGCTCGCGTGCCTTCCCATGGAGAAGTATGCGTGGATCGCGGTCTGTTTGTCGCATGCCACAACATCGAACACAAAGATCGAATCGGGTCGAGCGTCTCTCGGTGGCACGATCTCAACGGTGTCCGAGTAGGGAAAGTATTCGAGTCCACCGACGCGCGATAACACTCGCTCCGGATACCGATACTTTGGCTGTCGCAACGATTTCGAGTACACGTACACGTTCTCGAAACGCAAACAGTTCGGATTCTCCAGCAGGCTCAAAAACACGTTCGTTTTTCCGCATCCGGACGGACCGCAGATCACAGCTCGCACGCTGTTCGGCAACAACGAACCGTGTCTGCGCGATCGACTTTTATCCCATGTCAAATCATCCAACGTTCTGTTCGCGGTCACGCGAATAGCGTTCGGTTGTTTCGACCGGGCTTGTGGCGGCGGCGATAACGCAACATCAGCTACTACAACAACAACCTATGACGAATCTGCAATTAGAGCGTGAGTGCGTTGACGTACCGTTCTTTCGGGGAGTGTTTATGAGTGATACGCGCCCCGCGCGCGTACGACCAAACGAATGCGGGATCGCGAATCTTGATGAGAATTCCGGCGAAAGCACGCATTGGGTAGCGTACGCGAAACCCGGATCACACGTGCAGTATTTCGACAGTTTTGGGAATTTGCGACCGCCCGCGGAACTGATCGATTATATTGGAGGGGGAACGAAAACTATGAACACGATCAAGTACAATCACGACCGCTTTCAACGTTTCGAAGAGATGTATTGTGGCAACTTGTGCGTACAACTTCTGCGATAAAAAGCTTTGGAATTTTGGCCTCGACACTACCCAAGATAAATTGACGCCCATTCGTACGTCCGAAACACTTTCACGCTCTCAGACTCACTAGCGTAACCTACAGCGGAGGTGGTGGTACAATGTCGCTCACGCTCACGTTAACGGATCGGACCAGCGTGCTCACGGTCAATTATTTTCCACCGATAGATTTGAGCGACGGGCAGTACGAACTAGGACTCGCCGACTCGAAGACGTTTCACACGATACCGAACATCGACTCGAGCAACGATGCATTCTACTTCGTCGCGAACAAGAACGCCGCGATCCCCAGCGTTGATGTCACTCGCGACTACATTACGATCCCCCATGGTTCCTACGAATTAGACGCAATCGCCAAGTATCTGAAACAACGATTACTCAAGCGATATCCTCGAAGACGCGATAACAACGGGGAGCGACAACTACGACGACGATAATAGGTATCCACTAGTGCTACGAGCTAACAAAAACACCATGATAAGCGAACTGTACTGCTCGTTCTTTGTAGACTTTACGAAACTGAACAATGTGGGTTAGTTGCTAGGACTTTCCCCGAATCGTGTCCTACTGCCAAGAATCTGGCACGAGTACAACGAACCCGTGAACATTATAACCGTTAACGTGATCAGAGTAACGTGCAACGTCACTACTGGTGCGTACAGCAACGACAAACCTGTACACACGATTCATGTATTTTCTCCTCACGTGCCCCCGGGATATAAGATATCGTAAACTCCGCGACATGTCATTTACCTGCCGATCGTTGCACGAGCGATACACGATCTGACGGTACGCATCGTCGATCAATACGATCGCCCTATAGATTTTCGAGGAGAGGAAATAACGATTCACTTACAAGTGCAACGGCGTTCGTGCGATAAGATAACGTGAATGCACGTGACTGTATAGTATGTTCGTGTTCGATCACACGGATGACTCATCGTTCACCGGCCTGCCGCTGCTACTGCTTCTCTGATCTCTGCAACGCAGTATCATCAAAACAAAACACCTCTGCATCCACAGCCAACGACAATAGTGGCACTAATAAAGACGGGTACCGGAACGGGAACAAGAAGAAAAAGAAGAAGAAGCGGAAAGCCGTTGACTCATAGAAACGCGCGTTTTCTACGATCCCTGGGATTCCTCATAATATACTAACATATCACTTACATATATACATACATGTCTAACATGATGTATACCATACTGGACGTGACGAGTACATCGAATTTCGACGATCGTATCACGAAGATCCAGGAGCACGGTTACAATCCGTACGCCAACACGTTCGATCGACAATAACGATGAGATAAGAATACCCATTCAGCAACAAGATCTGTACACGCTTCCGTGCGAAGGTTGCCTATACATCGAAGGACGCGTCTCTTTGATGACAGCCTCAACGACTGCCGCGGACGTGAAAGCCTCTGCGAGAGTTATTCTGGACAACAATTGTGTCGCGTTCATGTTCGACGAGGTTCGATACGAATTGAATGGCGTGGAGATCGATCGTTCCAGAAATCCGGGAATCACCATCGCGCTGAAAAATTACGCGTCGTTGTCCATCGAGAGGAACAAAGCGCTGACGAACACCGGTTGGGACCACACCATCGCACACGATAAAGACATTTTTAATAGCGCGGCGTTCAATTTCTGCATACCTTTGAACTCGTCACTGGGATTCTGCGAAGATTACAGGCGAATCGTATTGATCGCGCGACATGAGTTGATACTGATTCGCGCGCGACTTGATACGAACGCGATGTACGCAGCCTCACTAAACCCCGCGATAATACCGAAACTCACGATCACCAAGATACAATGGCGTATGCCACACGTCACGTTAGAAGATACGAACAAACAGTCGATGATACGTTTCCTGCAAAGTGATCGACCGATCGCGATAAGTTTCCGATCGTGGGACCTGTAAGAGTATCCGTTGCTGCAATCGACTAAGAAACACACATGGACCGTGAAAGCATCGTCGCAGATCGAGAAACAGCGATACGTGATATTCGCTATGCAAACCGATCGAAAGAATAATCTCCAGAAAGGCGCGAGCAAATTCGACCCGTGCAAACTGTTGTGTCAAGGCGACTGGGGGTCGAAATTCTGGCAGCGAATCTCGGGTGCTCCGGGTCGTCCTTCACGGTCGTCGTCCAACGGGCTCCGAAGGTTCGGGTGAGAATGCCGGGACGGAAGGATTCGGTTCGGAAACCGAAGGTAGGGGATCGTTGCTGATTAAAGAGTTGGAACTCACCGTAAGGTTTAAACAAGTTTATTCTGTCCCGATCTGGGTGCCACTGGTACTATGCCTTTATCAGGCGTGGATCTTGTACAGCGTCTGTATCAAGTCTCCATGTTGTCTCAATCAAGTCTGAATATAATCTGCCGCTCGCGGTGCTCGTGCATCATTCTTATACTGTAATCGGGGCGAAGCGGGGACCATCGGGGTCTCCGTCTTTGGCCCGCCTTTGGGTGTTTCGCCATGTGCTGATGGTCTCGGAATGTTTCCGGAATGCTTACGCGGTTGTGCCCGATTTCGGTCGTTCGATTGTGGCAATCGGAATGCCGCGGGGTCGTTGCGCTTGGGGTGTCGGTTGGGACACAACAAAACTCTCGAACGTACGATTGTTTCTGAATTCCGAAACATATCCGTACGATCACCTGAACCTGGATTTTGATAAATCTTAATATGCGATCCTGTACGATATGTACACGAAATTTAACCTTCGTACTACGGTCACGGCGAACCGTTGCTAAATACGTTCGATTTCTTGCGATACGCTCCTGTCACGATCATAGATTGCTCTCGGCAGAACGAGTCCGTGAAGGGTGCAACGGTAGACATGCGAATCGATTTCGAGTGTAGAGATAACGTACCTGCTAATAAAACCGCATATTTCTTACTCATACACGATCGTATAGTCCAATACAGCCCTTGGACGAACGTGGTAAGGAAAATCACGTGATGTTAAAAACAACGGCAACTACTAGGACGATGATGATCGAAAAAACGTCAGTCGCTATTTTGACACCGCCGCTGCTACATACTACTGCCTAATAATGTTATCCGTCGTGGTCGACCTACAAGGCTTTAAGACCGAACGTAATACATTCATCGCTAAGGAAATTGCGATTCTCCACCGGCTTTTTGAACCACCGTACTTCTACGCTTGTCTGTCATCGTTCAAGAACCATCAAGCCTCCTGGCTCACAGCGCATCATCACGGGCTTCGCTGGTCCGACGGCTGGGTACCGTACCACAGGCTTCCAGAAATGCTCACCCGCGAGCTCTCAACCGTCGACGCGGTGTTCGTGAAGGGAGTGAAGAAGATGGTATAGTTACTACAACTAATCCTGCGAAAAGTCATACGAATCACATAGATATCGTTGAGATGTACGAGAAGAAGAAGAACGATGACGACACCGATGTCGATGACAACGACGGTTTCAACGTTGATGATGATTATTGTGGAATCGTGCCTGCCACGGTTGTTCCTAACCTGAAATCAATGCCTACAAAGAACACTGTACGATGCGCTTTCCACAATGGTGTCGGTTGTCTGTGCGCACTGGAAAACGTTCAGAAAATTTGGAAGTATATGTACTGTGAAATGTAACGCTACACTTTCTTTTATCTTCTATATTATATATAGTATATTCCTTATATCTTACACATTTTATGGACACTTAACGCATAAATAAAAGCAATATTTTTTATAAAAATATGTTAAGGATTTTATTTTAACACTCCTCCTCCTCCAACACTTCATCTTACTCCTCCTCCTCTTACGACGACAATGGCTACCACCCCCACCACCAACATACTGTACATGTGTGATTGCAAATCACTATAAAAGAGGTACCGATCAGTCTTGCAGACCACATTACATCACGTACGTTCGTGCATACACAGTTAGTAACCGCAAACGTTCAGAAGACTTAGCTGTAGTACGTATTCAAAATGTTTAACCGACATTTCAACGACGCTTCCTACATGATCGAAAACCACCTCAACCGCTGCAACGATACGGATTTTCCTGCTAAACAGCGTCGTCCGAATATAAGGTACTGTTGCGGGCACCCTATGGATGAGATCCATGGCCCGCTGGTGCCCGCGACGAAGACAAGAGACAGCGAGAAGAAGGTGATCGTAGCGATCACCTATCAAGCTGTCAATCGAGAGTCAACCGCCACATCGTACAGACGCATCTCGTTGCCGCCGCAGATTATTGATCATGTATTCTGTTACCCCTATTGTATTACGCCGTTAAATGTTCTGTTACGCTTGTTATACCTTCAAATTAAATTATGTCAACCGCGAGATGTAACAGTACATATACGTCTGTATACTTTTCGATTTACACGACACTATCATATCTCTATAAATATCATATCTCTCTCTTGCACACCTGTTTCGAACATCGCTGCTATCGGGGCGCGATCTGGCCTTCGGGCAATAGAAGTGTGCCGGTCCGCTTCGAATTTTCGTGGTTCAGAAATCACGCGCAAAGATGCTGCGCATTATTCTCGGAAGTGGTCCTTCCATCGTTACAGCTATATGTTTTTGGTATGGTGGTCACGCGATGGTCATGCGGATTTCGACTTGCATCTTCTACGCGTCATACCTCATTAATCTCGGATGACCTTCGATCGTTATGTTTTTGGCGCTGTTATTGCGCGATAGCCATGCAGGTTTCGACTTGCATCTTCTACGCGTCATATCTCCGCATGTTTTGACCCCGGGCCGAGAGGGTAAGTCATCAGCGGTGTGTGTGTGTGTGTGTGTGTGTGTGTGTGTGTGTGTGTGTTTGGTGACTCCTTGTTCGAATATCGTTGCTATCAAGGTGCGATCTGACCTTGGCGCGATAAGAGGGCTGCGTATCGCTTTGAATTTACGCGGAGCGCGTGATGAGTCATCGGCAGTACCCCCTCCCCACGTCAACGAGCCTCGTTCCCCCTCCAACGGCTCATCCCCACATCGATGGGACGCCTCCGGTGCGGTAACCCTCGCCCCGCTTTACCCCCCGCCCTGCGTTGATCCAGAACGCTCCTTATATATCTACTAAAAATGTTACACTTATATTTAATTACCAAGTACAGTTCTAGAAATAGTCCGATTTATACCGTGTTTCAATTCATTTTAATCTAGACAATCTCAGCCGTATGTTACTTGTTACATGGGCCCTTCTGGCCCATCCCGTGCTTCCTGTCCTCGCGTCGCTTTCCTTCGAATAGGCGATTCAGCGGAATCACCTCGCGCGTGGCAGTCACGTTGCGTCGAACCGTATAGCGGCAGCCGTAAGGACAACGTGACCGTCGACGGCCCGTGCCCCGAGATTCCGAAGAAGGGGCGGTCGACAACTGTCGACGGGGCAATTTCCCCCATTCGTGAGTTTTGTGCGAGACGCGACTCGCAGCCGGGAGGCTTCGTTAAAATAGTCGTTTTAGAGAGCTCGCGTTAGGAAGTATTGACGGACAGACGTCCCGTCTATGTATCGCGACTTCGACGCCGCGGACAGCTCAACGCGAATCGCGCTCGGCCGAACAGGTTAGGTGAAGTGTACAGGGTCAGCGTTTTATCCTGCAACCCGTGCTCGCGCGAACAGGTAAAATGGCAACAGCGCCTCACAGACGCATTCCACTACAACCATACACCGTCCCGGCGTTCGGAGAGCTGCCGGCTGGACAGCAGTGATGCCCGAGCTTCGAGAATTTTGGGATGGTCTCTTTCAAATTAACGTCGCAAAGAGCTATTCAGAATTTCCCAGCTCGTGTTCAAAAATTTGGAGCCTTTTTCGTATAACTTTTGAACTATAAAAGATATCGGAATGCAATTTGCGCCGAAAAATGGGGAAAAATTATTCCCTCTTAAGGGGATAGACACGGGTAATGCAGCCCGCTGTATACCGACACAATCTGGCCCGAAACATGGGTTTGAGAAATTACGTTGTTTGTCCTTATATGAGCAGATTTTGGGCTGGGTGAGGTCTCGTTCGAAAGAGGAAGGTTCAATGCAACCAGCTCTCGTCATCCTTTAACGAGATTGTGTTGATATCTGAAAATATGAGTGTCTAAAGTAGAGAAAAAATCGACAAAATACACTCGCGGATTCCAAGAATTTGTAGGTCATTAAAAGAGTTTTATGACTCAAACGATGACCAGAGCGGGCTGCATTGAAACTTCCTCTTTCGAATGAGATCTCATCCAGCCCAAAAGCTGCTCATATAAGGACAAACAACGTAATTTCGCGACTGCATTCCCAAATACGAGTTCCGCCATATTGGCGATAATACAGAGCAAGTCACGTGATAAATATAGTTCAGCTAGTGGATACGAGATGGCGCCTACTCGGGAGGACTGCCAACGTGGAATCATAGCAAAACTGAAGCGTTATCTGGATACATGTGCCACAGTAAAAGCGTGATACAGTCAATGTATGTATTTTTGGACGATTGTAGGTTAGGTTACATGCATTTTAGGCAAACTTTGGCTAGGAACTGCTGGGAACTGTGTACATTTACTAAATTAACGCTTTTACTGTAACACATACATCACTTGAAATCACTGTCAAATTTATGTTATAATTATATGGCCACATTATTTGAAATAAAGAAAGAGAGATGGGAACTTTTTTACTAATCCTGGAAATATTGATTTACTGATATCATATTTTCAGAATGTGAAAGTTACACCAATTATTTGCAATTATTCCGACTATTCAAAGATTATATATAACATATAACAAGGAAAAGTCTCCAAATCTGTCAACAGTTGACTTCCTGATATTTTTTATAATTCCTTACGGTCCTATGCAGCGATGGACATTATTTAAATGAAATAATATACCTCCGAATGGCCCCAGAGGCCGATCGACACGAGGTTTGGGGGAGGGTGCGTGTACCCTAAAACTAAAATTTTATTTAGCTTCGGATATTTATTACTTTCCTTTGTATACTTGAAAGCCTTTCATCTTGGGCTTCGAATATTTTTTCCTCTTTCATTGTACCTTTATCCTAAGGTCGTATTCAGATATATTGGCCGGTCGATTCGTTTTCGCGAACAGCGATCGAGGAGAAATCAGCCACCACCACCTGAAGACCGTGGATTTGTCAGTTGGAGTTCCATGGCCACCGAAGGGTATGGTGGGGTAACGGGAATGCTGCTCGGCTCCGTCTGAACTTAGCCGTGAGGCTGTTATTTATTCTTATTGTTAGCGTAGTAGTTGTGTGCGTTACGAAGCTATGCGTAGAACAATACGAGATGAAGCTATCGAGAAAGAATCAATGTTCTGACTAATAAAGCTCCTGAATTTTTTCGGAGCTAAGGCACACCTATTCTGATGTTTGTATTTCTACACTGACAGCTCGGTTTGGCCTATACACGCCAGAAGCTTGGCGCTATCCCCACCACTTCTGGCTCACTCTTGTTCTGTGAAGGCGAGAGCAAGATGGAACGAGAGTGAGTCAAAAAATGTTCAGAAAAGGAGCACCGAGGCAGGCAAGCGCTACCTATGGTGGGAGAATACGCTTTACGAAACTCACTGGCCAATATATCTGTATACGATCTTAGGAGCTCAAATAACCGATGAGAACCTTTATGGCCCGAGCCGCGCGAGATCGCCGTTGCTCGGCGATGTGTCATCGATTATGTAGAAACAGAATTTGTTTATTTTTCATCGTATCAATATGAAAGTGACACAAATGGATTCCTGGCATTCTCACGATTAAATTGACAGAAAATAATTTAAATTGGACTATTTTTTAACGAAACGGGCTTGCATTTCTGCAAACAAATTTTCACGTAATTTCCTCGATTAGGGTCCGAATAATATCATTTTTGGGGCCAATTTGATCGAGAAAACATGAGGAATCGATTGAGAGCGAATTTTAACGTCGCCCGGCCTTGATTAGATTCAAAGACGATGCGTGGTTGGCGATAATTCGTCGCGACGATACCGGAATCGAACAGTTGAAAGGCGATGCATTGTAGCGTCGGGAGACGCAAGAAGGTAGACGAGGGATCCGGGGGCGACGTCCCGGGCGGAGAGGAATCGAAAAGGGCATTCGATCGACGAGAGTCTGACGAGACGGGCGTTTTTGTTTTGCGACAGAGCGTTATAAAAAAAAACTTCATGTATCGTTCAATTCCTTCTGTTATAAATCACAAAATATAACATTTCTACAGGATTGACGTCACTTTCGCAAAGATCTGATTAGAAACGCAGAACTGCAGATTTGTCACTGCTTAGTGCGCAATATTGTATGGCCCCGCTGGTTTCGAGCGTCGAAACCCACGAAACTCAACGATGTCGTATGATTGGCAACGCGAAGGATAAGAGGGGACTTTCCATGGCGAAGGAAAGTCAGCCTTCTATAGAACTCAAATCGAAAAAGACTTTTCTGACAAACTTTATATTCACGTCAAATAAATACTTTAATCGTAAAATTTAGACGACGAACTATTATTGAATTTCATCAGTTCTTACATATGCATCACTTGGTTGGGAATTCCTGATCTCAGAGTTTCACGCATTTACCTATTGAAATGTTGCTTCAAGTCATCGGGAAATTGCATTGCTTCTTTTCGTACATACATATATATGTTCACGAGTAGGTGTCACGAATGACGAGACTTTGGTTTCCCAAATAAATTTACATTTATCAGGGCCCTCGCCCAAACCGCTTGACAAGGAGATTGAACGACGTAAACCGAGTGCGAGTGAAATAACGCACCAGCGAGAGACGGCGACTTGAGTCATCCAGTACTGAATACGAAAATGTTCATATTCCTCATTACACCTTGATAAGAGTGTTACCATCGATGGATTGGTGAGTTTATGTCCACGAAAATGAGTCGAGACGCGAAGCAATTCGGTCTATTTTTTCTTACGAATACATGATTAGGACGCACACTACGTTCACTAAAAATGGACCAAATTGCTCCATGTTTGGCACCATTTTCATCGAGAAACTCTAAAAACTCCATTGTTAATACTTTCATCAACAGTTATCAAAAACATGAACATTTTATCTGGCCCGTCGGTTTTATTGCTCTCGGCTGTCAACGGATGGTCTACTGGGGCCCGAAGGTCCCCGCTCGCAGCGAGAAAGCAAAACGGTGGGGTGGGTAGGTCTTTCCCGATAATCCGAGCCCAACCATTTGCGTGTGCAGACTCATATTGCACGTTAAAAAGTATTCTTTTAATTACAACTAGTAATTCAGTTTGTAAGTGCAATTAAATTAGGCGTCATTAAAATCATGCAGAGTTCATTAATTTTAGTTAATTGACCAATTCACTTATTTTTTAATTCATTAATGCAGTGTCCTGGTGAAGAACATCGTAATACGGAGCTAATATTCTAGGCCCTAGAATCTGCGACATTGTCAATGTGCAATTGAAACATACGCCACTTCACACTATCGTTTCTTAGCATTTATACGGGGTGATTCTCTAGCTAGAGTCGTCAAACACGATGCTCACCAACAATCATGTGTCTCGCTGAGTTTCGTGGGCTTCGACGCTCGAAACCAGCGGGGCTATACAATGTTGCACACTAAGCAGTGACGAATCTGAAGTTCTGCAATTTCTAATCAGATCTTTGCGAAAGTGACGTCAATCGATTCCTTATGTTTCCTCGATCGAATTGGCCCCAAAAATGATATTATTGGAACCATAATTAAGGAAATTACGTGAAAAATTTATTTGCAGAATTCAAAGCCCGTTTGGTTAAAAATAGTCCGATTTAAATTATTTTCTGTCAATTTAATCGGGAGAATGCCAGAAACCCATCTACCGCAAGTGCAGGGTAGAGGAGGTACCACTTCCATGACTCCGACCGGGCTATTGAAAATGCGCAGGCTGGATGCGCGTAATTATTATTTGGTCCCCTCCTCGAAGAGACAGAAAATATAACCTATGTATATGCTATAGAACAATAAATGTTCAGCGGCTATTTCGTTCTTTTGCCCTACATTTGTGAACTTTTTATTATCCTTCCGAAACATTATTATTACGCCGCAACAGTATCTATAGGAAATCGGGTATAGCACATATGTATGTTATATTTTCTGTCACTTCGAGGAAAGTACCACATAATAATCACGCGCGTCCAGCCTACGTATTTTCATTAGCCCAATTCAACATCCAACACAATTTTATGTATAATGTTTGTTCATAACTGCTTTCTGCATAGGACGTTTAATTATCTTGTAATAAGTGTATTTCTTGTTCTGTCTCAGTGTCTTGCTAATGAAAAAATGTCTAACCTAACAAACTTCATTTTCTGGGGACATCCCCTCATCTATTTTTCCTTTTCACTTATAATTCCTTACTGCCAACGTAGCATATTGTAGCATAAGCATATTTTAAGTAATTAAAATGTACAATAAATTTTCTACGTTTGCTCTATCAGCAGACCTTCCGTTTAAATATTTACAAGTACAACGCAACAGCTGAGAATTTCTTTCCTTATTCAGAATAGAATACGGAAATAGCAAACAGCTCCCTCTCGCGTGCATCAGGCAGTCGCGTATCTATGGGTATTACCATTTCTGTGCAGAAAAAACCTGCTGTAATACCGACCTGCCAAATTGGCCAGGTCACGTGACGTGTCTACCCTCTTAATGATGGATAATTAACATGTTTTAGGTTTACTTAATTTTTCTTCTATCAATTTTTTAACCACAATTTTTGTAAAAAGCTTTTGCACTCTGTTTATTTAATACTGTATTTAATGCTGTTTTTAAAATTCCTGGTGTTGATTAACAATAGGCTAGTTGTTTCTGTATCATTACTTTCATAAATTGAGAAATTAAATTTTTATTCAATTATGTGTTAGTTATGCAGACCTCAGAACCTATTGTTCTGGTTTTCTTTTTTATGATTTTATCCTTAACACAGTGCATACCTAGATCAGACGTAAAGGGACGACTAATGGGACGTGTCTTTGATTGTAGCTGTGTTTGAATTTTTTTTCTAGAATTTTTGTGTCTGAATGTTTTAGCTACTCAACACCACGCCTATACCGGGTTCCGTTAATGCCATTTTTTGGAACGATGCGCCATTATTGTGGCTTTTACACGCAGGTAGCAAAAAATCTCTCCGTACAAGGGTATAGTGCCGTGGTCAACCCCGTCGTAGCTAAAAATTTTGAAATTGAGGCGGGTACGATATCAGTCGACATTATTTTCAAACCTCATTACAGTAATCTGGGGTGTGAGTGGTAAATCGATAATAAAAGCGGAGCGCGCGGCTCGATTACCTGGGCCGGAAAATTTGCGATGTCAATTTGAAAGAGACCATCCTAAAATTTTCGAATTTCTGGCATCACTGCTGTCCAGCGGTCGCTAGCAGCTGTCCGCTGGGCCGGTGCATGGTTGTAGTGGAATGCATCCGTAGGCGCTGTTACCATTTTACAAGTTCGCTCGAGCGCGGGTTGCAGGATAAAACGCTGACCCTGTATCTCCTTCCGACAAACCGAGAAACGGCACGCGCCGGGAGTGCACTTACGCGCCGCTACGGACCACCGCGACCGCGAAACAGTGTAATAGAGCGAGCGAGCGAACCAGATTTGCGCTAGGTCCAGTGACACGCGAGCGATAACAGAGACGGAGCGCCGTACTAAGGGTATGTCATTATTATTTCTGTGTTTTCTCTAAGAATATACTTTACTCTTTATTGTTTTTCCTCTAAATCCTGTGTGTCATTTTATTCAACCCCCTTTTACCTTCCTCTTCCTTGGTAAGTAGAGTGAAGGCGTGCTTCAGCACCTTAAATGAGAAAGAACCCACCGAATCATTCCAGTAGTTCAGGGTGATTATCAAAAAGTCCTTTCAGGACGTAACATACTGAATACTGAAAACGTCACGTTTTACATTTTATTAATACATAATCCACCGCAAGCAACACTGTATGCCTCTCAAACCGAAATCAGAAGCCGCCGCCAAACAGCCAAAGTCCTCAGGTCGAAGAGAAATCGCGCCAGTTCGGATAAACACGCTGCCGGAAGTTGCTTGAAGCCTTCGAATAAAAGTCAAATAAACTACGGGTAAAGATAAAAACCGTACTCGACGATTCGAATAAACAAATTATTCTTCTTGAAGTAAAAAAATTATCTGTCGCCGTTGAATGAATTCACTTCGGTTCATACCGGATAAACATAAAATATATTTTATTTGAGTTTATCCAGATATTATCTTTGCCCATCTCTGTTCTCAAGCCGCTTCGCTGTGATTCATTCAAGCCTCCCTGATGGCAAAATAGTAATAGGGGAAATGGGGCAACAGCGCGATCCGACTCTCGATAAGTATCGGCAACTATGTCTTTCCTACATTTATCGGTTAGCTTGGATTTGAACCAATGCTAGTGCTACGTGGCTCGAATATTCCATCAACGCCTCTGACGGAGAAGCCTTGAAGCGTCATTCTATCATTTTTCGGGCTGTCCTGAATACACGGTTCATAAATTCATTATTATCAGGGAGTCGAGACCAATAGAATTTCGGTTACGGTCGCGGTCGGGGTCACTGA